>JAWNGG020000088.1:600000-1008222 GCA_036937485.2 Tetragonisca angustula | reverse complement strand
AACAATATTTAGCGACCAGCAAGTTCTTTGAGAATTAATGTTAAGAAATATTATTCGAAAGTTGGAGGATGATACCGAGATAAGGATCTGCAAGATCGGGATAGATCGCGAAATGTTCCAAGCAGTCTGGTCACGTTTCGTCGCGGACGCGATTGGAATTTTTTCCCCATTATCCTCGATCTACGCGAAATCGATCCTCATTATCCTTGCGTAAACAGGCAACCGAGCGCACGATATAATTAAAATTGGACACCTTCGGCGGGGAATGACGGTGTTACGACACCATTCAATCTCGATCGTTTTTAACCACGAGACGTTCAACGTTTCTAGACTTCACCGGGCATTATTAGAGTAAAGCTGATGAGTTGAAACGTTTGATGAGCGTAATTTTCACGAAGCACACACTCTGCAATCTGATGGACAGATAGTAAATCAAGCAACTATCCGAACGATCTCCTAGTGGAAATTACTCGTGAAATTCAACTCATCAGCTTTGCCCTAATAACGCTTGGCTACCGAGTTTCGATTAAACGAGAAACTGGCCCAAGAAACGGAGTATCTCGCCGCGCGAAGCGATCTCGTTCGGAAGGTGTCGACGGATGAAACGAAGAAAAGAGACGAGAGAGGAGAGAGAGAGAAGGCACGACGTCACGGGAGGACCTGTTGACTTAGGCGAGCGGATAATACGAGGCGGAGAAAGGTCCTGACACAAAAGGAGGGTGGTGATTCGTGCCAGCCGGGATTCGAGACGGGATCGTCTGCTCTTTTCTTCGTCTCGCTCCACGGCTTCGTTTTCTCAAGTTCCTTTTTCTCCACTGGTCTCGTTCAGTCAGCGCTGTTTGCTCTGGATCAACAGAGGGCGAAAGAACCGTCTGATGGCCTAATTGCGGAAGATTTCTGATGATCGGTTCTTCGGTGACGAGGATCCGAATCGGTTAGGGAAGAAGTATGTTAGCCGCTACCTGCTTCCACGGCTCCGCGTATTTGGAATTTTATTCTCCAGGAAATGACGCGTGAATCTTTTCTCGCAGGAATTTATTCCGAAATAGAAAGTTTCTCCGACGACACGCGCAACCAAGTGCAGTCAAGGTACGTTTTAAATTCAGAGAACTTTATTTTTCTTTTTTTTTTCACGAATCGGCGTACGAGCATTGTTAACGAGCAGTTTCTCTGACAGAGCGGAACATATTAGCACGCAGACAAATTTAGAAATTAAGTTTCTATCGTACGTGAGCGCGCAACGAGATTACCTTTATTTCGATCACGTTTGGATTTCCTACATGTTGCATATTTTTCCTCGACGGCGCAACGTGCAACAATTAAGATTCGTGCTACTCCGTGCAAAATCACGGCCGCCGTGAGATCATCGTGCAGTGTGACAACGTTGCGAGATATAATTTATGAATTATTCGAAGTTCGGTTCGCGTCTTCTGTGTACTGCTCGTAATAAAGAATCGTGATGTAATTGCGGTTTCCCCACTTCGTTTCACTTCTACCCAATGAACTCATCGCGCCAGTTTAAAAATAAAAAAAAACCAGTTCTTCCTCTACGAAGGATATCGTACTTCTGGACGACAACCAAATACTATTGGTTGACAAAGTATTGGTTCCTAAAACAAACGAAACAATGGAGAACTATTCTGCCTCGAGGCACACTGTACCACAGCCATAACAACTCGCCCTGTCGAAGCGGCATAGGAAAATGACGACGAAAAAGAAGAGAACCAACTGAAGGTTAATGAGTTTGCTACTACCTGTCACGAATAAAAGTACGAACAGGCTGGGGTTCGCTGTTTTACTCGATGAAATAGCCACGTACGTATAGCTCGTGGGTTATAGCGACCGGCACATACGTGGTTTCCGGAATGCATCCCCATTGGTCGCGCACGAATTACCCGCTGGAAGGGGGCAAAGAGCAAACCGCTCGCCGGCAAGATGGCGCCTGTTCTAAATTCAAAACAAGACGCTGCTTAGCATATACATATCCCGGGCTCAGCCGCGGCCTGCACGCTATGACATTCGCAATTCAAATCCGTACATTTCTATTACCATTTTAATTCAAGGGCACGTGATCGCGACGCGCGCATCAGCCCCATCAGGCTTCCCTGTTCGACGATCCGTGTCTGCGTGGATTATCTATTGATTTATTCCGTGCAATTTTTAAAAATTGATGGAAATATTGTTTCAAAGTTTTTCCAAAGTCTTTTTGTGTGTGTGTGTGTGTGTGTGTGTGTGTGTAGATTTAAAGTCGCATCGACATCAAGGTCATTAGCAACTAGGTACTTACATGGTATTCATATAGATTTGTGTCCATTAAAAATTGCAGTTTCATTTTCCTCAAATGATTTTGGCAGGTGAGATTAATCCTACGGAGTCTTCTCTGCCGATCAAAGTTCGTGTAAAATGTGTTGAGAGACTGTGCATCTGTTGCAAAAGAGAGGGTTCTTGATAAGGTGTGCTTTTCCAAAGTTTATTTCGTCAGATGTCCCAGAGAAGTTTAAGGATTCGTGCTCCCGATTTTATTATATATTCAATTTTCCAGTTACTAGACGATCAATTCTGTCAGACGAAAGTTAGAATCGGAACGACTAGTCCAAACTAATCGATCGATCGATAACATTGGAACAATAGAGAAAAGTTGCAAAATTGAACAAAGATTATATTCGTTCGGAGCTCCTTGATCGTTCGCGGCGCGTTTGAACTGGGTTGAAAAACTTACGACGAGAGACGTCGAACGATTACTCGGTGCGTGATACGGGTTATTATTTGATCGTACATCTCCGAAGTAACGTTGGTTTTATCGAAAACATAAGAAATTGTTCCAGGTTGCGATCGGGTTCGGCCAGTAGTCACAGTTGGACTTCGAAAGGACGGCATCGGGGATTTTAATTCGAGAAACGTATTTAATTGGACAAACTCGTGTATACGATTTCGGAATGTCTGATAGATACTCAGCATGGAATCTGCGATCGCGGAGCAAATCGACGAAAAGTTCGTTTCACTCGGAGCAAATGAATAATGGAAGAGATGGCGGTTGATCAACACTAAACAGTAAAACCATAAAGTCGCAACTTATATGGATAGTGAACGTACGAAGCTGAAGAGTTTCTGCCATTCTTTCCGACTTGGTCGACTGAACTTTTTAACTCAGTGTTCTTCCTCCAAAAGTTTGTCAGTTTAATGCATTTAAAGAATCACTTTTCATACCAGTTTCAGTAACAGTTAATCAACACGGTGTAATAATTTTGCATCTAACACAATGTCGCGTATAACGCAACGTCAATTCAATTTTACTATTAACATAAGCTGCCAATAGTAGCTTAAGTAGTTAATGAAAGAACTAAAGAAAGAAAAGGACTCACTCGCACAAAATTGTCGATGTAGATCAATTTGTTCTGCGAGCAAATTGCAACTCGATTCGATGGTAGAATATATGTATGTGCAAGTCGATAATCGTCCCGGGTAGATCTGCCCTGAGAATCGGAGACGACCGCGATCGAACATCTGGCGAAACCCCTTTGGACGCGGTCCCGGATTTGTATCGACGAAAACTGACTCGTTCCCGCGAATTTATGTGCGCCGTCAGATTAAGGGACGTCCCTTCTCCTTTCTTGTTCGGGGGCGCCCGGCATTGTGCCACTTCCGTGTACTCGGTTACGCATAACGAGATCCTCAGGATTTCACGGGGCCTCGACACCGACGTGTCGCTATTTCGTATTAATGACCCGTCGTCCTGTGTGGCTGTCGAAAGACTTTCCGAACATCTGTTCAGGAACCACGTCTGCTTTCTCTCCGATCTTGATCATTTTCCTCCTATTGATCACCTGTCGCGCGATCCTTGTCTTCGAAACAACGCGTACAAAAGTACAAACGAATTACATAAATTATCGTCTCGTCAAAGTAAAAAAGGATTAGTCGTCACACGGAGTGTTAACGAAATTTCAAATGCTTTGGAATTTGTTTCTTTTCGTTCAAATACTTCCGCGAGCCATTGCATGCTCGTCGCGATTCTTCCTTCTTTTTCTTTTTTTTCTTTTTTTTTTTTTTTTGAATCGCGATCGTTAATTTAACCGAGTATACCTACAAATCATTCTAAAATATCGCGGTATCACATTTTACATTTGTTTTTCTCGTAACGCAGCAACGCATAGGTGACTGGCGAGCCTTATACGACGCGTTTACTATCGTTTCAAAGACGTCACGGTGAGCACTTAATGGAGGATAATTACCCACTGTCCTGCCATGAGAGCGTACTGACGTAACCAGAGCGTGATTGACGCGGCCTCAAACGGCCGTGTTTTTTCCGTAGTCACGACGCGTTTCTACGATCCTGGAAACACGTCGCGCTTTTTTTTTTCTCTAACGCGTTCTAAATACAATAAAAGTTGCTGGCTAATCGAGAATGATGGCTCGAACGTCGAATTTCGATTGGGGTGTGGTCGGAAGCGGGAGAGGAAGGAGAGATCGTTCGGTTAATTGCGTGCATTGAGGGAGCTCGAAGGGCACACGTTTCTCGCACGAGGGTTGATCGTCGCGATTAATCATGGCTGCCGGTCACAATCGGCCGCAATCTGTATCTCACGTACGGCACGCAGCCTGGGCCTACGGTTCACCCAGCAACCGTTTGGCCTCTTCGCTTATTAAAGACATTCAGATCGTTGCCAGTAGTCGTTGCCTGGCGTCGATTCATAACAAGAAATTAACAAGCTCGTGATGAATGGCTGGACCACGACCAGTACCTGACCGGATCTTTTCGAATTCGATTTCCTCTGCCGTAGCTGCGGGATCAACGAGAGTGAATTTTATGTTACGTGGAAATTCAAACTCGTGTACATTCGTGATCGACAAGTGAAGTTGTCGACGCTTGAAGAATTGACGTCGTCCACAAGAGTGAAATCAATACGTGTATAAAAATTGCAACAGCATTGAAAAATGAAAAAGACGCGATACAGTAGTATAATTGATTAACAACGTTTCCATTGACGAACAATTAAAAGCAGCAGCACGTTCGGTAAATCAAAATTGTCGGCCAACAGCTCGCCCCAGCTTCGGAAAGTAGCTGGCAGTTCTTACAATGCCAACAACCTACACAAAGGACCAGACACCCACGCGAAACGAAACTCGCTGGCTGCTCAACAGGTCTCTTGAAAATCATTTTGAGAGAGCCAGATAAATCGGCCCGTTAAGTGTCACGAGCGATCGAAACGGCCGTGCAAGGTGATAATTCATCGACACGGTCGAGGTGACGTTTTCGATTCGTCTTCGGAGCGGTTCCTTTTCTTTCGCGCGCGATCCAAGGAAGAACAGAGGAGGAATAGTAGACAATGGCGAGACGAGAAAGGAGGTGGAGACGATGTGGTCAAGAGGGAATTCTCGAGACGAGAAGAAAAACGATCGACAGCTCGAAGAGCGCTCGAAGGTGGCACTCGATGCATTCATGGAAACCAAAACATCCATTCTCGGAGTGGCCGTGGACAATGACGACCCCGTTGACCCGAGGCCGACAATAGAGTCAGCGCAATGCCACCGAGAGAAAGAGAAAGAGGGAGAGAGAGAGAAAGAGAGAGCAAGAGGGAGAGATCTGTCCATCGGTTCGAGGATCGGCCCACCGATTCACCGATCGGAGATAAATTTCACATTTGTAAAAGATCGCGTGCAACGCGCTCCATGGAGAAGCGAGAGGAGGATTCCCGAAATTGTAACCGGCGATGATTTTTCCAAGAGCAGACCAACAATAAGGGCACAAAGATCCTTTTCGCGCGCGAGTAATCGTCGCGTTCGCTGGACAATGACTCTGTTCGTCGTTCTGTCGGGGCCGTCCTTTGCTTTCGCGAACAAACGACCAACGAATAGGAGACTCAAAGCTGGACGAAGAATATACAGAGCAAAGCTATTACAGAGCTATTTTATTATTATTCATTTTGCTTGGTAAAAGATTTTGTTAAACTAGAGCTTCGATTTGTATCCTCATTTTCTCCCCTTCCTTTGCCAATTTCAAACGTAATCTTAGATCGAGGGAGTAATTGGTTTGCATAAAGGCAAAAAAAGAAAGCAAGAGCTACGGGAGCATCTACCTCGTCTACACACTTGAAACAGCGATAGGTTTCTGCACTTGGTGCTTCGATCTCTCCCATCGGGACAAAATATTATTTCGAACGGCAGACCTACGAGAGCTAGTCTGCGCAGCAGTTCGCGAGAAGTTGCGATAATATTTTCTCTCGAAATAAAGGCCACTTACGACGCATTTGCACGGCGACGTGTGTGGTCCATGCATATTACAAATCCACTCTCGCTAGAAGTGAGAACGCATTGACGTAGCATTCTTACTCAACGTTTGTCTTTCCGGTATCCCTGATATTTTCAAAGATATCGATCGCGCACGATTCCAGAATGATTCCTGATGCCCTGGTAAAACTCTGACGCGTTCTAACTACTCGCGATCGCATTGCTCGTGTTGCATATGCAAAACGATAATCTCGATTTAATCGTCGAATACCTACATCCCGATACAACCGGTTTCCCGACGATGATCATTAGTATTCAGATCGTTGACGAAAGAGTTTAAGCGTTTAAGATTACAATTATTAGTATCTCCGATTTCAAAAAAAAAAAAAAAAAAAACAGTATAAAAGAAAGTATTAGAGTGAATCGGTAACATAGAGATAACGTAATGTGTCTTCGAAAAAGTAGATATCTATCACGTTTCGTTTCAAAATCATGCAAAAATGATAAAGGATCTTTTACGACACCGCGTACAAGATTAATGGGAACGATTTCAACGAGACGTGGAAAATCAGACAATCAAGAAAAGCCGAGGGAAAAAAACTGGTCGCAGGGAATTCCCCGTGGCTCATCGCCGCGATCTCATCTCGCGATCAATTACCATCCTGCTCGTTACGGTTTTCACAGATTCGCCGATTGTTAGCGAATCGACCGGACGTTTCGTTTTCCTCTATGATATTTTACGCGAAATCGTAGCAAATTCCAATCGCGAGTGTCGACGCTCGCGTGAAACGCGTGCGGATTGATCGACACCCGGCCAAGAACCAGAGAAAGAGTGAAAGAGAGGAACAGGGCGAAAAAGCGGCAAGGAGAGCGAAGAGAAAACGGCAGAGAAGTCAATCAGTCAGTCAATCAGTTCAGCGTGCACGCGTGAAACTTGGCGCGAAATGGCCTGCGTGCCGGCTCTCGTGAGCGTAAACGTAGCCCGCGAATGCGCGTTCTCGCCCGCCGATGTTAATTGGAATTACACATGTGTGGTCACACGCGAGATGCCTGCTCTTGAAAGACGTCCTGGCCGGACTGGGCATGATGTACGCGCACCGTACCGCGCCATCCACCTCGACAGACAAGGACGAGTCGTCCTCTCACTTGAAAGATCATCCTCCGCCAGGATCCGCTCGGCACCGATGGTTCCTCCAGATGCGGTGCAGATGCGAACGTGCCAGAGCTTCGTTTCTGACTTTAACCGTGACGCGGACGATTCTAATGGATCGACGACTACGGATTTGTTGAACACGTTCCATGTTTCGATCTCCGCTCTGTGAAATATTCTAGAATTTTCAATTATAGTAAATGTCCGTGAATGTCTGCTCGAGAGGAGCGAGAAATTAATTTTTGCATGATCAACAGTTTGCGTAAATGGGCATTGGTATTAAACGGCACTGGTATTTCAGAGACGCGCGACAATTACTTACGATGGTTCGAAGAAACATCGAATGACTTCTTCAATCTCAGTTAATAACTATATTATCTGCCTCGATCTTTGTAATGCTAAAGGCTTACCTAAATCGAATGGAATGCAGAGAAAAAGCGACGTTGAGAAACCTGAACTACATTGTACGAGTTGGCGGTTGGCATGCTCGTCGAGCAAAAATTGATATTCAAGATTTCGCAGAACGAGAAAAGCCAGGAAAAGAATTGGACTCGATCGCTGAACGAACCGATTCAAAGTGCGCGGACACAGTGTGACGACATGGAAAAATGTCGAGATTCCAGAAGAGGCGCTCCTAGATCCTTAAAAACTCGGTTAGCAGAGACACACGGCGCGGCTAACGAGCGGGTGAGTCAGCAGAGGCCATCGCAGCGGGAGGAAAGGTCTCGCGAGCGGCGAACGCATTAATCGTCGTCCTTAATTGGGCCACGTCGTTAGGAAAGGAGCGCGACGAAACTGGATATCGCGTAATTGATCGTGCAAGAGTGCACGATTGCACCGTACAGGGAAGACGAGCGCAAGGTCGGCTCTCGGACGCGTTTGTATGTACGCGAGCGCTTGTACCTCCGTGTGTCGCAATTACTCCCACGTCACGGCGCATTGAAATCTCCGCGCGAGGATCAACGCCGAGGACGTCGCGCCAGAGCGAACGCCGTTCTTCTCTCACAATTTTTCTCAATTTCTCTGCCCGTCCTTTGCTTGGCCAATCCTTGCGCCGTATCGTTTGTTTTTCAAATAAATTTTCTTTACTTCTTCATTTTTTTTTTTTTTTTTTTTATTAATTCCGATACTCCGAAGACAGAGTTTTCAAATTGTAATTGTTGCTCGAGGTGAACAGTCAGAGTACGCAATAGCTTTCAAATGCACGTACGATTGGCAAAAGGGCAAACGTGAAATTGACGATTCGAGATCACGGAGCGTCTGGTATGTCGCAAATCGCTTCGAGAACTACCTTCTCGGCGACCTTTCCCGCGAAGGCGCGATATCCCTGGCAAATATGCGTGAGGACAGCCGTGCCGGCTGGAAAATAATTATGAAAACGCAGCGGAACGGAGGAGAATAGGGGAGAATAGGCGAGACTTTCCACGATCGAGGGTAACCTTAATGTCCCGACCGATTACATAAACCAGCGCCTATAGGTAGCCGAGAAGGCGAGCGAGCGAACGAGCGAGCGAGTGCGCGCGCGCTCGTGGATGAGCACGCTGGTGATGAAATCCTGTGACAGGCAGCCACGATACCGTCCAACTGGTCTTGTATCACCGGATGATCTTGAACTAACACCTTTCAGGGCATATTCCACCATTTATTACGGACATGAGGTGTTCCAATAATTGCGCAAACGCCGCGAGATTGCCTGCATACGTAAGTCAGCGGTAATCGATCGCGAGGAGTACTTCCCTCCCTTCGTCTGCTCACTCTCATCCTTTTCTTCTTCGCCTTTTTCTCTTTCACTCTTTGCGTTCCTTCGCGTCAAGAGCCGCGTCTTTACGCGATGTGTGTCTACGCGCGCTTCTATTTGCTCTCGTGCTCGTGATGGTAGTTCAAAGCAGGTGGAGATGTAGTAGGAGGAGATGAAAAAGGACGAGCTGGGAGACGAACGAACAGACGAGAGAGAGAGAGAGAGAGGGAAAAAAGCGCGGATACTCTTGCCGGTACTTGTCATTTCCAGTCGACGAACAGCACGGCCGTGTCTATTATGGTTAACGCGACTATAAATTATTCGAATAGGTCTATCACGCGGTATACATCGCTACGATGGTGACCTCCTCCGTGTACTTCGAGGGACATGCTCGTACACTTCTACGTGATTCGATGGGAATCGATGCGAGGAGAGGAGCTGGCTCTATAGATAGACATTACACGATGAAATCGACACGGATCGACAACGATCGTGCCGTCTGCCGTCGAGAGTCCACCGGAGATCGTTTCGTTTCCAGGTTTCTAGATTTCCACGGCGATACTTTGCGACACTCCTCCGGCTGCGCGATTTCCGACGACTGTTAAACGACGACGCCAATCTCGACGCGTGGGGAAGGCGTATTGTTCTAGGAACATCTTTCTGCGCCGCAGCGTTTTTTGTCCCCGGTAATTACTATTATTAATAACGATCGATCGTATCGATACCGTTCGGCGAACAGCCGACCAGCTTGATTCGTTGTTCGATAAGGTCGCGTTCACGTAACCGAGTTCCATTATATTGTTGGCCAGCGGAGACACCGAGAGACTCTTCTTCTTCTTCTTCTTCTTCTTCTTCTTCTTCTTCTCCTCCTTCTTCTCATCGGGGAATTCTTGGCCTCGCGAGGTCAGAGGAACGGTTCAACCGAGGGGAATCCAGTTGCGAATTCGCGCGCCAGCCAACCCGTGCGAATCCGTAGCGAGGTATAATTCAGTGAGGTTGACTCTTGAATGGACCGGGCTTCTTGTAAAAGGGGCTCACGACCACGACGAGGACGCACTCCGCGGCTACCGGCCGACACGACCCGCGCCGCGTCGAGAGCCCGGCTCAATGGCCGGTACTATATTCGTACGCGTGTAAAAAATCGAATTTATCGAGGCAGGAATGCAGCCAGATATAAACAATCGGAGGCCGAGGCTGCGGCCAGCGGCGCGTGCGTTTCGCCTCGTTTCCAATCACAATGGAGTGCACGCGGGTCTTTTCTTGCCAGGGTGAAACAATTGACCCGTTGATTACGGAAACTCTTTCGAAGACGCCGGTGCGCCAGGATCCCAGGATTATAATTGTCCGATCACGCAACCAGTTCCAGCCGGTTTGCCGCGAGAAATTGTTACAACTGGTGGCTCGTCTCGTTTTAAATGGACATTAGCAGGAACGGTGCCTCGGAAACGGCTTTTTAATCATCTCATTGTGAATAATGGATCGATTTATATCGTGCTCGGATGCTCTTTCAATTAAATACCGCCTTGAGGATTTCGTTTTGTTCCGTCGTGTAACGGTGTCAGTTGTTGGCTCGAGTGGCCCTGGCTGCGTGTAGGCGATGCAGCGTGTGTCCGCGTCTGGTTCGAACGTTCTTACGGATCGTTTTGATCACTTTTGTTAATCAATCAGGTGCTCGCACTGGTGACGTTTCTTGCCGTACGAAAAATGAACGTTTAATTGGAGTCAGTTTCTTTCTTTCTTTTTTTTTTTTTTCTTTCTTTCTTTTTACTCGATTCAACAGAAACAAACTGAGATCAGGTCGGACAGCAAACAAAAAGCGAGGTGATTTTTCACGGGCTGGCATACGAGATACCCAAGATACCCAAGGGAGAGGGGGGGGGAGAGAGAGATAGAGAGAGAGAGAGCGGAAGGTAATATTCACCAGCATAACTTTTATCGTCCCGCGGACATTCTCACGTTGTCTGGCGGCACGGGGCTTACGCTGGAACGGAGCATCGGCGCGTGTGGGCGCTACTTTACGACGGAAAGCCGAGCAACGCCGATCGTTTTACGCGAAAACGACTTTTTGCCTTGTCCGGCCGTGCGTGCGGTCGTCTCATTCGCCTCCGTAATAACGAGCCACGATGCTTGAACGTGATTCGCCCCGAGGTTCCAGCTTACAGAAGCTGTCCTGGTGGATTATTGCCGCGCGAGTCTATTGTGTCGCCGGAGAACGCGGCTCGCGAGCCGATCGTTTCGATCTCTCACAGCCACGAATCCGCACGACCGCGCTGTTAATTTTCAATTAACATTCCGCCGCGTATTCTTTTCTTCCTTTTTTTTTTTTTCCAACGTGGATCCCAATGTATTACCGATTGGATAATAACACGTTGCGGGGAGTTAATTAAGCGTGATCGACGAGGCAAGTCCCCCCTTCCGAGGATTTATCAAATCGTTCGCGATGAAGTGTCGTCGATACGAAACAAGGATGTGTGACCTTCCGCTTATTTAAAGAAAATACTACGCCCTGAATGCTTTCTCATCTTTTCCACCGATGTTACGTATTAGATACTTGCTACCGATTGATTGTGGATTAGGTGTAATTGGTGCGGCTTATTGAAAGCGTGTTGCGCCTATTGTGAGATCAGCTGAGAATCAAACGGGGATCCGCTATGATTAAAGAGTCGCGTTCGTTGCACCGCACGGCTAGTTCCTCCTTTGCAAGATAAAAGTGCGTAATTTACGAATAATCAATTCTTATGCGTGAAATGGCTACTCGATCCGTCTCAGGTAACGCAGTGATCAATTTCCCATTTCATCGTTAGAATGCCCCGAGCGCTATTCATTAGTAACAACTTCTAAGCGGATACTATATACACACGTAGCCGATCGTGCTTGTAAACTCGGATACGAGAGTACCAAATGCTATTGAAGTCGAAGTGAATTTTCAATATTTTGAGATAAAAACTTTCTCCGGGCCCCGGGTGTTGGAATTTAAACGAAGGCTAAAATGTTCTCAGCAGCGCCATTGAAGGAGAGAGAGAGAGAGAGAGAGAAAAAAGAGAAACATCTCATCGAATAGATGTCGAAGATCGTAAGATATCGAAACGAGAAATTATTCACGGTTTATCAATGCCGAGTGGACGTCCCTGAAGTGGTTGGCGTGCACGATTACGAACGTCGATTAATCGTACCGTTCGGAACGTTCCACGGCGTTTCCGTGTCTGACAACGCAGAAATATTTAGATTGATACTCGGCCGATGTGGCGGCTTTGGTTAATTTAAACGAATGCCTTCGATTAAATAACAATACCGAGCTCTCGTACGTGACTGCGAGCTGCAGGCTCGTGTAACGAAGGGGTGCACCGCAACGATCATTATTATTCCCAGTGAGCAGCTGTAGTCGTGCTCGCAATAATAACAATGTCGGACAAGTATATAATACAGAAAGAGAGTGGCAGCGAACGTTGGGTCTGCGCGGCGACGAGATCCTTGAGCCGCGAATAAGGATTTATCAGGTAGGTATGTAGCAGATCCACAAATAAATCGTCGATCGACGAGACGAGGAAATCGTTCGTACCAGCGGAACGGTCTGTGTCGTACATGGCAGATACCTCCGCGATAATCGAGCAAATATCGAGCGCGAGTTTACACGATAGACAACCTCGTTAGCAGTCTTCAATCTCTTTTAGATCACTTTCAAGCGACTCTCAACCGCCTGCTGTCCACTTTTATCGTATCGCTGAAACGTAGATTTCTGAACGATTCGAGAGAGAAATTTCCAGCTGATAGAAAGGAAATACAGTAATCCCCTTGTTCCTACCTGATTCTACCAAATGTACAAGAGCTCGTGATTATTTCGAACGCCGCGATTCAAGCACAATTTTATCTACCATCGTCCGAAAATCCACAAAAGTACAATCACGCCTGTACGAGATCGTTGTCGGACGGTAAACCTCGGGCCTCGGCGATACGTCGCTCCTTATTTAGAAAACACTTAACCGTGGAGATGAAAATAGGCAACAGATGTCGCGCGGCAACACCTTTCGCATCCGGTTGCATTCTTCGACGCGCGGTATATAATTTTATCTGGTGGAAATCGAGACCCGAGCAAACAGTGGAAGCGCGCCCCGTGAAGTTGAGAACGCACACGGCACCGCGCGATCGGATACGTGTGGAAGCGCATCCAGTTGCGGTTTGCACAATACCGTGGCCGTATCCCATAGAAAATCAACGGTTCGATTCTGTCGTACAAAGGGCCGCCATTTGTGTCTCGTTAGAACCACGAGTTTATCTGATTCCGGGGGATGTCCGAGGACTGTGCTCCGGAAGCTCGTCAAAGAGGAAACGAAGACGTTTGAGAGCCGTGACGAAGGTCGCCGCGAAATTCCAACGGTGTTAAGGTCGATCGTCGCAATCGTTCTCGTAAAGAGAGCGCAACGGTCGATAAATCCGGTGTCGATCAAGCGATCGGTTGAGCAATTCCTCTCGGCGGATCGTTTCATTCAACTGAACGAACCGCGCGCGCGCACGCTCGTGTTGAATCCGTGTGAACACCGATGACATTCTAAAGGTTGAGCCAGACGTATCCTCTTGGACGTCGTGGCCGCGCTGCCTAACGATCGTTTTAACACTTTGCGATAATTACAGGGGGAACACGGAGTAACATTTCACAGAACAGCGCAGTATTTCACCGCCGAGTGAAACACTGGCGCGATACGTGTCCCCGTCTCTTCGTAGAACCCTTAAATGTCTGTTCAACGACGTTAGAAAAATTGTATTGTATCGTGTCGAACGTGTCTGAGGGCTCGAGTGAAATTGAAATATTTCATGTCGCGTCGTGAGACTGAGATCGACTAGCGAAAAAAGCGAGGTCGATTCCCCCGAGAGAGGATCTTTTAATAAAACTCGAACCCAAAAATAAAATCACACGAATCTTATTATCCAAGACCTAAAATTGCTCTACGCGGGGACCACCGTGTCCCAACGTATACAGAAGCATAATTTGTGCTTCCATCACGAAGAAAGGGTATACATATATATATATATATATATATATATATATATATATATATATATGGCGGTGACTTTTCTCAAGCAACGTCGTCTCTTTCTACTCGTGAGTGAGTCCGCGCCCTCGCCAGAACTCGCCCGTTAATTTGTAGGGCCGTCGAACCGCTTTTTGTCGGCGACGCCGAGACCGCGAACTCGAGTTTTGACACATTTTGACACGAGGACCACACAGAGCGCTGCTAGCCGCGCCAGAAAACATCATTCGCCCCCGACGTGCGTCGAGTCGAGGGACGGGAGCCAGGTTACGAGAATCTCCAGCGAGAGCTACCCGAGAGACGCCCGTGAGACGTCCGATAGACGCGCAAGAACCTGGCCACCGTCTACCGGATAAGTTATTAGCGGCGCCTGGGAAAGAAACCACGCGAATATCAATGCCTACCCGAACTTACCCCGTTCCGCGATGTATTTATTACCGGCGACCGACTTTTTCCGTTCTCTACGCGCGCCAGAAGATCACGACCGAGTTATTGCCTCGTTGTGTGTCGCGTCCTCTACGATCCCCTTTTGCTCCACCTTTGCAACTTTTCTTCCAACCGAAGTCGTACCCGTCGGGATGAAGAGTGGGCTGGCTCGTGGTCACGCGGACGCATCGAATATGGGCTACGATCGACGTCTCAGGGAACGCGTCGTTCTGCGCCTGTTGTTAAATATTGTATGAGTCGCGCGGGACTTCTTGCTCGCTGTTAGATGATCGCCGATTGGAATTTTGGACGAGTTGCTAGGTCTCGCAGCGGGAAAGTGAATTAACGTTGATTTTGCTCCCCCGACGACGATGGAGGAGACGCGGTTGCCCGTCCCTCGTGCCTGCCTCGCGAGACCAATTAAAAACAACCAGACGAAATCTATTTCAACGTGGACAGGCGCCGAGTCCCCCGGACGATCAATCACGCCGATGCCAGGAGTAATCCGTATTTCAACGAGGTGTTGTATTTGGTCTCTTCTGATCATTAAGACCTAATCTGCGCTAGACAGTTCGTCTATTGAGATTCGCAATCTCGCAGCTCGGTGTCCCTCGCAATAATCGTTCGGTGTTCTTCGTCAATGGCATTCTCTGAATAAACATAAATCACAACTGGCTCGAAGGAGGCACGAGACCAAGGTATACCACGGTGACCGGGACCGTCGTTGTCTGAACAGACGTTTCAGAAGAACCGTCGATCCAGCAGGAACGTGGAACGTTGACCCCGGCCCGTGAATCGAACGGCGTTCCCGGCGACTCGTAACAGAATCGCCACTGACCTCAGGCAGGTACGAGGTGTTAGACAAACAGCTGGCCCGAGCGCGCACAAAGACGCGTTTTATACGTTCCCGGGGCCTCGCTGGGTATTACACACAGCTCTCGCCGGTCTCTCACCAACACGTATATGTACGTACGTGAACCGAGAAGGACAAGCCGAGCGCGAAAGAGAGGAAAACGAAGCAAACGGGGTGGACGGAGGAGGAAGGCATCGTCGTCATGGACGAGAGAAGAGACGACGAGATGGGTATGTAGGAACGTCGAGTACGAGTCACGGAGCTTCTTCTCTTCTCTCGCGTCTCGCGCAAGCTGGCAGCTTCTCCTCTTTCTCTATCGCGTACCACCTTGCGCCGCATTCCAGCACGATAAATCGCTCGATGTAGCTCGGCCACGTGTCCCACGATCGAAAATCGACCGCGGTCTCCCGGGCTCGCTCTCCACAGACGTTTTCAAAGTTGTTCCCGAACAGCGCAGAGAGAAATTGGTCCTTGTGTTTTTGTGTTTCGTAACACGTCTGCCGGAAATCGAGGAGAACTCGGGCGAGGAAGCAGCTGATGCCGCTATTAGAGGATAATGAGCGCTTCCACAGCCTTTCGTGATGCTCGGAACACTTCAAAAACGATTCATCACCCGATTCATCGAATTTTCTCGAGTCAACTGTTTTCAGTGCCCGACTGTTCTACGTGCTTTGTCATCTCGGTTGAAAGGACAGAGGATTGCGAAGAAAGAAGGATCGCTGTTCAATATTCAAATTTCGTCGCCTGAAGCATCGGTGCCGGTACACCTCCTCTCCTCATATATTATCCAAATTGTAAACAAGCAGTTCGAGACAACTCTCGGGTTTCCAAGTTCACCGCGAACGCTCCCTTTTCGCTGGGGGCTCGGCTGGTATCAATTAAAATACAATAGTGAAGCGAGCGAATATATAATGAAGTGGACGTTACGCGGGGCCACGTACTAACGTTGTACAAATGGCTCGGCCAGAGAACAAGGAGAGAGAGAGGGCAGGCTACGACGGACTGCAGGTTCCCATGACTCGCCCACGCTGTGTGGAAGGTGCTCGGCGATGTCGTCGTCGCTCGTCGTCGGGGGCATAAAAGTGTCCAGAGACCGAGACCCGAAGATGTCAAGTGCTCGGACCACCTTGCACACCGCGTGGGCGATGGTCTCGCGAGTAGTTAGCTTGCGCAAGTTACTCCCTTCGCGCGAGTTAAAGGGCGAGCACCGGTTATTGAAAAACAGACAAAACCGGAGCAAAACTCGATGCGAAGAAATCTCTTTACATTTGACGTTGCGATAAATATACTATTTTTTCTCAAAGGAAACTATCGTTATCAAAAACATTATGATAAATAGTAGAAGACGCGTCGCGTCTAGAATAAAATTGCGCGCGTGTTACAGTTCACAGTTTCATTTTCCGATTTTCCACCCACGGTGTCCTTGTTTCTAGAAGCACGATACGATACACGGTGTGACATAAATTTTAATTCCATAGCGCGAGCGAGTAAGCGCCTCCGGAGGCGGCGATGATCGCGCGAGCACAATGTTAGGACGGAATCCATTCTGTTATCAAGGTGTAATCCTAAACATACGCGTGCGACTGGTCGTGGTATTAATGAACAGCGACGCGACGCGAACATTAATCTTACGAGCTGGAGATTCGTAATACCCGCTTCAGCTGCCCACCATCCAAGATATCTAAAAGCGAAAATCCTGCAGTTCTTCGCCACCAGATAAAACGGTGATTAGTGTTTGTTCAGGTGAGTTCGCGTTTTCTGGAACATCGCGTTTCTGTGGGCGGCGAAAATGTTATCGGGGATCCTTGATAATTAAACACCCGTTGCTCCTTTGAGAGAGATCTGACGCGTTACATCGTTGGTATTAAGCGAAATTTCCATCTTTCTTGAAAACCGACTGCCGTCCCCCTTTGAAAAATGGCGCTTTAGCAATAAATCGATGTGGCAATTTGTAGGCATTTCTCCGCTCGACCAGAAGGTTATCTCGGCAAAAATGATCGCGTGAATAGGTATTGTCAAGTTGAGTGAAAGGTACGTCTGCGGCGACTACACGTGGTAAATTGATTGCGAGTTACCGGCAAATCGACCGTCCACAAAAATGCTAAGTTATCCGAAGCAATTTGTGACAAAAGTTTATGGAGATCTAAACTGACTGTAATAGTCTTTTACATCTTGTAATGGCCTTACTTTACACGTAATAATCTGGTAACTGATGTGAATTAGATTCGAATTAAATGTCTAAAGAACGATGCTACACTTATGTGTACAAGACGTAAGATTTTTCAGATAACAGTAACGATGAAAGAATGAAGAAACATTGAAGAGGTTTAAGGATAGTTAATAAAAGGATCGCGCCTTCTCCGCACGAGCGTTTCATCGCCGCCAGTACTAGGACGTGATTCTATCCTTCTAAGTAATTTATCGTTACTATTAAAATATAGCTTGGTCGTCGTCGCGGTGGGTACGAGCTGTTACGGCCGAATATAACCATTTCTATGGGCGCACGAGGCGTCTACCGTGATTTACAATGCCCGGAAAGTTATGACGCGACGTGCCTACACTCGCGTTCTCATATGTTCCGTTCTCGTGCGGTCGACTTCTTCTCGCGGAATTTCTCGTCCCGAGGGTTCTGTCAATCGAGAGATTCTCTTCGCCTGGGAATTTCAATCTTCTCTACGAAAGCCGCGGATAAGGTTTCAAACAGTAAACTACGGTGAAATTTCAAGAACTTTGACTCTTGAGAATTGAAATTGAGATATTATATTCACATCGTAGAGAAATTTCGCGTCGAAGAAACATGGAAATGAACTTTTCGAGCAGTTCGCGTTAGCGTGAGCAAACAGGAGGAGGAAAAATAGAATCCGAGACACATCGATCGTTGTGTCTGATGTCGTTACGCGTGCCTTCTCGAATACGATGGGGTAAAATACGGCCCAATAAAAGGGCACTTTGACACAGTCCTCTGAACACTGGGTGCCCATTGTTCGGAAGAACGGAACGATCACGACCGCAAAGTTGGCCCGTTCTCTGGCGTGCCACAGCAGTTAACGCGAGGAGGAACAAGCAAAGGGGATAAGGAACTTCCAAGACTTTTTCACGCCCGGTTTTCGTGCGTCGTAAAGCACGATCTTGAGACCAGCCTTGCGCTTACCGTGACTCAACAAATTCGTACATTGTTCCAAAGAATTGCATCGACCAAAGTAAAAACGAGGAAAATGATCATCTTCGAAGTATCTTTCGCAAAAATTATATTCATCTCTTCAACTTCAATTGCAATACTGTTACAAAATCCGGATGAAGAGGCCAGAAAAACATCGCGATACCGGGTCGACACGAGAAACGGTTCTTGATGTTTCTGAACGATCGTAAAGTCGGTCTACAGACGAAGAAAGACGAGAATTCTGCGCGGCATCAACGACATTTCGACAGTTAACGCCAAGATTATTGACGCCAAGACCACGGTTGAATCCCGTTGTGAGACACCGGACGAACGATTTCACTCGCCTCATACTTCGCGAATCCCTTTTGCGTCGGTTCAAACGTGTTCCCAATGCTTGGACGCGCAACAACAGCTGTCGTCAACGGGGTGACGAGTTTTCACGTTTAGTGTCAATAAATATAGTGAAAGGCGACGGTACCGATAAGAGCTTTTTTTTCGCGACTTCCCAATAAATTTCCTTGACGTTGATCGCACCGCACACTATAATATGATCGTTTACAGCCCGCCGGAGTGCAACGTTTCTACTCCTCTGAATACTTCAATTTGGTCAACATACGCCGTTGTTGTCGCCGTCAATGCAAACTACACTACCCGTCAGACGAATAAAAAAAGTTTCCCCGTACTTGTACAATATATATACTCCATTTCGCTTGAATTCCAAGATTGTACTCGTTCCCTTTGTGGTTGCTTCACGATGTTTTGCCAGGTCATTGGCAAACTTTACAAATTGTTCCTCGGCGAAAGTTTCGAAGTTGTATTACTTTCTTTCTTAAGAAACGTAGCTTTTCCTTTCAAAATAAAAATCTTTATCTTCTACTTCTACTTGTTAACTTTACGCCACACACTCTGATACGAAGCAGCAAATAATAAACAAATAGATATTAAATCGGAGTATACTTCAAATCCATTCATTTCAACATTCTCTCTCAGGGATCGCACTAGATACGAACTCCTCGAAGCGGTGGCAAGTATCACAAATTTCTTTTTCTATCCCGTTGACAACGTCGACGTCAATATTCTACCCACGATTCTAGATCCTTTCGCGTGCACGTCGCGTCAAGTGGAATAAAAGCGCGATTCGGACGTTTATCGAAGGATATGTACGATCGACGATCGATCGGTCGCGCCGTGAGATCAATCTGGCGTGTTACGAATCCTGCCAATCACGAGACCGTAATCGATATCGAGCCCAGAGGTGGGTATCGAGTCGATACGATCGGCTCCGCCCCGGGCGTGTCGCCGGCCTGCACGATTTATAATGTTAATATCCCGGAGCCAGGTTCCACGCTTTTCTCCCGTCCTTTCTCCTTCGTCTCTCGTTTTATTCTGCTTTTGCGCCGCGTCTTTCTCGTTCGTTGCGCCAGCAGAGAGAGGAGACGGCCAATCATTCCGTGTATCTCGAGTTCGGGCTAACGAGCAGTCAGTTTCGAGAGATGATATTGTGGATCGAACTCGCGGTAATTAAAGGATCTTCCTATAATTGACTGAACCGATATTGCGCTCTGACGATCGTCGAGTCTCGTTTCGCATAATCTAACGCAGGCTCGAGTCTTTTTTAATTGAAGAATTTATGAGATATTGAGATGGGGTTTGTATTGGATGGAATTTAAATTAGTGCATGTTCGGTTTTTGATAGAAATGAAAATATGATGGATTGCGTCTTTCAAATAGATTACAATTTTCTAAATTAAAGAGTGTTTGGATTCTGTATTCTTGATTCAGAATTGTTGAACTATTTTATAGCAAAATCATGTTATTACAGAGTGGAAGGTGTGTGATTTCTACAGAATTACGAATGATGTATTTTCTTCGATGGAAGACAGTAAGAAAGTTGTGTAATTACTTGCAACTATTGAATTTCACGGTGATAGGTTTTCATTCGATTCAATTTGAATTAACGCGCCGTATTGTTCGTCGCGCGCTCGTGGCGCCGCACAGGAAGCAACGACACTCGAGGTAATCCAAAGTATTATGGCTACTGTGTTTGCATGGTTCAAGTAATGTACGATATTTTATTGCATCGACGCATTCGTTCTGATAACTGAGACACGTATAAACGGAGAAATAATCTGGTAAAAACCTCCATATTATATTTACATAATTGCTGCGATGTGTTTATCATTATAAATGCATGTATTGTACATGCCTATATTATAACCATAGGCTCAGTCGGTAATAGTATAATATTTTATAAATTATATCGTAATATAATTATTAAAGTAAAGCAATATAAAATGTAATAATATGGTATATCGTAATATATAATATATTGTGTTATAACTACGCTACGTATTCTAATAGGATTCATCGTGAAATACGATGCTTGTTGTAAACATACCGTTGTAAACAGCAACTTATCCCTTCTCAGAAGAACGCCTCGTCACAGAAGAAGGTACGCCACAAATATCCAGTTTCCACTTTAATCTTCTGTTTACATTTTGGCCGAATGCGCAGTTTACTCGACGTGGCACAGCGTACAGTTTGCTACGAGCTCCCATCGCAGACAGCACATTTCACAACGTAAGTAATTATTAACAACTCTTCTTTCACATCATATTATTTCATTCGCGAAATTCTATCGCGCCCGCAACTCTCCGTATTAGTATCGTATTAAAAGTTATTCGCATATTCGAATATACGTTCACATGGTTTAATCGGACAGAACACGCACGAACAATGGCGCTGTCGGTACGACACTGAATGCCGCGAAATTCGGTTCTATGCGCACGCCGATGCGCACTCCGTTTAAAAATTTGAATTATTGCGCATGTACGTAATTCTACATTCAGTAGAATATTTCGCGTCGTTGATAGAAGACCGTATAAATATTATTGCGATATTTTATTGTATTATTCGTGTATTTGAAATCGTGCGTATCATAATATTAATTATTGATTATGTTATAATTGTAGCGAAATCGTAGATTATGGTTCTGATGTCTGATGAAAAAGGAAATGAAATACGTACAATGTAAGTATAGATACTCTTGACTCTTGAACAATTATCATGGAGAAATTTTACGTATATATTGTACGTATTAGAAAATGTTTAAAAATTTCATTGTTACCGAGGTAGGATATTGAAATTGTCAATCAGATGTGATTATATCGTGAATGTAATTCGCAATTTTTCTTTCAAAGTCATAAAAGCTACTCTAACCTAAAAATTCTTAAAATTTCTTTTTCGTATAACACGTACATATATATAATACATACGTAAAAAATTTCTTCCAAAGTATTTGAACGCTCTCGTGAGCTATTGAATATTTCATGATCCTAACATATTTATTTTAATTACAGTTTGTCGATGCGCGTACTCTGTAACAAATGCTTGATATCTGAAATGAGCGATATCTTACAATAACCATAGCTCTGTAGAAAAGCATGGACAAGGCAAATTTTTCAACAGTGGACAATGACCGCCAGTATATTTGTGTTTCTCACGATTTGGTCACGAAATGACTTGCAAACGTCGCTCTACAAGTGCACTTGTCAGAGGTTCAATAGTGTAACGCCTTTTTAGCCGACCTACCTCCAGCTGAATGAATGTTTATCCGCGTGTTGAACCGTGCTGGAAACTCTCGTTCGACCTCCACTCCTGGAGCCACTTGAGGGTGCTGCGCCTACCCAAGAATGGAACACTGACGAAGGAATCCCTGAAAGACTGAAGAGCTCTAAATTCGAGCCAATAGTCGAAGAACATGGTGGGCGTTGCGCTGAGTTCCAGATTCACAATAGTCAAGATACGTATGTTCGACCATAAGGTAAGTCAGATATTTCACGCTTAATTGTCTGAATTATTTTATTGGTGATATTCTTTCGATGTTGGTGAACATATTTCTAGCACATTAACTGCTATATGAATTTTTACATTTTAAATATTTTGAAAATTATTTTTACGTGTCGTTAAACAATTTCTCAAAACATTTAATTATGACTAATTACACTGACTAATATATGAATAATATACTAACATTTATTATGAACGTATATAAACATAAATTTACATTACTATTGTCTTGTTAACATCTTACATTATTGCGGAAACTATTGAAAACAACTGCTTATTTAATTCGAATGTTTCAATTAATTCTAACGTTACACAAACTGTACAGTAATCGATGTTCCTCGCGGCAATCAGCGTGGTAATGATATATCCGCATAACAGAGAAATTATTCAACGTGCTATAACCAGGTTCTGCAGTATTTCGTTTATAATCGTTCCAATGCCAAATTAAAAGCAAATAAGTTAAAAGCGACTCGGGAAACTAAATTCACCGGCGGGCAACAAAAGCTACGAGTGTGTTAGAAGTAGGTTACACATGCAACGCATCGTCAGTAATGTGCGAACATAAATTCTACCCTATTACGTTCCATGCCTGCGGTACTTCATCTTGTTGTGAAACACAACCCTGATCTTACCGTGCAATAATACATCAACCGCACAATTTCTCTCGGGGTTGCTTTCTACGTGTATCCAAGTCTCACTCACACAAACAAGATGTAGGTTGTCGTTCACAAATTTGAATTCTCGGTTGAGAAACTTCTCGTACTCCAAAATCAGGAAAAATGGGGACATTTACAAGACGAAGTTGCTTAGCTTTCTCGAGCGTTATTTGCTCGCTATCCATACTTATGCTGGTCGAGCCCAAGGTCAAGGTCAAGCTTCTTTAGGAATAGCCAGCGTTAATACCAGAATGACGATCGACGCCGCGCGAGACAGGGGATACGGGAAGAAAGGGGGTGGTTTTACTTGGTATAAACGGTAAATTAGCATTACAGTCGCATTACCGATGTTGTGACGCCACCTTACACGCGTGCGGATCATCCGCGGCAACTCGGTACGTGTAGGATCAGCTCTCTCTAACTCTGATTTATGCTACGCGACTCGCCAATATACGCTGCTTATTCCTTAGACCGTGGACACGGAGATTCGTGTAATTTACGATGTCATCGTGACAGCATGTAAGGTGATTTTCGAGCCGTTGGTCTATTTTATTAACGATTCATCCTCGTAGGCGCGCGTTTTCGAGATTATTCCAAGAATTCGACTGTCTTCATATATTTAATAGATGTGCTTGATACGAAGTTATGATGTACCGTTTTGTATCTATAATTTTAATCTAGCCACAGACTGATTTATCAAAAATACTCATCTGTAAAATTAGTTACACGTGGATTGATACTACATGTCGCGTTAATGTTTCGGTCACTCTCGATTCTGAAATGGAGAGAAAATGATTTCGGCGCGGCGGTCGGAGGCGGCGACGTAGATCGAAGAGCGAACGATGTAGGGAGGCGAGGAAGTGTATGGGAAGGTACAAATTGCAGGATCGGGTATCGGACAGCGTAATTAATTAAATACAATAAAGTTAGGTCGACCCTCGTATCTGGAATCGACCACTCCTCCAATCGGCCGTCCAGCTCGCATCCAACCGTCCTCGGTCTCGATGCGCTCGGAACTCGCGGGGTACCGAGAAAAGGACGACGTCGTTAAATGTTCGCCTCGCAAGCCGATGATTTTTGACTCGGTTCGATCTACGAGCAAGGTTCCGCGAATCGACGAGATTTCACGGGGTTTCACTAGAGAGAAACGGACGGCTAGAGACGAGGAACGGAAGAGATGAGGAATGCTGTCCCTTTCCTGTACGTGTACGCCTCGTGGTTCGATAAACGAAGATCGTAGATCTTTGAACGGTGCATTTATTACTTTGGATGACACAGGCGTAGACATCGATTATCATACTACGTAATTTATCTCGGTATATTAGCTCGGTGAATTATTTCCCTTGTAATCCGATGCGTTAGTCGCGCGAGGTAAAGCCACGTGTGGTTCGGCGCGAGCTGAATTCGCGTGCACGCGCGTCTTTCCAAGTAAGATATCGAGGGGGTCCACGCGAGAGGGTAATTGTGCCAATTTACCAGGGTTTCCTGGTGTGTCGTAAAATCACGATATAGATAGCGTGGTGAAGGCTCTCGTTTGCGCGGACCCTTGCTGAGGTCAAGCGGACCTAGTGTGTAAGTAACGTCTACTCGCGAAAGAAGTTCTCGCGTGGAAGGTTATATAACCTCCGTCTTGATCGTAGAACGTAAGGGGGAAAAAACCTTTCGGACTATCAGATAAACCGGGATACTCTAGTGCACGAGATCCGCGGGGAGTCCGAGCGCAGTCCCAGGATAATTATAATAATTGGTCGATAAATCGATAATTAATCAGGAGGCTAATTACGAATTATAGTCGCGGCGAGACAATGCTTGGCATTGTTCGCCCAGGATGCGTATGACTCAAGTGTGGGAAGCTGGAATGGATCGTAAGGTAGAAAGTTATAGGTTGACTGGTTCGCAATCAGGTTCTGTTCCTTTCTTCCTTCCTTTTTCTCCTCTTCTAGTTTCTTTTCGTTTCGTTTCGTTTCGTTTTAAGCGCGGGCTAGTCAACGACAACAGGTATATAACGCACGCGCGCGCATCTGCATCGATCTCTGGCTCGTGATTAACGTAACTCGACCTCGAAGGCATCGGTCGGAATCGTGTGATTCATGCGTGAAGCTCGCACTTTCGACATTGTTTGCAACAGCCTCGCAGGTGTACCTAATTATACCAGATTAGTATCGTTCGTTACAATGCATCGTCGGTGCTAGCGAAGATGGTGAAGATACCGGATAGACGTCTGACTTTGTGTCTCCGTAACGCTGCTTCGCCAGTTCTCCGTGTTAATTGATGAGATCGGAGAATGGATCGTGTAACTGAATATTACCTCCAAATTTTAATTCGTGTTCGCGTCATATTCTAACCATTCAACGGCATAGATCGTTATTATACCCGGCTAGGTTTAAGCATCGTCCTAACTTGAAAGAATTGGCAATCATCATTTCTCAAATTTCACACGTAATTTACCATTCGAACGACTAATGTATGCAACAAAGCCTTACGTCGGACGCTTAAGCGTCACCTATGCACCCTCTTCTACGCCACAAAACCTGGCGAGCTCTCTCTCTCTCTCTCACGAACGGTCGTTCGGGTTAGCCGAGAATAGCATTCCCCGAAGCGGTGTTCAATCAAATAAATAATTTTTAGAGCGAATTGGGCGGCGCGGAACCACCACGGCATAAATTATCCACCGACGCAACTTGGACGCCGGTGAACTGCATATTTATACCTAGCGTTGTATTCGTCGACTGCTACATTTCGCCGCGAACCCTCTCTTCTGCGTGTATGCCTTTCTCTTTTTCGGTCGCTCTACCTTTCCAAGACCACAACTTCGGCCTGGGATCATAAACCTCGCGCCAGTGGAAACATTTCGGTCGAGATCCACTGTGGCTTCGTAGAAATTCCTCTCTAGCATGAGATCTACGAGCAAAACTGCTAGACAGCTGGAATATTCTGATCCCTACGGTCTTGCAAGTTTTCTTGTGAATTATCGACACCTGCCTCGCCTCTCGGCATTGCAAACACTTATCGGTCCGGTCCAATTTGCATTCGAAAGAACGATGATAGATTTAAAATTCATAAGGATCGATGCTCAGAGAAGATAGCGATTCAATCCGGTGTATGGGTGGTTTCATTTTTTTCTTTTCTTTTATCTTGATGGGAGGTTCTTTTAATTTCCTTATCTTTCTCGATTTCGTCGTAGAATCTACATTTTTTCTTTCTCGCGGATTATTAATTCGAACGATGTTGTAAAATCATTATACGAAAGTGCAAGTGATTGGCAAAAGGAATAGCGTCAGAATGACAAGTGAGGAAGTCAACCGGGAGAATAAACGACGAGGGTTTCGCTATGGAAGACGTAGGCAGCAGCGGTCGATGGTGGTGGTCGAAGCGGTCGCACGGTGGACCAGAAAAGCCGCGGCGATCCGTGGGTAATGCGCGTTCTTGCGTTCCTCATCATGGATGACGAAGCAAAGGTGCATGCCGCATCCTCGGGTTCACGTCTTCTCTCGTATAGTCATACGGTGCACCTAGGTATTAAGGTCGATTCACACTTAATAACACCGTGGCGAATGTAAAATTCGTATCCGTAACGAGGTTTCGAGAAACGTCGAATTTATTAAATTTCAGCGTATCGGAAGCGGGACAGAAGTGCCGGCGAGCTATCCACGGGATGCTGCATAATGGAATCACACTCTCGCACCGTCTCATTTCGTTGATCTCGCGTTACGCGAAATCCGTGGCAAAGGATAACGCCATTAATCATTTCGTCTCACGGATGTTCTCCGGATTCGTCTCTCCACTCTCCTGCGTCTATATAAATCCACTCCTCCTCCTCGGAAATTCCAGATGACTATTCTGAAAACGAAACGGCTTCATCGTGCCGTATACTAACTTTGTCCGTCGTTATTTTCGCCGCACTGTGAAACACCATTTCCGAGCACACGTCAATATCGTCCTGCTCGTTCGTTGAATAATTCTCTGAGCTATTTGCGAAAAAGAGAGAGAGAGAGAGAGGGGGGGGGTCACGGAATTTCGCGAAGATAACCGGCGACGCGGAGCGCTGTTGAAAGCTCGGTTGAGAGGACGGACAGGAGGAAGAGGGTAGAGAGGGATAAAGAGAAAAAGGGCCGGTCGTAGTTCAGCCTGTGGCCCATCAGATAGCACCCAGTCTCTTTCCCCCAGAGAGCGAGGAGAGGAGATATTGGAGGAGGTTGAGCGAGGACGAGGAGAGAAACAAGCTCCGGATCTCTCCGGGTTCAGGTCGGACGAGGAAAAGGGATAGATAGAAGGGGGTGTAGGATGAAGGCTGGAGGGGAAGGCAGGGTTGAAAGGGGTACATTGTTTGCCGAGCAGAGCCGATAATTCAGTAATGAACGTAACCGACGCGCGCCCGCGTTCAGGGCTATAATTACCGATACCACGTCGGATAGCGGATCCCTTAACTTCGGGTCCCGAAGCGCTGCGAAGGAGCGCGAGGGCGCAGACGCGCGAGTGAGCGTATTGCCTCGGCCCCGTGTTCCCGGGCCGCGTCATAGAATGGGCAGCTCTAAATTAATAAATCAATAGCCGGCCCCTTATCCGATTCGCGGGTGGGTGGAGTTTGTTTGTTTAAGAGCAGGATTTATTAATTTTTCGCTGGGTGGTACAAGTCCCTACGTATGGGTCCACGCACTCCCGACGATTATCTTCCACCTTCGGTCTCGCGCTCGCCTCTATCTCTTTCTTCCGTGTTCTTTATGCACGCGAGCTTCTTCCCTATTTTACGAGCCGATGCATGCCAACAGTTTCGTACGGGATCATCGCTTACGTGACTTTCGAAGACTTCCTTGAAACACTGGGGATGCCGAAGTGGAAGAGTTGAGCTGTTGATAAATTGAAAGTGGGAACTCGTGAAACGACGTTGCCAATCATTGTTTAGTTGATAGCGCATGAACACAATTGGACAAATGATTAAAGTTGCAGATAGGTACTGTATTGAACACGCCGTTTAAATGCGGTGCAATTGGAATTTTTATTTGACTTTGAGAGTATCTTTGTAGATAGAAGCATAGTATAGCCTTCCTTTTTGGTAGCAATGAACAACGTATATATCCTTCTTCGTAAGGGGATGAAGCTAAAGTTCTTTGAATTCGCACGAGTGGAGCAGCCAGTGCCATCTCTTCACGAAGGTCTGAAGCTTCGCAGAAATACAACGGGGATTTCTTAGGCAATTGTGATTACACCCTTAAAATACAATACTTTGAAAAGTATTTCTCGAATAACGAGAACCTGGAGTTAGAAGTATTTCTTAGAAAATAATTAACGTGACAACGTGGCTTTATAAATTTGAAATTTACCAATTCCATGTTTCATTTCTACGATATTCTTTGCAAATAAAAGTAAAATGAAACGTCGAAGCAATTAACAGAGCACACAGATTGTCCAATTTTCTAATAGAGTCATCGTTCACCCTCGCCAAATATCCACAATCAATCGATTCGAATCGATCAGTCGGTTTTAACGCCCGTGGCGAGGTTCTCGACTAATTTGACTCCGATCGAGACTACGATACATCGATCGATCGATCGATCTCGTGACGTTTTATTGCCTGAAAGAGTACGCCGGTACTGCACGCCGAGATTTCTCTTAGCCGTCCGCGCCTCGTAATTCTCTTTCCGCTCGAATTCTCGCGATTCTCGCGTTGCTCGCCGCGATAATGCTCTGCCCGCGGTGAGGTCTCGTTTCCTCGCATCGTCGAACCACCGCAGGACGTCTAATATACGATTGCATCGAGCCATACCTTTCTCCCCGGCCGTTCATTCTTTCCCGCGGCACGCCGTTTGCTCCGTGGAAATATATATTTCTCATAAACTGGGGAAACCTAGAGGCTCGACTTTCCGTGGCGCAGTCCAGCAGTTTATACTCCCTACGTGGATCGTTATCGATGCAAACGAATCAACGTGGGCCCCGTTTGATTTACTCCCGTTCTCGTATCTACAACTTCGAACTTCATCAGCCGTCCGAAAGGACCGACAGACCCTAAACGAAGCTACGTGCCTTCACCAGGCAGAATTATGCGCTGCTCGTAAACCGGCAACCCACGGCGATTCGACTTTCCAAAGCGACACGTTGCCCATGACGCGAGAATCGAGGAGGGATATTAAATGTCACTCGAGTTGATCGAGTTTCTCAAAAAGTTTTATTACCTAGAGAAAGAAATTTCTTGATACAGCACGATATAAACTTTCACTGCTTTCAATGACAATTACTGACATTTTGATAAAATATTTTACTAATAGATTCAGTTTAAATCAAAACGAAGTAAAATTTTTAATTAACGAGTGGAACGCAAGTTTTACTTGTCACCACAAAAAAAAAAAAAAGAAACATCTCGTTAAGGACAAGCTCTGTTTCCTCAACGAATTAACTTTTCTTCAACGAAATAACCGCTTCGTCGCGGTCGCGCGGATGATTATCGAAAGTCGCTGGACAAATCCTCGAGCCGCAGGGCGAGTGATCGCGGTCACGCCACGACAATGGTCACGGACAACAGAACGGCACGGTAAATCGGTCCCGTGGACGCAAAGAGCAATGAGAGCGGATTGCGCAGCCTACGGCAGGAATTAGACTCGAATCTCGTCGCCTTTGCTCCCCGTGTTTTCTCAACTGGCCGGGGCTTGATGATAATGACGGTAGCAGGTGCTCGAGTCGATGCCACCTTCGCACCTTACTTCCCTGATCTTCGCGGCCGCGCGTACGTAGACGCGCGCACGTAGGCGCGTGATCACGCTGCCCCGTTGTCGTTCGTTGTCTTCGTCGTCGACGGGTCATCCGGTAATTCGTTGCTTCGGGAACTACGATTCCACCTACCGTGGTACGCGGCCACAGACAGATACATCCTCGCCTTCTATCTCCGCGTGCCCACATCCCTATCTGTGCATCGTCTTCGTGCTGCTGTGTGCTCTTCGTTCTGTGCGTTCGCTTGCAACGTGTGTGTTGGTGCGCGTACACAGCGCGCGTAATATCTCGAGCCAATCTTAGAGTTTGCATTCAGTGGGTTAGTGCCGTAAATGCCAGTAACCATCCACCGGCAATGGCCACTCGTGGCTACCACTATAGGCGGCTAGGCAGGTATTCATTCCATTTGCAGTTATGACGAGTACGAGTTCAGAGGCCGTGAGAGTTTGCCGGCTCGAGGAGCCGGCAGTCTCTGTTCCAGACTGGAACGTGAACGTGAACGTGAACGTGAACGTGAACGTGTACGCGCCGCCGGCAGCCGCCAGCCGCCGCGTTACACTTTCGCGCCTCCCTATATCGATTTTTCTAGCGTTACCTCCTGCACGCTCATGCTTTATGGTAGTTTCGTGGCTCCGTGCTCTTTTGATTGACGTTTGACAGCGTCTCTAACGAGGAACACCGATGACGCGAAACGAGCAAGTCGCATTCCCGTTGCAATAATAACTGTGTACACTGTGATTCAAGTTCCAGGTCTAGGTCTAGGTTCTACGGTATAAAATGCTCTAGGAATAATAGCAATTTGTTCTCGCACATTGTACGATAATTACAATTATATTTCCGTAGTACTTGTTACGGATAGGTATTGTCGTACATGGAACGATGTCCAACACGATCGATGTTAATCTCCACCTTTCGCTGTTCTAAATGTAGAGGAAAAGGCCTCGAGTACCACAATTAGATGAATCAATGTGCATGCCGAGCGAACGACCAGTTTCGCAAAGATCCTCTTACACTTATATCGCGTCGTCGCGATCGTCGGCGTTCGCCAATTACGTCAAAGATGCTAATCGTATCGGGTCTACTCGTCCACGCCGCGATATTTCACACCGCGCGGAGGTTCTTTTCTGCTGTTAAAGGTTAACGGCCTTCGTCGCGGAATAATTCTACGTTACGTGGTGGATGCCGACACGACAACGTGTCGAGGGAAGGAGGGGGAGGGGGGAGGGGGGGGGGAAGGGAGAGAAAAAAAAGGCCGCGAAGGCAATATAATCACCGGCGCGATAGAAATAGGATGAATGCTTTCGAGCGCGAGACGTACTGTTTAGCGTTCCTTTGACTCTCTTACACGCGTCGCTCTATACCGTGGCCCCCTGTTATTGCCGCAGCTTTTTCACCTTCGACTTTCTCGCGGATCCTAACCTCCCGGAACGATTTATCGACGAGCGAACACCGAACGGACACGGTGCCACCACGTCGGTAGTCGCAATTATAGAGTATGACTGCACAGATTCGTTCGGTAATTTGTTATCATTGAATAAACACGCATCGAAAGGGACAAGTGGGTGGAGAAGGCGATGCCTCCGGGAGGAGATGGTTCTCCTTTACTCACGGTCGAGGATCGTAATCTTCTAACGACCGCGAACCACTTTCCTCGCCCTCTGCCTCGTTCTCGGCCTCCTTTGTATCGACCCAACCGCCTTTCTCGCCTGTACGCTCTTCGAGGTAAGCGCACGAAGCTGTGAATCTCTCGGTTGGAAGAATCGATGCTGGATTGAAATCGTCGAGGAAGATCCACAGCGACAGCCGGCGCACAATCTTTCTTCTGGTAGCCTCGATAACTAACGTAGGATGATAGCTTGGCAAACTAGCGATAAAATCTCCAAGCCTGTACACCGAGGCATCGATATAACGTAATCTCTCGGTTTCCGCGAAATAACACGAGGCAACGAGGAGGTTGAATCTCGTAGATTGCCTTCAACGGGATGGAAAGGTCCGTACACCGGGGATGAAAAAGAAAGAGAAAGAAAAAAAACGGAAAATAGCGTCGTCGTCGCTTATAATAAATCCACGGCGTGGGCAAGAGAGGACGTTTTAATCCGCCCCTGGGCCTCGCCGCGGACTGGGGCTTGTGCGTGGCCCGTACCTACCGTGAATAAAGAGATATCTCTCCTCCTGGCAACAGGCGGTAACGTCTAAATTAAATGTTTCTGGATCGACGAGCCCACGGATTCAACGTGTCATGCGCCGCTCTTAATCTGGATTTAACGGCCAGGTCTTCGGCGTGAGGCCACCTTGCGGTGCCTGACCGCTTCAATAGAGCTTAATTGGCGAATACTCGGGCTGTGCGCGCGCGCTACGATGTATAGAGACCGCGTAGAAAGAGATAACACACACACATACACACACACACACACACATACACAAAAAGGAGGTTGGAGAGGGACGAAACGAGTGAAAACGTAGGCGCGAAGGCCTCTTCTTCTTCTTCTTCTTCTTCTTCTTCTTCTTCTTCTTCTTCTTCATCCTTCTTCATCCTTCTTCGAGCCGTGACCGGTAAGTCTCCACGATTCCTCGTTCGCCGCCGTGCCGCCTCCTCTCTTCCGTCCCGGCCAGATGAGGGCGAGAATGACTTCGCCGATTCGTCTGCACGTTTTAGTTATTCATGGTATAATAATGACGATAACGATAATAACAACGGTAATGATTACGTTTCTGAGACGGCCGGCTCTCTAACGAACGCTCTCCGTGTGGGAACCGGCTCGCTGGCTTATCGGCCGGACTAATCGGCACGCTCGTGGATAAATGTTTGTTATTAATTAGCGTTCGCTTGGATAAAGCACGATGGGAAATCGCGAGCGTAAATACCCGCGTGTCTGACGGATTAGCTTGCCTTAATTTCGTTTCTCTTCCTACTTTCACTTCGAAAACCTTATCGGTGCAGGAACTGCGCCGACTGATGGAAGTGATTTCACGGTTTTTATCAGGGGTTCCCATAAGCAATGTCATCTTTCAAGTTTGACAAACATTGCCACCTAGTGACAATAATTTAAAAGAAATTATTTAAACGGAATAAAATTTTCTACAGTATCAAAAAAGGACGTGCATTGGGTCCGCCCCAATATATTACTTTCGTAAAAATCTCAGTTTAACAAAATTTTACGCAAAATCACGGTCATCACGCTCCCAGCTTCCATTCGTGCAGCTTCGAAGAGATCGAGCTCTGCTTCTTCAGCGCCTCTCGCGCGGCGAATAACCATCATCCACGTGTGCTCGTCTATGAAACAGCCTGTAGCCATGGCACGAGCATGAAAATACGGTAGCGGCGTTCTCGCGTGAACCAGATACATAGGCCCGAGGCCCGTCACAGTAAATTATCATTTTCATAGCGGCGTGCCGGTAATTTCGAAGCGGCAAGGCCTACGGCAAGCTACAGCCACTTACGTTGCACAGCGGTAAGAAGAAGAAGAAGAGGAAGAAGAAGAAGAAGATCACCGTGGTACTCGCTTCGCGGTCCGTTCGCCTTAAGATAAGAGAGCCGCGAGTGGCGGATGCCATCGGCACGGATACGCTCCCGTGGGGTGTTATTTTTCGCGGTGACTTTCGCTGTCGGTAATCGGTCGGTAATCGTAAATCAGGACTGGGAAAAGTGGAGTTGGGGTGAACATTCGCGCTCGCACGAACCGTGTCTCACAGGTGAAAAATGACCGGGCTTTTCTTAGTCAACGTAACGAAAGGATGCCTCCGGGTCAAACGATGCCTCTCTTTTGCGTCACAAAGCATAGGCACCGGGATTAATGGACCTAGCTAGCGCGGGGTAATATCGTTCCATGAAATATTTAAATTTTCAATTTTATCGAAAAAGAAAAGTAGAAAAGTAGTAATTTCGATGGGTGAAAATACTTTGTTATTAGTCAGTTGTTTGATGTTGATCGTTAAAAATTGCCTGCTGTTAGCATCACAAACACAATCCGGCGAGACGGCTACTCTGAATCGTTAGCCAGCCGCGATAATTATACCTCAGCCAGCAGGATCTACGATTCGATTACGATCGCTGATCGACAGCGTGTCGATCCCACGGCAAAGTGGGCGTCGTGGCGAAAAGAAACGGCTACCCCGGAAGCGTGCAGTGACAATAATTCGCGGGGCGATCGGTCGCGCCAGATGCTAATCAACTTGACGTCACTCGACAGCTCCGGAGGCGGACGGAGCGTAGATCGACTAGTGTCTGGCCGCTGATCGATAGCAGCGGCTCGTCCGCGTAGAATGGTCGCGCTTAATGATCAGGTCGCTCGTTTAAATGAAGAGAGAAAAGGAGAAGTAAAAAAAAAAAAAAAAAGAAATGAAAAGAAAAGAAGAAATCCGCGGTGAAATTGTCATGCCATTATGTATATCGCGCGCGTCTGCGAACGCTGGCCTCGAATAACCTGGCATCACGGTCGTCATGCAATTTTGTAATTAATTGTTCTTCCTCTGAATTTGATATTTCACGCGGATGATATTTCTCCGTGAAGTGTCTCTTACCGTTGTTCGACTCGCGCCGCGTGAAACCACTGATACCGCGGCCGTATCCATATTCCTTCGATCAAATTCACGGTGCCGCGCCGCGGGTGGTAGCAACATCTGTCGCTGCCGGAATGCGAGGCTAATTGAACGACGAGTGTTCGACGGTGACGCGACCAGGATACAAACGCGCATACACAGGGTGTATCTTCATCGATCAGTCAACTACAGCAAGATCTTGATTATTCGAGCAAATTGATGATCGCGGAGAGGAACTGGAAATCGAATTCTTCGAACACCGCGGAACATACATTGAAATTTCGTGAGTTTCGTTTTGCGTCGCAAACGAGTTCACGAATCGGACGAACACCGCCTGGAATAATTGCCATCCGGGTGAAAGTTCGAAATCTTCTATGGCCACGTCAAGTATTTCGGATCGTCGCTCGATCTCTCAAGTTTATTTATATAACTCGACCGTAGTTTCGCGCGCAGCTTTGCTTCATCGTCTCTGCCGCTGCGAAAAAAGAAAACACTTTCATCTCCTCGAGAGAGAATTAAATTCGAATCCTCCAATTACTCCGCACGTTTATCGAAGGTACTTTCAATCTCTCCTCGAAGAAGCAGAAGAAGAAACGTCGCTTCAGACGTCCTTCCCCCGTTTCGTTTCATCCGAGATAACCCGATCGGGTGAAAATATCTCGCAGAAGAAGAAGAGGAAGGTCATTTTGCCTCGGTAACTGGGTACTAGGCTTGCGCGACCAACGTGGAAAATGAAGTAGTTTTCTTCTCTGACAACGACAATCGTCGAAGTGCCCGGAGCGTTTCGCGGCAGCGGCGCGGATCGGCAATAGCTGTGGCGGTCGTGCGAGCAACCAGCTTCCTTTCGTCGTGCAGGAGGGATCGGCCAGTGCATTATCCGTTAGACATGGCCCCCGCGTTGATATATTGACTTGGACAAAAAAGCGACTGTTCTTACGCTCGCTGGCACCGCCGCCGCCGCCGCCGCCGCTGCAAAGTCCTCCCCTCCGGCCTCCGTCACGCTGCCCCAACGACAACCTCGCGTCTCGCTTTACAACGGCCACCAGAGGCTCGTATCGAGTCTCGTGTGCACCACTGCTGTTCTCTGCGCGCATAACGACCAAGCACCGGCGACCAAGAACGATCTAACGTCTAATGGAGTTTTCTGTGCGCCAGCGTCTTTTCTTTCGGCGATTGGATTCACCACCCTCGAGATTGGTTTCGTGCTGTCGTTCCTCTTTGTTCGACGCTGGAACGCAAACTGCGCGAGCGAACTGGCCTATGGCAGATAAGATTGGCGAAAGTATTGTACGGAGCCATCGGGTAGATAAGTTGCTCCGGGATGAACCCTTGGGAGCAACGTGCTTAAGTGAAATTGTAAATTACGCGACTTGCTTCCTTCGGGGTGAAGAAAGAAAGATCATTTCCTTTTGACGTTGATTTGACGGAGAGGATGGCGTTGCGACGGCCAGATGAATCGTAGGTTTATTCTGGTACTCTAAATCTTGATATCGAAGCGATTGGTTCGATCGTGAAACGGTCCAAGAAAGTGCGAGATACTTTCAAAAATTGAATTATCGCGTTGAATACCAAAGAAACTGTTCTTTCTTTCAAACATCAGCTTCAATTCAGCTGTCTACGATCCAAACAGTTCGAAACCAATATCACGAGGGAGGGGAAAAATTACGGAGGAGAATAAAAGGCATGTGGGAGGGAGGGAGGGAGGGAGGAAGAACAGCGTAGATATAGGGGAGCAAGAAATATAATCGCATGGCTAGCGCGATAGCGGTAGAGCACTGGCTCGTACGGCGACGAGGAACCTATTATAGCAGGAGCGAGAGTAAAAGAGTCAGGACAGGTGAGATAATCAACCTGCAGCCATAGCTGCGAGCAGCCTCGTGGTAATCACTATTCGCGCGCCGTGTGTGTCTTTTAATACTTGTATGACTCGCATCGCCGCGTGCACACACGGTCGTGTGTTACAGCGTGTGTCTTGGCGTTTGAAAGTTTCCTTGCCAACAGCCTTCGACTACTGTCGATAGCTGCGGTTTTCCCTTGGCAACGGGCGATTAGGTGGCTCGTTGCACCGATTCTCGTCTCGTCTCGTCTCGTCTCGTCTCGCGAGCACGCCCGTGCGACATCCTTGTCCCATCCGAGTAAAAGTGGAATCGCCGACGCGTACGCTATAGGCGAAGTGGAACGGTATAATGGTGTGAAATGTGGCAGAAGACCGTGTGGTAATGAATGTTGATTCTTCTTGGACTGGCGAAAGAATTTCTTCGCCTCGGATGTTTCTCGTTATTGAAGATACCTTATGGTCATGGCTAATATCGAAGATGAATGTTGATTGTAATCTACTGCAAACGCAAAGTCCACGCTCTTATGAATACAAGCTGACGACAATATTCAATAAGTTGGAGATATGGTCGGGAAATGGAGAGATGGATCTTTGCAATAAGTTCATCTTAGAGAAGAAAGCGATCTTTGACGTCTTTCAGATAAGTCGCGAGGAAACCTGATTTCTGAAATGAATATTTTTGTTTCTTTTTTTTTTTTTTTTGTTTTTCAACTGAAAGTGAAAATATCGTTGCCAGACGAATTTCCTTTCACTTTCCTTGTTAACGCGTTCGTTAATGCAGCTTACTCGCTTGGATCGAGTGTAATTGGTTCACTGAATTATCTGCTTGGGAGCAACAGGGCATTACGGAAGCGTTCGTATCAGTAGCTGCTCGACGTGAATTAATTCCTCGGGGTGGTCGAATCTGCCTGTTTAAAACTTCGCGGCAACTGTTGCGTAAGAGGCGTGAGAAATTAGTAACAACGATTCGATACGCCAGGGTATCCAACCGGTTGCGGTGCATCGATAATCCGTCAGCTGCGCTCTGTCGAAATCGCGATTTCCGCGCGTTACGCAGCCTGCCAACGTTATGGGAAAATCCAATCCGTAGTCATTGCTGCGCTCGGTACCTCGTTGCTCGAGCTTAACTACAACCGCGTCTTTTCCTTCCTAGAAGCCAACGGTCTCAAGCCGAGTTGACGCGACAATGGCCGTCGTCGAATTTTCTCACGACACGGCTCGTTATTTCTCCTGACCGAGGACATATTTTATTCTCCCTGCTTCGTCTATTGATATACGAGCCGGGCTGGCTTTTCTCCTCGCGAAAAAGGCCCTCGCGAACGCAAACGATGATACGCAGACCGATCTCGGCCGTGGTCGGGCGGTGTCGCCGTGAGCGAGGCAGCGCGTGCACCCAATATTTTATTGGCCGCAGCCACCACGAGGTCGGCCGCAACAATGCCCACCGTGCATTGTGCGAGCCCGGTGTGGTCCGTTCGATGGCTGATTTACCGCTCGTCTAATTTGTAGGAGGCCGCCATTAAACAATCCATAAATGCGTACGCGTAAAACACTCCCGGAGTTCGGCTGGGAGCCGGAGCCGCCGTTGACTAGATTCTCTGACCAGAGGGTGCGCCAGCCTGTCTGCGCCGCAGTGTTTCGCTGTGTTGCATACGCGCGAGACCACACGAGAACGTTTTATTCATATTCAAATGGACGAGCTTTACGATCGCGCGAGCGGGAGTGAGAACCGAGCGCCGCCGACACACAATTCGATGACTTTTGTTTGAGAGCGACGTTGCTATGCCGCGGACATTCGCGTTTCCTGTTTTCATCGGTGAATTTGAAGAGTGATCGAGGGGTGATGGGCGCACGAAAAATTCCCATTTAATATCGACTTGCAATGTTTGTATTATGTAAAGTAATTGTTGACGTAGGAACATTGTTAAATACTCTTGCATTTTGAATCCTGGTTTAGCGTGTATTTCTGTTAAATATCTTTGGGTTCATTTTTCGTAGATCAAAACTCGGAAGTATCGCGAGCCTGTTATGCTTGCAATTAGAAACGGTTGGCATCGATCGTTCTATCAATGTTTTAATTTCACCGTTTTCAGACGATCTACAACGTTCTTTGAACGTGATTGGCTAGATCCGTACTCTTTCACTCTCGAAAAATAAATATCACTTTGGAATACCCAGATTGCTCGAGCGCTACAACCGCAAACAAGTCGCAATAGTAACCATTGTGAAGGACATAATTGTTCTTGATAGTTGAAACTTGGAAGTTTCAGTTTCTATTTGACACACGTTACGGGCGTGTCGGAGCCAAGCGAGAAAGGGTAACCCATTCCACGGATGGGATTCCAGTGGATGGTTTTCCGGAACGAGCTCGAGGCGAACCTGTTGCTACCTGAAGCAGTTCGAGCGAGCTTGCAATTGCCCATAAATACCATTACGACTAGCGGGGCAACTTATAGCGCACTTTGTCGGACTTATGACACGGCCATGTTTGAATTAGGTACTCGTTATCAGTATTACGTTTCAACCACCTCGTCCGGGAGCGGTCAGATATTCCGACAGCCGGCTAACCGACTTGGACACGTTGGTCGGATGTAATTGAAAGAAAGAAGACAAAGAGAGAGAGGGAGAGAGAGAGAGAGAGAGAGAGGGAAGAAAGGAGGAAGTAGGAAGAAGGGTTACCCTTCCTCAAGGTCCTTAGCTCGTGTACGTAAATTGCGTGGTCGAGTTGAACGTTTGGCTCTCCGCGAGGTGCCATTACCCTACGGTGTGAACGCACGCTGATGGTTTCTGGATTAGAAATTCGTGAGCCGCGCTATAGATCGTGAGGTTTGGGTTTCGCGCCGTGTGTCTGGAGGCGTTGGGGCAAAGAAGTTGATGAATTATCTACAGTGGGAAAAAGTGGCTATCAGCACCGACGGAACGTCGCCGTTCTTGCTCGGCCAGGCGAGCTCTACAGGCACTTATGGATGAGAACGAGCGATAGGCCGATGATTTTAATAGTGTTCCCAATTAATTACGGCTGTGCAGAGCCCAGAGGTCTCGAAACACCGTCGACCTCCCGTCCGATCTCGAGAGTATGAAAATTAGAACGGCGAACCGGTCGGGTTAATGGGAGCCTTGGAGAACGAGGCAAACGAAAATTTCGTCTCGTTCTCGCGGGTTCTTGCTCCTCTAAACAATGTTCTCCTGGGATGCGTTCTCCAGGGAATACGTTGATCGAAGTATTGGAGCAAAGATGGAAATCTGCGTAGACCGAAACGTTCCGAAATGTATCTGTATAACTTTGACTTGGCGACAAATTTTGTGTATCCCGTCGTCTCGGTCATCTTCCTCGACTGCAATAATCTTACAACTCTCCCGTTTCCTGGTGGTGCGTCGGTACCATCATTTGCGTCACGACTGGACGAAAGAGGACTTTCAGAGCTTCGCTGCTCTTCGCGCTAAAGTTGGACGAAGCCATGAATGGCTCGATCCATAGACAAGTCTCAGACACCCGGACGGCGACGCGTAACGCGACGTCGCTTATTTCCAATGCATTTTAAGTAGTCTACCATACGGAACTCTCTCACGTGCATTGTGCACCTGTGTCGTCCGTGACACCGTGTTGTTCTCTCTCTCTCTCTCTCTCTCTCTCTCTTTCTCTCCGTTTTTTCAGTAGACAGGCGTGCCGCGTAGAATTCGCGCAAAAACCTTACTAGGATCGAGCAAACGTCACGATACGACAGATTATCGTCTACTATTACCATTATTATTATTATTATTATTATTAAATATTATGGACGTGGAACGTTAACGTTAAGATATTTAAGAGATGTGTAATTGCGGGTAAAAACACTAGTCGCGAACAGGCTGTTTCCCTTGGATTTCCAATGACTCGATGAAAGACGTCGGCCTCGAGAAATTAGTAACCACGGAATCGTGACGAGTAATTTCAATATAGAGGATTGACAAATTTCGCTGCTCTTTACGCTTTGAGTTCCATCAGGCTGCAAGTGTGTTGATGAAAGATTATGGAATGACGTGCACAACGTTCAATTATGGACAAACAATCTAAATTCTACAGTTAAGTAGATTGACGGTTGCGAAATAAGATGTTTTAAAAAGAAAAGAACACCTCGTTTCGCCTTTCTTTCACGAGTGTTCGCCAGGAGTAACCAATTCGAGAGAAAATCTCGGTTAGCCATGTCCGTGGCTCGGCGGAGAACGCCGCATGCAAACAGCCCGTCTGATGAAGCCATTTTCTTGGTAGCTCTTAGAAATCGCGCGACGAAATCTCTGACTTTAAGTAAGCATTGTATGGTAACCAACGCGGAATAATTGTATGATGCCTGCGAACAGACGGACTCCTCTCACAATGTTTTTATTCACTTCTCGCCACAATGGCCTTTGAGCCTCGATCGATGGCCATAGGGAACAATGATTCTACGCGATACAGATCTACAATCGCTGTGGCGATTGCGATTTTCTTCGAGTGCCAACGTATGAAAATCCTGTCGAAGCGATTTGTATTCTCGACACATCGGAAATTTTGCAGTCGGAAATTTACAGGCGAAGAAGTGAGCAGCGGTGTTCCGAAAATTGATCCCGGAGCCAACTATTCACGTCACCTCTTTACGACGAACGAACGTCGTTGTGAGAAACAAATCGCTCGTTCCTCAAGCGAATTACAGTCGAACTTTATGTCCAGAGGTCATTCAGCCTCAAAATCCACGGAGCTCCCGTGACAAAATTACGAATTGATTACATTGTTAGTTGAATCATCGCGACAACATATGACAGTTTTATCGCTAAACGCTTTGCATCAGCCTTCTTCCCTAGGTTCACTATCGCCGGCCAACAAAGAGGGCCACCAGAGGGGACTATCGCTCGATTTTCGAAGTAACATACTATCCACCTCTGACACCGGGCAATTTTTAATCCCTGGCCGCCTGGCCAATGAATCACTCTCCGATCTCCTCTCCGGACGCAGCTACCTCTCTCGCAGCCTCATTTCGTTCTCATCATCAGAATCCGTATAGCCGGGGGTCGTGAGCTCATATTTCTCGAGCATTATGTCCCGACAGCGCATGCACACACGCTGGCTGCCACGTGTGTGGCTGCGACGCGTAAGTAGGTAAATACCTCGGCTACCGGGTAGCGCGCTGGTAGAACCCGAATACGTGGTGCAAGTACTGATACAGCCCTCCCTCTCCTCCCCCGGGCAAAAGCGGGACACGGAGGTCTAGTAGAACGACGTCGGTGGCGCGAATGGGGAAGAATCTGTTGCTCGAGAGGCTCGGTCGAAGCCAAAGGAACGATAGGAGCGTGTAAACGCGCTCCCACTGAGCGAGGACCACAATAGCTTGGACGAATAATCGCTCCGTGGCTTCCATAACCTCCGCGCCACCGTCTAAAAGTCGTGTTCGCTATTAATATGAGCGAGCCGCGCCGTCGTCCTTTCGGTAGCGTCGTGCCGCTAGGCTTTCCCCTAATTTGCGGCCTTTGTCAGACTTCTTTGCCGCGCTCTTTCCAAGTTTCTTCGAAATGTCTTCTAGTTGGAGAGACGTATGCGTATGTTTAGCAGGTATTTCTCGATATTCTTCAAAATTGTCTTGCGGAACGTCCGCAAGTGAGAACCGAGGTTGATCGAGTTTTTCGTTCTCTTTGGGAACTAGTCAGATACTCGGAGAAAATGAAAGAGGAGAAAAATGCCGATGAATAAACATCGCTCGAGAGACTCTATGCTCCGTGGCTCTAGGTTTCGCAAGATGATTTATTTATCAATTAAAATGCACCCATATTGATCCACACGCCCAGCAACGATACAACGACGGCCGGTACTACAAGCCCACATCAGCAGGAAGCCAGTTGTTAAAATGGCATGCAAATTTTACGACTCGCGCGTATACTGCTATAAAATAATCGTAATCTTTGGATAATGCATGCTCGTACATTGCCGACCAGCAGCCATGCGTTATATCTCCTCTCACGGCCACGTGATCGTGATCGTAGTCACTGTCGCTGACAAAGTAACGCGACGAAAAAAATTCGACATAAAATGCCACCACTTTGCCGGCCGGATTCTCCATAAACTCGTTACGCCCTATTCTACCACCGATGGTATTCGCGATTCTGATAATTTGATTTTTTTTTTTCAGGCGTAACTTATGATTGGTACTTTGTGATATTCGGGTTCATTCTTACAACAGTAAAACGAAACGAAGAGTTCGACGGCGCTTGGAAAGTTTCGATCGGTTTTACGCACGATAAGATTAGACAAATGGAGGGTTAAATTTTTTCCTACATCGATAAACGATAAAACGAAATTTTATATTCTTCGGAGCAAATGTACCTTTTATTGTACTTCTTGTTAAAATTGGAATTTTCCAGCGAACGCAAAAGTATCTTTGAACGTGAAACGAGCAGTATTTACGTTGTGGCTGCTACGTTCGATCGGTCCGATTTGCATGATTATCGTGCCACAGTGGTAGGAAGAAAGAGCACGGCGGTGTCGAATTCTTCGTTGGGCATAAATTTATAGCCGGTGGACTCGTTGTTTGACAATTTCCTCTCGTACATAGGTACGATCATAATCCGAGAATTGTCACGAGTTCATGAGTGAAATCGACGATGAACCTAGATCGGAACTTCCATTCTCTTCAAAGTAACGAGCTGTCGTAGTATCAAAAGCAGTCTGAAGCAATCGATAAAGATTGCAAGAATGTTTCTAGTACACGATGAATCTATATCGACTCGATTTCCTAAAAACACGGAAATAGAGAGGAATGAAGTTGGATTTCTACCGACTTGGGTGCGACGAGCCGATCGTCAGGTCAGCAGGTTTAACAATCAATGTAATGCGGCAATTGTTCCCCCACAATTAAATGCGTGATATACGCATGCGTAAACGTAATACGTAGCCAAGCCGCGGGCGGCATTATCCTTTATGGGCTGGCCGAGCAAATCCATAAAACGGTATACAGAAAGTTAGGTTTATCCTATTCTCGGTTAACGCCGAGCTGTACACGCCGGTGTCAACCGGTGGAAACGGTCGGCGGATACGACGAGGTCAGGGAGTTAACGGCCGTTTACATTTGCACGGTGCACGTAACGTTCTCTGTTTAAAGAGTGTCCAGCGTCGACCCCCCAGGTGCAACGTCGATTTCTGAAAGTCCGCTTAATTTCCCCGAAGGAAAGGAAAGGAATTCCCCTTCAGCGGGATGTGTGCGTGAACGCGCAACCGCGAAACGACACGTTCGAGAAAGAGGCGGACGAGCCTCTCCCTCTCCGACGATCGAGTCGTCGCGAAAATATCGAAATGTGTTGAGCGAGAGAAAAAATCCACCGTCCGTTATCGAACTGTTAATGCGACCCCACAGCGCGTGCACGCGTGCGTGTGTGTGTTTTCCCTTTTTCTCTTTTTTTTTTCTTTTCTTTTCTTTTCTTTTCTTTTCTTTTTCAACGACGCGCTCGTCGCGATTCCCTAACGACCCGGAGCGTACAGACGAAGGTGCTGATGCGAATCGACGCACGCGGCGGAACAACTCGCGGAAAAAGAACGTGACGAGCCGCGACATCGGAATGAAGAATCGATGGCCGTTCTTCTTTTTGCCGTGCGCGAGGCTGGCTGGTCACCGGACGGGTATAAATAGATCCTCTGATTGATTTTAATTATAGATTCCCGCGCGGCAAGATGTCGAAAGACATCCTTGTCCTTTAGCGATTTTCATCGAACGCAATGCAAACACGGAGAGCTCGGTGATCGTTTGGAGGAAAATGACAGAGAGAGAACCAGCGAGAAATGAGGTTCTTGATTATCAACCATCGAAACTGATAGCATCTTGAAACTTTTCTTTCTCTCCGAAAATTTGCACGTATTGTTATCCGTCGAAAATAGAGACGCAAAATCGAAGGAACAAGGAACAACGTATCGACCAGAGCTACTAGTGTTACGAAGGATTCACAAGGGATTGAAAGGATTGGGACGGAAAGAAACAAGCGCTCTGATTGGCGTGGCTCGATCCACTTTACAAGAGAGTAAGGTAGGCTTAGTGAATCGAGATAGAAGGCTGATTTTACGAACTCTGCAGAGCTGTTTCCGAGCCGTCCTGCGGCCTGATCGAGGAAAGCATAAAGGGTGCCGACGGGCATTGTCTGGCGTTTAGTGCTGGCCCGACCTTTGCTACATGTATCGCGGCCACCACGGCATCCCGATGGGCTTCTTAAACGTTCCTCTCTGCGCCGCTTCTCTCTCTCTCTCTCTCTCTCTCTCTCTCTCTCTCTCTATCCTGAACGCGGGTTTTGCGTTTCGCTGCCGAGTCGTAATACCCGCGCTTACGACTCTGCGTCTCGCACCTCTTCGATCCGCGTCACGAACGTCGAGGACGGGCAACTTATTCCTCCAAAGTTCATCGAACGCGTTCCGTTAAAAACAAAGCTGTCGTCGTGATTCTCTTTTAATATTTACGTAAATTCAAGTTGAAACGCTGAGTGCGTACATAAGGTGGGCACTCGTCGTACAAACGATAAGATGAATAGACGGATGGATGAACTTTCGCTAAATCAGATGTACAGGTTAGCTAGACACTGAAGGATGTTGGTTTTGTTCAGTCATTTTGAAATTTCCTCGATTTTGATGCTCTCTCTTGCAGATCGTATTTTTCCATTCTCTCGTCATTACTGCAAGAGTGCTGAAACCTAGTGTAGATCAAATTTATGACCTTCGAGCGGCTGACAGATGGCCTGCAGGTGTCGCACTACGGTGTGTACAGTACTTGTAAAGTAATATAATATCAAGAGTGTGAGTGTGAGAGAGAAAGATATATTAAATTAAATATACTTACACTCCTTGATTGCCTAACTTTCCAATTCCACGTATATCAAAATGCTACAGAATATAGATTGAATTTTAAAATTCCTCGCTACACCTTACTGTATGTTAGCTAAGTTCATCGCTATCAATGCCAATATATGCTGTATATTAAGTTCAATATACTTACACTCCTTGGTCGTCTAACTTTCAAATTCCACAATATAAGTATACTACAGATTGAATTTAAAAACTTCTCGCTCTATCTTGTTGTACATTAGCTAGGGTTACTCGCTACCAATGCCAATATATGTTGTATATTAAGTTAAATGTACTACAATACTGTACATCAAGTTTAATATACTTGCACTCCTTGGGTTGTCTAACTTTGAAATCCCACATTAAAGCATGTCAAAATACTGTAGATTGAATTTAAAAATTCCTCGCTGTATCTTAGTTTTGGTTTACGTGTAGCTAGGTTCATCGTTGCTCGCTATCAGTGCCAATAAGAGCAACGGAATTTCACTGTAAAAGTTCTAATTAAGCGTACGATATCTGACCGCGATAGCCCTCGGGCGGACGTATAAAGAGACGTGCATCGGTGTGGTTATCGGGCCACGATCTCGAGCGCCATGCTGAATCGCGACCGGGAATCGAGCCACGGAGAGCCGACCCCTCGCGATCGTGATCTCCGACGCGGCGATTTCACCGTACCGATATCTCTCTTTCCACCTTTCCGAAATTGTAACGAGGCCGGCGTTGAGCGTCGGCGGCGCCGGTCACGCCCATCCGCGGTGCTTTATCTTAATATAATCTGGATCGGAAATTCACGCGAGCCCGGTACGCGCCACGCCAACTTTCAAACGTGCCGCTCACGGTAAAATCGCGCGCGGTTCATGCCGCTTATCTCGTCGGATCGCCGGTGACCCCGTCCGACCTTTGCTCGTCGTGAATTCTCTGTCGAACATCCATCGTCCCCGAGAAGACAATTGTTTTTCACGAACGAGTTCGATACTTGCGATTGACATCTCGTTTCGTTTGACAAATTGACATTGCAAATTTTCTAGTTTGACGGAAAATTTTAGGTAAGTGGATGTCAGGAGACAAATAACGGCGTAGCTTGGACTGTTAACTGAATTACTTTTCACTCGTAAGAATTTTTACACCCGCTGACAGATATTACGCTGTTATGAATCAGAAGGGAAAAGGTTAGTAGTTAATCGTGAAGACAAGCATAATACACGCGACGAGTTGACTCGCTCTTTCGACTTAATAGGTTGATCATCCACCGTTAATAGGTTGATCATCCGGCGCGAGACGTTCGACACGAAGTTCGTGGGACGAGTCGCGGCTCGCGATCGTCCGCTCGAGTGTTCGATCCGATCTCGAGAACGGTGCGCGCAACCAACGCTGTTCGAGGGACGCGTATTACATAGTATTAATTTATGCGTGGCGATAGCGCGCGCATAAATTATGGAACTCGTACGCGCGCGGCTCGCACGCGAGACCGCTCGTTACGCATCGGTGAAACGTGCTGGCTCTCGCGCGCGCGCGAGATCCCTGCCCCGATAGATCGCGATAAAACAAATACAACCGTGCGTAATTGTCAGTGTAATATTATTAATTATCGCCGCATTAATGGTACGCGCATCGTGGCAGCGTCGACGATTGTTCCTCGCTTCGTGGACGGAACGTGGAATGTTGATCGGTGTTTCTTGGAAAATCGCCAGTTTCCAACGCTTTGGGTGAAAGATTTTCCGATCCAAGCAGGTGATACGTGAATTACCACTCATAAGCGTCCCGACACATTTCCCGGTTTTGAGCTGATCGTGCAATTAGCGACTGAAAGAATCATCTGTTACTTTTTTTGTGAAATCGACGAACACGGAATATTACTATTGTATCGCAGAAATTTATTATTATTAGGATATTATTATTGTACAGAAACTTAAATTTAGATAAGATTGCGTGAAATTGTCACGTCCGATGTTAAACACGCGATTGTTAATGCGTTCGATGATTTTACAACAATTCTCTTTTTCCTCGTGTCGTTAATTTTTTCGTCTCGCTCGATTTTCGAAAGTAAACCTTATCCTCGATCACGAATCCTTTTTATCTATAATCCTCTGATTAATTCGTATTCTGCGAAAGACAGAAACAGGCATCCCTGAGCGGCTATATATATAACTGATCGATTCCTGTGAACATCGCAAGGAGCGTTCCGGTTCAAAATCGATTTGAAAAAAATAATCGCTCGCCGATTATTAACAGAATAAGCGCATCATTCCTGGAAGGCTAACACTACCGCAAGTCCCTCTTAATTCGATCTATTGTCGTTCAAAGCGCAAAGGTGATTAATGTTTTGCGGAAAATTGCGTGCTTTTTGTCCGTCGTGGCTGGAAACACGTTAGCCGTGAAAAACGCAGCTTCTCTCTTCTCTTATTGCGAATGAAATAATCGATGACTTGATGAGACGTATAAGCGGGGACTAATTAATGAGATCCTTGACCCTTGGTGACCCAGGCCCTGCAACGTATACCGTAACCACGGCTTCCGGATGCAAACCGTGTCCCCGTGATCCGTTGTCAATAGATCACAATGAAACTAACGCGTAGACTCGCGTAATTGAGAGTATAATGTTATTAATGATTGGCGCATTAGCGGTGCGTGAGGGATTATTATCATGGGGACGGATGATGAGAGGCTGGAATGTTCTCGCAAGTGGAAAGTTAACGTTCAGGTTGATGTATCGCCCGATGGAATGTTAATCAATGCTCTCGGAAAATTGAATGTTTCTTTCTTTCTATGGTTGTCAGTAAAATGCTTTGCAACATCAAGGATACGCGAGTTAACGAGGCACGTAAACGGGACGTTCACGGACCGGGTCCTTGTAATAAATTCCATTCAAGGCTTTTTTTGGACGCGAAGTGCGTTCTGTTTCGAGAGAAACAAGGCGAAAATTGTTTATGGTGCACGTATTTTCATAATATTTCCCATAGATTAATAATCTTGTTGGAATTGTTTTCGAATCTCCAAATTTTTGTTTTATATTCGGAGAATATCACGCGCAATTAAAAGCTAAACTCTCAGGGGGGCTTCGACTCTACGCGAAGTCGAGCAATCTCACTGACTTTTACTCTTCGAAATTTTTCCGAGTCTATTATAACAAACGTACGAGATACTTCGCGACGTCTTTCATTCTTCGCCCGTAGTGTATTGTTCGATCGATCCTCTTTGTTTCTTGCGAATCGTCGTTACTTCTCCTCGGAGAAGATACGCGGCGAAACAGAGGAAGGAAAACAGAAATCTTGGAACACACTCCGGCGCGTCGCGAATGCAAATTGCCGAGGACCGTTAACGGCCGGCTCTAAATCTTTAACAGCCTCGGTTCGCCTCTCCGAGACCACTAACTTACCAAGTCGTGAGAGCTCGCGGGACGTGCGAGACCGAGAGCGCGACAAAAACAAACCCCGTTACTAAATGAACTCCGTCGAGCTTCTCGTTAATGGATTGTGTCGTTCTCCTTTCTTTCTGTTTCTTTTTTTTTCTTTCTTTCTTTTTTTCGTTTCTTCAATTTCCAACAAAGTCCCCGATAGTGACCTAAGACAAAGACGAAATCGACCAGACACTGCGAGAAACTTCCATCAATGGGCGTCGCGTCGAATTTCAAGGGTAGAAAGCTGGTAGCCAAACATTTTGCGTAAACTTTCCAAGCGTCAGGAAAGTTACGCGCATCGAGAAAACGAGATTCCACGCGCATTAGCTGCGACGCCGTTTAACCGGACGCCGCGACACTAGAAAAAAAAAGGAAAAAGAAAGAAAAATTCATAATGACTCGGGAATGCGTAATTCACCGTGAACCTCCGACATTGTGTCATCGTACGCGACGCCTGAGGTGTCCAGATATAATATACACTATATACACGTGGAAAGTAAATATGAGACAATTAGAAACTCGCGGATAGTAAAGAGTGTGACGATATTGGCAGAGGCAGCGCCTGAAAATGTTCAATTAGAGAATATCAAAAATTCTCCGTTTTATGTTAATTTATCGGACTTTCGAGGAAGCCGGTGACCACGGCGCGTCGTGGTTTTGAACTTTGAATTCCATCGAAGCTAACGAGCGTTGCTCGCGGTGAAGTTATGGTTAAATTTCGTTTCAACTTTAATCGAGAGATTCTTCGCATCCGAGTCGACAATTTTTCCCTCCAATCGTTTCGAAACTAACGGCCAACTTTTATAAAGATTGCAGGATTGGTCATTGGACTGCGGATTTCCATGCGATCTGTGTATAAATACACAATATACAGTGATCGCTTACTCTGCGTCAGGGGTGTCCAACCGTGGCGCATTTCACAATTTCTGGCGGGGCATGGAGCAAGTTTTGATAATAGATAAAAGGAATAATATAAAATTGAAATTAATTCGACTATTTCCAGAATTTAGTCAATATATTGTCAGGATCAACTTTCCTTGGTTGATGATAATTTTATTTTCCGGCTTCACAGCCATGAAAGTGGACTTGGTTTACATTTCTCTTTTTCTCATTTCTCCCGCTCTCGCTTTTCATTCTTCATATCTGTTATATACTCTATATTTTTAACTATTCTATATTTTATACTTAACAATTTAACACTAACCTACACTACACTTTTATGCTATACTTAACAATTTAACCTCGGTTGTATTAACTCCTCTTTCGCTTATCCTAGATTGTCTTTTTTATTTTCTACCTTATTGCTCTAATTGATTACCATACGAATGTACCGCGAACTTTCCTTGGTTTTTTGAGAGCAAAATTTGATATCCTCCCACTCAGTTCCAAGATGTTGATTGGATGAATTTTTCGAAGATCCCGAAGCTTTCCCAAACCCTCAGAAAGTTTGCAGAAAAATATATGTGCCTACCTGGAAGCATTTATAAATGCGAACAAACTTTCTCCTCCATGAAGATCGAGAATAAACGATGAGAGTTGAAAGAATTCGATGATTCTCGCTACGACAGATTTAACCTCGGACATAAATAATTTGGTCAAACATGCTCACAAATCCCGTTGAAAAATAATTTGATCTTTTTCTAATCTCCTTCTTATTATATATTCACTACTTATAAACACCTTTTCGTTGTTAAAATAATTTAGTAGCATCGTTTGAGAAAAAGTTGGTACGTAGGGTGCAGAAGCTTGGCTCTGGGCAATTTTCGACTCGAAAGGGAAGCAGTGCTGAAAAGAAATGATCGGGGATGAAGTTGGCCTTGTTTCCAGCCCCGACCGAAAGTTGGAGAACGCGGCTCGGATCTCACGCGGCCGTGAAATCCCATCTGGAAATCGAGCGAAACTCGTCGATCAGTGGAGATTCAGCGGTGGATCTCGGGTCGTGGATAAGAGCGTGGCGGTGTAGCATGTCGGAAATTATAGGGTGTTATTCGCGAGGCATCGCACGAGCCAGGCCGCGCGATTCGACGATGATAGCGTTGGCTAGAGCAGCGCGGTGCGAACTCTCCGCTCGGCAAGAGCTAACCAGAAGAGGAGGGGGAGGGGAGAGGACGGGGTGGAAAGGAAACGCGCGTTTATAAGATCGATTTTAATCGAGGCTTGGTTACAATTATGAGACCAGCTAATGGATGACTGGCGCTCATTGCCTCGCTAAACTGGAACTAATTATTACGTTTCACGGCGCGTTGCGATAATTCTAGGACTCTCTGGAGGACGTAGAAAAGCGCGACGAGAGAGAGAGAGAGGAGAAGAACCGTTGTGATTCCACGAGCGTCTGCCTGGTGGAACACGCGTCTTGCAAAAAAAAAACAAAAAGAAAGAAATAAAGAATTACGCGTTGCTATTGAGGAGGAACGCGTTGAACAGGATACCCTACGCTTGGCGAGCGTAATTGGTTTAGACGTGTTTCGCGATTAAAGTCCCGTCGCGTGCTCGAGTGGTGCACCTGGGTGGAGAATTAATCGCGAACGGAAAGCGATCCCTCACCTGTAGAATTCAAACGAGTTGAGCATCGGTTTGACTGATCGATCAATAGAAGGAGTTGACCAATAGAAGAAATCTTTAAGAATTGATACACCTTTAGTTACGTAGATTTGCAACATTCTTACCTTCAGGGTGTTCGTAACAATGATTTTGTCAAATTTCTCCAATTCTTTCAGTCGAACCGAAGTAATTTCGATTTTTGTAGTCATTGATCTACGCAAGAATGAGAGTTCTCTCGCGAGTCTTCCTCCCGAACGGAAGAATCGCGAGGACAAAGGGGCATGAAATAGTCCCCGAATGGGTCTCCACATGAGGCCAAATCGGCGCTGTGCTCCGAAGAAGCGAAGAGTGTACGAACGTATTAACACCTCGAAGGATTTATGATATTAGGCCAGGGCGAGGCGACCGGGAGGGGGTCGTGAGCGAGAAACATCGTGAGCAAGTCGAGTGCACAGGGGTTCCCTGCGGCACGGCCAGTCGGCTCTCGCAGAGGCCACTGGAACAAATGGGCTCAATTTCATATTTTGTAACACTCTGGCTGTTCCGCCCGAGCACCCACGCTCCTCCGATCTATTTCATCGCAGTATTTCTTTGGCTAATGCTGGCCGCTAGCCTCTTCAAATTATGCATCTGCTTTCATATCTCTTCTGCTCTGTTCTTCTTCTTCTGCTTCTTTTTATTCCCTTTCCGTTGAAATGGATTCCTGTGACACTTGCAACGACTTTCAAAATTTTCATCTTCAACTTTCAGTTTGTAATGTCCCTGGAAGTGGAATTCTCCGGAGAATTTCTCTGGAATTGGCTTGGAAGTTTGTTTAAATTTCATATTTCGTTCAAGTCCGTTTTGAATTTATTTCCCACTTCGAGAGACTGGTGAAAATTTCGAGGATACTTGATAAAAGATCTCGTAGAAAAAAGAGTATCTGTTACAGAGTGCGGCGCTTTTGTTTCTATTTCGTGTTCTCTCGAAAGAGCACGAGGCCCGCAGCCATGCATAATCCTTTTTCTTCCACGCCTTTGCAAAGCCAGGCCGCGGAAGATCTATAGCCGTGGAACACGCATAGCAACGCGCCACCCCCGCAGACCTATCCGCTCTCGCGCCACTAACAAATTGATATAATTTGTTATTAACAGTCTGCACGGTCCGTGGCCCGCGGTTAAGATTCGTGCGAACCCGGGAAGCTGCGTGAACCGATCGTCCCGATCGAATACCTTTGCTGGAAGTAGGTTAACTGGTCTTCTTCGTGCTCTACGTCACTAGTTTGATGTAGACGCATCGTTCGATCGATTAATTGGCTGTTATCGTGAAGAGATCGACGCATCGTTATATCCAGTCTGAGAATGAAAAAGAATCCTAATTTCCCTAATTTCCAACGAAAACTGAAAAATCAAAGTGATCTTAAACGGTCTGGAAACGGTTTCAGAGGAAACTAACCGCGAAGAAAGACAGTGACAGACGTGAGAAGCTGCAAGGAAAAGAGAGATGAAATAGGATCTACAGTAAGAGAAACGAGGCAGGATTTTCTAGCGAAGTCGCGAAACACGGCGTCGACACGCGAGATGTAAACAGGTGAATCTCCGTGGTCGATCGGTGACGACTTTATCGTGGCATCCGTGAGATAGTCAAACAAGCGGAAGGAGATCTGTAACGGGGCCCGTCTTTTGTCGTCGGCTCGTTGCGCCATATATATATATATATATCGTCGTGCGAACGCGTACTCCCCGACTGTTTGGTGAAACAGTTTGACGGGGTTACATAATTGCCGAGCAAACGTTGACTGTCTTCGACAACTCGGAGGACGTTAAAGGAGGGCAAACATTCGACGATAGTACCACGTACCGGGCCTGTTTCGAACCAAGACGTTCCACCGAGTTATTGTTCCAAGATATTGTCCTCTTGTCGGTACTTCGGATGAAGATCGATCGAATCGATCGGAATGATTTATTGGCCGCGAGAGGAATCTCTTTCTGTCGTGTTGGACACGAGTGCAGAACGTGAGATCGTAAACGGTCTGACAGGATTTCAAAGTTGAAGGAACATTTCGGGTCAGGTGAAACAAAATAGTGTCGGATTACTGTGATTGATGAGTCTTTGCAAAATCCGTCAGTTTGAAAACACCTTTGAATTCCTATTTCCGAGAGCCACCTTCGAAAGAGTAATAAACGCTCAAAGGACCCGGGGTTGTCCCGCCTCCGCGTAGAACAAAAGCCGCACGGTCGCTCCCGGTGACTTTCGTCCTTGCGGCTGTTTCACCGATCGGATGATTAATTGCCGGCCGATAATTATGCGTTTAACACGTCGGCGAGAAGGTGTACTTGTCAAACGTAACGAACGTAACGAGAGACGTGGATGATCGGGGAAGAGAGCAGATCGCGACGGAAGGCGATAGCATGTGCAACTCGATCGTTGCCCCCTGAGCCGGTGAGGGTAAAAGGGCAGCATCTCGTTATGTAAAAGGGCGGTCCAAATACCGAGCAAATTGGCACGACTCCCACACTATGATCGGTTGTCTCGCGTGCAAAGAGGGCAAGCGGTCAGGCGGAGAGATCCGAGCTCGAAAACGAACCAGCCGCGTATTATAACGAGCTCTCTGCTACGTGCCCCACGCCGTGCGTGCGTCATTATATATTACGTTACGCTTACGCGTATGTAATTGCGAGCATCGTCCACGAAAGCCTTTGATTTATGTCTTCATACGAGAAGATGTTCGAGAGCGCGTGGGCAGCGTCGTCGACGTCTCCCCCTCCCGCCTCTCTCTCTCTCTCTCTCTCTCTCTCTTTGTCTCTTTTCTCCTACCCTCTTCGCCGGTCGAGCTGGTTCACCTTCCTGTCGAACCGGAGAATACCTGTAGATAGCCGTTTCCACCTCGCGTTGATTATAATTACGATATAATTTAATGCAGTCACACCCCCGTTTCTATACGCCGCGTCGAGAGCCAGGATCGTTCGAGGCTCGCGAGCAAAATACCTCGCCACAGGTTGCCATTGTTCTTTTCTTCTTCTTTCCCTTTGTCCCTTCGGTTTGTTCACCGAGCTTTCAAGACCACCCACCAGTTTTTAAATAGAATCATTTTCTTTGTTTCTCACGCGGTCGAATCTTTCGCAAACAACGTGTTTAAGTGTCTTCTCCGATGCGTGTGCGAACGTGAGGTTTTTAGGGATTGGCAAAGATGAAGCCCTCGAGAGAGCAATTTCACTCCTTTTATTCTTCCTTCGGTTCGTATTCGTAGCGTTCCCTCGTCTCGTAGCTGCTTAAGTTGTAAAGTTCTCTGGTCTCTTACGTTTCGCGGTTTTCAGCTAAAGTCTCTTGTATTTGTATAATTTCTTTTGTCAGTTACTCATCGAAGAATCCGAAGAAAGACCTCCATCGACTCGAATCGTAAACATTGCGAATTTCGTGACTCAGTCGACCCGAACAAATCTGACTAGATTAATTGAAATATCCTCTCGAGCTCGCGGTTGCTCGTACACTCCTGGGAACGCGACGAGCGATCTGCCAAGGCTTTCTGGTTTCCGAGAAAACCCCGAAGACTCGCCGCATCGAGCGGCGTGTCTCTGTCAACACGCTCGGACGACAGTACGAAATTCTCGCCAATTCGCGGGCGATCGCGAATGGGCTTGGCGGAAATCGGCGGCGAGGCGAGGAATCTCGAGAAACTCTCGAGGCGAGTGAGAATCGGTAGAAGCGGCCGGTCGCGCGCCTAATTAGAGAGTCGCCGTCAATTTCGCCGGCAACATTTTAAGCCGTTCGCATAGCGCACGCCCACGCGATCCAGCCGCAGGCGAAACGGGACCCCCCGCGGCCACCTCCCGACCGCCTAATTACCGAACAAGCCTATCTTCGAGCGTGGACGTGGCCAGCGGGATCGTCGCCGGTCTACAGGGTGTCCCGAATTCCTCCGTCAACCGATTCCTCTTCTCAGATTCTCCCGTTCTACCCCTTCGAACCTGCGAAGTTTAACGCGTTCAACGATAGTCTGTCAATTTTTTACACGACAGTTTTTTCGCGTATTCGACACACTCCGACCTATCTGGATTCAACGGATGTACTCTATTAATTCTCAACCGATCGGAGCAACGTTCAATGTTAAATGAATTAACCGCTGTTTCAAGGTGTTTTCTACTGGGTTTATCCCGGGAGGCTCGAACTCGGGCTATCTGTAAAACGTCGAACACGGCTAAACAGGCGAGGGCAATTGCCATATTTTCCCGCGAAAGAACGAGTCACGGATAATTGAAGGCGCCATATTGGTCGACTCGAGTCGAGAAGATACGTAACCCCATCGACCCGGGCTGTCGTCGGTTCGAAGGGACACCCTGTGAGCTGACCGGCGCGTAGGATAAGCCAGGCTTGTAACGTAAGGCTCGTACACGCGCGTATGGTACGACGCGATCAGCTCCGGTCAGTCCCTGAACACGGTCGCGTAATAACGTTACCGTGAAATAAGGCCGGCCGTGCATCTAGCTGCGAAGCTCGCATAAACTCGGCCGATTGGATCCTAAATCGGTACGGGGTCGGTTGTCTCAGGCCCTGAGAGGGGAATGCCAACAACGCGCAACACACCCCCGTACGGGGTCGGGATCGGTTCTACGCGCTCTCGCGATGATCGCATCGCGCGTACCGCGTATTTATGCGGCACGCGTAAATTTCGTCGACACACGGCTTCCCGGAATTTCGCCGCGGCGCGCGGTGCACGCTTGTAAGCCGCGTTCGCTGCTGTCCCGAGTCAGGATGATGGAGAGGGAGCGAGATAGCGGTGGAATTAATTTGTTAATGCATCCGACCTGGTGTATCCGGTATATTTGTGTGCGTGTGTGTTTGTATGTCGGTCCGATCGTTCTGTCGGCCGTTCTCCGTGTGCGTAGCGACGTATGTACGCGCGGTTCACGTTCACGCGCGAGGGGAACGCGTGCACGTTAGTAAGTCACGCGCTACGCGGAGAACGCGCCGCTTGGATGCTGGATGGGACGCTTTGGATTTAGTGGACGGCCGATAGAGCCGTCTCAATTACGACACCGGGGCTCCAATTTATGGCGGGAGATTTCGCGCTGGGCTGTACACGCGAGCCACGGAGGAAACGCCATCCTCCTCGGCCAGGTTGTCGTTCCTTTCCAACACTGTCGTTGCTTTCTAGGACGACGGAGGCTAGGTCGATAGAGTCGTCAATCGGGGGAGAGCCGGTCGTTTCTTTCCTTCTCGCCTGTTCCTGTCCTCCCTCTTCCAATCGAAAGAACATTAACCACGTCGCGGTTACTTAGAACCGCATTACCCGACGCCGAAGCAGAGTCGAATGTCGATTATTACATAATCCTTCAGCGCCGAACACTCGGGAGAAACGAAATACTTGCAGCTTATACGTGCCTCGTTAGTTGCGCGTTGCCCCATAAAAGATTCTACACGGATATCACTGTTGAGCGAGAATAGGTCGAGAGACAAAGGGGAATCGAAGGGGAAGGTGAAGCTGGGAGGAAAGAAGAAAGAGGAAGAAACGAGGTCGAGTCTGGGTCAGGAACCGGGTCGGACACAGACGGAATCAGTACGAAACGGGGTGGGGCAGGATCACAAGAGGCGAGCTGCCAAGAGTGGATGTACCTGTCGAAAGGAGATGCACTTCTCTCTGAGCGTGAAGTGACGTGCTCTTCACGATCCCTGAATTCCTCCGACCGTCGATTCGGATCTCTTGGGAGGGCTGCGTCATGGAATTCTGGATCGAGGCTGTTTCAACGTTTCTACCGTCGATGTTCTTTTGGTAACGTTCACTTGCAGTGAACATCGATTTCTGTCTTCTTGTGAGTGATCTGAACATCCTCCAAATGCGAAAATCCAATTTACCTTCTAAACATCCTCTCGTTCCAAGATTCCAATTTATTTAAGTAATTTGCGTTTGAATGTGCAGTTTGTCAAACAAATATCAAAGAAAATATATTAACATTTTTTGGAAAAATTTATAAAAGATACGACCGTTTAAATATATTATCTAAACAAATTAAATTTTTTCGCAAAACGGTGTATATCATTAAATTCGTCGACGAAAAACGATAATTCCAATATCAATTTACACAAAAACTATATTTTCAATCATTTCCGAGATACTTGACAAAATATTTCGCAACTTTCATCCTTTCGATATCGACGATTGCCGATAAAAACACACACACACATGTCAAATATTTTTTTAACGAACCTACATTTATGCCAAATTTCATTAAAATCGATGACTGACACCTCGGTATGTTCTCTTGTATATTTACATATACTATATGTGTATCAGTAATTTTGATGAACGTCATCAGTACACTCTCGTATCGGTAACACGAAATCGTCTCGTATATCAATGAGGATCAGTACTTGTCGACAAGTATAGCCGACACGTACGAGTTTCGATTCTTCCCAACGAATGTCATCAACGTACGACGAGTATCGTGCAAAATATCGTTCGGCAAATGTGAGTCGTACGAATCTTACGAATACGTACGAGTACCTACGAGTGATACGCGAGCCTCGTAAAAGTTTCTCAAACGCGGAAATTCAAGACGTTCTTCGCGATAACTTCTTCTTGAAGCGAGAATGAACTTTGCGAGAGTCGATGTACCGTGGATACGGGTGTGGAGCAGTGACACGGCTGGAAATTGAATCTATCAGGAACGGAAGAGAAATTCCCCGCCCCGTCAGCCGGGCCTCGTGTTACCTTTCAAGGGCTCTACTTCTCGTCTCGGCGCGCGGACAATGCGTTACGGGATACCAGAAGGTCCGGCACCGGCCGCTGAAGGGCCGAGAGCCGCTGACGGGCCATCAGATAAGCTCGTGTTTGCCTAACCTCTCACCTCCCACCGGAGTCCGGCACGCAGCGCCGCTCCAACAGGAACAGCGCTGGCCTCGAAGAAGTGGGTGCTGCTCGTCTCCGCCGCGACGTGACGGACAGGTTCACCGTGTCTTCCTTCCTCGTGATCGTTTAAAAGCTTTCGAGAGCCCCGTTCTTCGCTCGTCTATTCCCCCCCCCCCTTTTTATACGTTGTTCCGCTCTATCTCTCTCTTTCTCTCCTCTCTCGTCGAATCACGGTTCGCGTTAATAGCTCCGAGAAACCGTGCTCAATTCGATCGCAATTCAGGCTCGTGATATAATTAAACCCTACACGTTGAGTATTTTTAGGGTAGGTTTATTATATTTAGCTGCAAATTGCACGGAAAATATCAAAGCGGCAGGTCGCTCCTCTCCGAGTAACAATGTACAATCTTAACTGATGGCTGACCGAGCGATAACTCTTACGTAATTGAAAGAAAAGAGGGGATTCGTTAATCAACGAACTCGTGGAATTGATTCGTTAGCAGTGGCAGGAAAAGAGGGAAGAAGCGAGGAACGGTGTCTCGCGGGGCGGAGGGGGAGGAGATACTCGTGCACGATATATATTTATAGGGGAGATGGTAACAGAGGAGACGGTGAAACGAAATCACCATTAGTGGGAGAACCGTATCTCGAGGTTCGACGTAATAAACCAATTCTCTCCCTGTTGAGTGTCGAGGAAGAAAGCGTGGCCCGGCCGGGAGCGTCTTCTAATTGGACCGCATTCCACCCGAGTTCCCCTCCGAGTCTGTGTATATGCTTTACCGGAATTTTCATTAGCGCGGGACTTTGTCGTGACGAAACAGCTACCACGGTGAGGTGTATCTAAGACCGCGACACCGGTGTACACGCGCGCGAACGTGCCGTACGCCGCGCAGGAATCCTATCGTCTCTCGGGCCTCTTTAACGACTCGATCGGATCTCGATTCGACGAGCAAAGGTTCAACGAATCTTGACCTTTCTCCACGTACGAACTACCGATACCGACCACCAAATTTCTCTACCTTTGGAACCTTCTCTATCTATTTCTCACCTCGGTCTTCTCCATCTTCCTTTTCATCCCATCTTCGTTTTCGAATTTATCTTTCATTCTTCGATCTCTGAATCTTTCTCCAATTTGATTGAGACATCACCTTCGATCGAATACGACGCGTACTTCCATTCCTTTTGCTCGATGCTCAGACGGCTCGACGAAGTTCGTATAACAGGCGTGTCGCTGGCGAATTGACACTCGTCGATCTGGACTTCCTGGCACGATACCGGTGCCGAGATGGGCTGGAGCAAGGCCGTGCACACGAGGCGAGTGGAAAGATGCCAGCGAGATTTTAGCGGTAAGAGGCGCGGCATAAAGAGGAGCATTATGTCCAGCGTATAATGCAGCCACGTAACGGCCGATCGGTCGATCGATGCCGATCGTTTGATCATGGTGGCGATGCCGATCGGGCCGCGGTGGCGGGTTCGTCGCGCGGAGAGACGAGGAGGGACCTTTCAAGAGCACGGAGAACGCTCCGGCATGGGCTAATTGTGCGATATTGTGCACCGACAATGCCCTAATGAAGCATTGTCCATGCTCGACACCGATCGAGGTGTCGCCCGCCTCCATCTCTCTTTCACTTCTTTCGTTCTTCCTTTATTTTCACTTGCTGTCCGATATCGGACGCGCACGAGACACGAAAAGCGAACGCGTTCTACGGAACGGTGAGACAGATACAAAGGAGGCACGGTGACGATCTGTTCGACCATCGTCGTCCTATCATGTGACGAACGTGCCTGGATTCTTGTTGAGGTCAAAGATCGGCCGCGGATGTTCCAAGTGGCCACGGCGAGACAACGGAGCCTTTGTCGTTCACCGTGCTGCGAAGACGCCTGGAGCGAATTAGAGTTTGTCGGCGACGATGAAAGTACGGTACTCGCTCGCGTTTTACACGATTCCGTGAAAATTTCTCGCGCATCTCGTGAAAATAAATTTAAACGAGCAGCAGTTTCGAGGTGTGCAAAAATACCGAATAGTAATCATTTCCAATCAATGATGGAAAATGGAAATCTGTCGCGTGGATGCGAAAATCGTAGGCGGCGAGCCAATGAGAAGATTACCGTTGTAGTAGCACGAGCACGATTCGTATGAATTACATACGTAGATAGGAGGGAATGAAGCCGGCCCCGTCTATTGTCCATGCAAATCTCGCTGGCTTTTCGCCGGCGAATCAAACGTGTTCACGCTGCCCCGCCATCGGGAGTCTCTTCTTGGCAGTATTGAAATTGCTGGTTAGACGCGTAATCGAGTTATAACTTTTACCTCGATGAAATGATGAAGGTGGATACCGGCAAGAGGGAACGTGGCGTGCTCGCGAGAGCGCGGCTAATGAAAACGAAACCTCTTCGGGAGAGACGCTCCAGAGAAAGAGGAACCCTCCTTCGGGGAAGGCGCCGCTCTGTCCGTGGCTACTGTGAGAAGCTATTCGGCCTGCAGATCCCTGCAATTTCGTCGACGCCATTTTCCTCGAGCGCGCGCTGCGATGGAAATTCTCTGCCGCTTGAAAAGAAAAAATTCCATTTTACTTCGGAAATTATCGCCGTGATTTATACCACGTAGCGAGAAATAAGATACTCGGTTTTGTAGCGTCGAAGCGACGTCGTCGACGATTTCGTCGATTTTTACTCCTACCTCCTGGAGACGGGGAATTCCATAAAGGAAACGGTATAATTGATCTTAAATTAATATTACTACCATTCGAGTCGATGTATTACTAAAAAAGAAAAAAAAAAAGGAGAGAGAAAAACAAAAAAACGAAAACCCGCTAATTGCGTAGCCAGCCTCCAAACCGAAAAGCCCCGTTAGCCAAACGATTTATCAAAACTCGCAAAAAGCCGTGGAATTATCCCGCAGCAATCGAACAAGCCACGGCCTATAGACGAGCGGAGATCTCGCGGTAACTTCGTCACGCACGGTCAGATAAAATCAGCCTCGAAAGCTGAGAGTTGCCCAGGCGGGAAAAAAGTCCGTCGATTCCACGAAGAGGAAAGCGCACGCCGATTGCCTGGCGTCTCTAACCCTGCTAAACCCGCCGCTAAAGCCACACCGGTATCGGCCGTGCAGGTACGCGCGCGGCGAACAACGGCGCGTTTATCACGCGCGACTAATAGAAAATTATCTTTCTAATTTAAATCCCTGATGGCGAACGGGCCCCGACGCGAAACGGCCCCCTCGGTCTTCCTAGAGAGAGGATGGCTGCGGCCATGTTTGCGGGTGCGCGCATCGGCTCTCCCGGCTCTCCCGGCTCTCCCGGGCTCTCGTCGGCTCGCTCGCGAGCAACACACAGGCCAGCATGCTGCATCGCGGCGGTGCACGGCCGGTTAACGGGCATAGATATATCCGGCTAGAAATAAAATCGGCGATAGTATCTTGGCTGAATGAACTCTCCCACGCCTATGCCTATTCGCGCTCATCCGGGCTGGTCGCGCGTGCGTGTGCTGGCCGTGCTCGCTCGCACGCGCGCGCACACGCGTTCACCGTGCGGCTTCGTGAGTACGAGAACGTGAGCACGAGGAGGAGAAGAAGAAGAAGAAGAAGAAGAAGAAGAAGAAGAAGAAGAAGAAGAAAAGGAGAAGAAGGAGGAGGAGGAGGAGGAGAAGGCCCCGTGAGTCGGTGCTTCGAACGATGCGGTGCTGCGTGCGTTCACGGGCACGAAGATCCAAGTTCCAGGGGTCCAGGGGTCCATCGGGGTTCGACCCTCCGACCCCGGCACGTATTCGCCACACCCGCACACCGATGCTTAGGGGCCCGCGTTCAGATGCTTAGGTGGGGTCCCGCCAGCTCTCTCTCTCTCTCTTCTTCCCCCGATTCTCCTGTCTTTCTTGCTTCATTTGTTCGTTCGGCTCTTTCCTCTACTCGTTCTAGCTCCTCTCTCTTCTCTCTCCTCTCCTCCTTCTCTTTCCCATCCCTCGGTGCTTTTCTTATTCCCTCCCCTTTTGATATTCTTCGTGCTCCTTCTCCTTCTTTCCACTTGATCCTGCTCTCTGTCGTTTCCTCTTCCTCTCCTCCTTCCCCGTGGCTGTTCCGCGGCGGGCATATATGCACACCCGCGGAATTAATAGCCGGTCGCCGCGGAAAAATCGCCGGTAATGTGATTACGACGCTGTCTTTCGCTCGTTCGTGCCCGACCGACCCGCCTCGGCTTCGCGTACGTGGCCTTACCTATTCCTTCGGCTCGAGGAGGAGCTCGTTTCTTCCTGGATCCGACTTACCCACCCCTTCCACGCGTCATCCCTCCTCGTTCGTATCGTGTATACGCGATATTCATCGGGATGTACCCTCCATTGCCGGGACAATCACTTCCGGGGATCGACGGCGGAAACGATCGACGTTACGCTACTCGAGACTCTGATGGTCCAACCAATCGTGGGATCGCGTTGGGTGTGGTTAAGGGCAAGGCAATAAGTGACGTGGAGGTTAAAGGTAATACTTGCTTCTATTTTTCTTTTTTTTTTTTTTTTAATAAAATTACTTTCGTTACGGATTGTTATTTCGGTAAAACTGAGTACGAAAAATCGTGAAATTGAAAGAAGGAGAATACAGAGGATGCAAGAAAAGAAATGGCTGTTTTTTTAAGAAACTACGCCCGGCGGGAGAGATACTCACACTTTGCGAAAACGTGACGTGCGGTCACACGAGCGAGCGAATTTAAAACGGTCGTTAAACGATGGATTTTAAGCCGATCGTTACTTACGTGCGCTCGTCTTGAAAGCGCCCCAAACTACCGGGGCCCGAGTAAATCTATAAATCCCGGCAAGTATAACGATCCACGATGCGGCTGCCGCTATAAAAGTCCCCCTCCCTTTAAACGTCGATTCGCGCTGGCAGGCCAAGCGGCGAGCTTATGGTCTTGGCTCGTTACAACGCGCGATGTCGCGCTGCAGTTTTATATAAATCTGGCCGGCGATTATTTCGTCGATACTCTAGACCGCACGTAGAGCGATTCCGGAGAATTTGCGACAGCATAAATTTTACCTGGCAATCAGCCGCGTCGCGTCTCCGCGTCAGAGTGAACAAGTAGCGAGAATATCGAAGAGGTCAGAGAGAGGCGGGACCAGGGGACAAAGCAGAAAGACAGAACACGGCGACGCAGGAAAGAATTAAATAAAGAAAAAAAAAAAAAAGAAACAAGTACACGATCAATTTGTCTCAAAATATTACTACGAGTATCCTTGTACATTTTGAAGAAAGAACAGATTATGGCGTTTAACAAACTGCAAAAAATACTCTGGCAACAGTGTTACGCAAATCTTGTAAAAAAGCTGTTACCGAGGAAATTTGTTGGAGCCGTGTACGAGGGTCGTATCGGGGGATTTTTCAGTGACACGTGATAGCTTAACGGCGGACCTTGTGGAATTTGTTGGCAGACAGGGAATTAGATACTATTTGCATAAATGGTAATAAGGCTTGGTGGTCTTAGAAGTTCGTATCCGTGGAATAGAAGCGCGGCATCTGGAAGGCGAGCTCATTTATTCCGTGAAAAAAAGACGGTGAAACGCGACGATCAGAAGCGGATAATAGGCGGGTTGCGGCGAGAGTTCCTTAAAAGGCAGTAAATTATCGACTTTAATGCCACCGCGGCCTGCTATCTTACACCTCTGACGCCCATATGGACGCAAAATCCCCACTGAGAGAATACCTCTTTGATCCTCGCGAGACTGGGGTCAAGTCCGCGCGCGATTTCTCCGACCCTCGTTACCGTGGAGCCTCTCGTCGTTTCGGATCCGCGAGACGAGAATTCGCGCGACTAAACCGCATAGAATAAACAACCTGCGCTTAGTTCTTCCGACCAACGATGAACGAAACATGACGACGAGCATCGCGCATACGTGCGTATGCATTTCTCCTTTCCGTGATAGACGAATATTACGAGGTAGATTCGGCGATACGTGACCAGACATTTCGTTACACTGTAGTTGGATGTATGTATATAACGAGTTAATATTACCTGATATTTCGTACAGTGGATCTGTCCGTATCTCGTCGGACGCTTAGCAACAGCGCAACGAGTTAATATCGTCTTGATGTTTCGTTCGAGTGGATATGGCCGTATCTTGTCAGACGGTTAGTAATAGTATAACGAGTTAATACCGCTTGATGCTCCGTCAGATTAACCGTACCCTCTTTTTATTAACGTTGGGATACATGTTTCACTAATTTTCTTCTCTTTTTTTCTTTTTTTTTTTTTTTTTTGGAGCTCGGAAAATAAGTACGAGCGAGCACTAAAAATCTCCGCGGTATTATCATCAAAAATTCATTCACCCGAACGTGAACTCGTCGAGCAGCTCTACGCTAGCTCTAATCACGCCGACGATTTGTTTCTCTAAAAAAGATAATCTCGTCAAAGATTTCGTACAACTATTGCGCATTTAAAATTCTCCCTTTCCGCCGATCATTACGTCCAGTTTTATATACCGTATTGGTGGACACGTCCCACGACACAGTCTCTTATTGGATCCGGGCTTGGACTCCGTGTAAGTAATTCGACATCCTGTGGCGCCCCTTGTCCACCCCTTTCGCTGGAAGGGAGAAACGCGCGCAGAAAAGAAGAAGAAAAGGAGAAAGAAAAAGAAAGGCAAAGGAAACGCTTGAACGCACTGGTCAAAGGGAGGAGTGGGAAGTAAATCGCGCGCGTGCACACGCGTGGTTTAATAAAGTGCACTAACCGGCGCGTATTAAGAAGATTTAGGTGGCCGAGAGCAGCAGGCGCACTGGTATAAATAGCGGAATAATAGCGAGGTTATGGTCTCGTCTCCGTTGCCCTCCGCCTCCTTCGACGCCTGTTCCGTGGCCGTCCCTCTTCCACCAAGAGGGGTCCAAACGTATGGGGTGACGTCCGGGGCCCCTCCATGGGTGGGCCGGCGCGAACCACCGGCCTCGACGCGTAAAATATCATCGCAAACCGCAGCCCGATAAATTTCGCGATATTGCCCGAGTGAAACCGCTCACCGGTGAAAATAAGAATGCAAATGGCCGCGCGTACGTGTTCGTCCACCCCCTTACTTCCCTCCCTCCCGCCTTCGTGCGTTGCTCGTGTTACGTATCCTCGCGAAAACCTCTCCTTTCCTCCATTTTCGTTTTCATCGAACCGCCAGAGGTACTCTCTGTATTCTAAAGAGACGCATTTAGGGATGAAATTACAACCGAATCTAACGTCAAACTTCGGAGTAGGGGACTCGACGACTAACACGAAATATTATTGTTCCAAGCATCGCTCTCGTCTCAAATACGCCCGTCTGGAAAAGTCGAACTATCGCGTGACTCGGGATGACTTCCTGCGAGCAACGGGAGAAGTTTCAGGTAGTCTGACCCCACCGCAGTGGAGACTATCTTCGATCGTGACAACGCCGCGTCTTCTTCGGGTTTGAGTACGGTTTGATTATGGAAGCGGAGCGTGTCTTAGATGGATCATTGGATGGATGCTGGTTCGGCGAGATAGGTTCCTTCGATGGAGAGGAATTCGCCTTCGTGGGAATGGGTGGTAGGAAGTTTACTTTGTGGCTGGTTAGCGCCGACGAACGGAGTAATTGCAGGCTTGCGATAGTCGCCATGGGGAGGCTTTGGGAACATGCGTCCCACGTTCCCCCCACTGCGATTCTCTCCAGTCATTCGAATAGCGGAATTATCGAGTCAGCCGAGTGAAACTTTTCCGTCTCTTCTGCGATAATTAGACGAAAGTCCGGAGAACTGGTCAACGATTCAAACACTCGTCGAGACTTGTACGCATTGTGCAATTAGCGTGGCAATCTCCCGACAGGTTAAATGGCAGGGAAACGCGAGATTAGCCAAAGACGATGAAACTGGAATTCACCGCGAAAAGTTAGTCGTTTATGTCGGATCGAGACCAACGCGACTGTTGTGTACACTGGCTGTACACAACTCGATGTTCATCGCGATAGTGACGCCGAGTGTGCTCGTCGCGAAAACCATAAAACCAGACCGTAAGAACGCAAACGAACCGTTCACGGGGTGAACACGTCAGGTCTGTCCGGCCGGAGACGTAATCTTATTAAACGGTTATTAGTTGCCAGCCGTGGCTTGTCAACATTTGGACGTCTGGCAGACACGGGAACACAGTCTCTTGTGCTGTGCGCTGCACAGTCGCGAGACGTACGATCAATCGCCTCTCGCCGCATTCTCAAAGTGTTCTCGAGGATTTCTCGAAAGGCTAGCAGATGATAGCTCGAAGCAGAAAGAATGCATTTCTGCGAGTGACATTTAGAATTTTAGTTCGATCGGTCAGATCTCGGCGAGAATCTGCGATGAATTTTTTACTCCTCTTGTAAACTTACAATCGAATCGTAGCCAACTCGTTCACCGGAACGCAAACGGCATTCTCCAATTTTTGCGCGACTCGGCCGACACCGTTGCTCGTCGATCGCTATCTGGACAGATAGACGCTCGACGTGTTACATTTGTCGATATCGAAAAGTCGTTGCCGGACGACGTTGATTCGCTGGATGTTTCCATTCGGGCTGCTCGGCCGAATTCCTGCTCCTCTCGGACTCTTGCCTCCCCGGCCAGCCGGTGCGTGTTGCGATCGAGATGACTGACGTACTGACGGGAAACATCGCGGCCCCCCGCTGTCGAATGTCGTCGAGCGGATCGCGCGAGTGACCGATGTGGGTGAATGTTTCTGGGCCGGGGCAACGCTGGAACAAGAAACAAAGCGAAGGAGAAGGACGGTGGCGAGAGGCGCAAAAGGGCACCGTGGACAGCTAGGATTGTTTCAACAGCGGTTTCAAACGCGCGATGAAGAGCAGATACGAAAACCGCGTAGGTTATTCGCGAAGATACGAAATTAGTCGTGTTCCACTTGCAATAAGCTACGTAGCCTCGTCGCGCGGATGCAATTTCAAAACGATTTCAAAGAAGCTTCGCCAAGTTGGATCGGACGAAAGATCTGGCCGATCGATTCGGAGCCACGTTCGCGCCACGCTATCTCGGCCGGTTGTGAGTCTTACGGGTCGGCCGGAAGTGGTCTTTAAAGTGAAGAAGGCGAGGGTGAGCAGTCCGCTGGCTATCTGGACCAGAATCTCGATCGAATTGGCCACGGAGGTTCGCACGGTTTACGACGTGCGGAGAGAAAGAAAGAAAGAAAGAGAGAGAGAGAGAGAGAGGAAGGGAGAGTGTATGGTGTGCAAAGGACTATAAAGCGGGTGGATGAGAGAAGGGAGGACGGGCGGAGGGGGAAAGGGGAGGGAACGGGCGAGGGACAGAAAACGGCCGAGGTCCCGTGTATTCGAACGAGCACGGCCAACACCTTCTTGCTCTTGTTTGCCACCGACTGCGTGTAATTTCTTAGCAAAGGCGTTAATGAGGGGCTTGGCTCGGGACGGTAGATCACCGCACGGACCTCGAGAGAGCCGCCGGGGCTGAAGTTTCTCTCCGTTCTCTCGCACACCCATTCTCTCCCCCTCCCCCCTCCAACACCCCTTCCACGATCCCCTATTTCGTTCTCTTCTCTTTTCTTCTCGCTTCCACTCGCCGTGCATCCTCGCCCGTCTCGCTCCCGTCTCTCCCCTTTTCGTCCCCTCGCGCGCGCGTTTTTCCCTCTCCCTCCCTCCCTCGCAAATCGTCTCCTCTCTTTCCTTCTTTCTTTCTTTCGGTTGGCTGGCCGAGGTCTCCACGGAGGTGGTGTTCACGAGCTGTGCGCCTCGAGGTAGTGCTACCGTGTACCTGAATTCCGATCTACGCTCAGATACGGGACTGAAGCTCGCCAAGGAAGTATCTAGATGCCGGTGTATCCAGGATACTGCTCCGCGCCTTCGGCCCCTCGAACCACGTTCCCAAAGAAACGACCACTCGACTCCGCGACTCGCATAGGATCCCTTCGCCGGGGCTGCTCCGAGGAATCGCGTCCTCGCGCGAAAAGTCGAGCTTGGTCTTCTTCGGTCCATTGCGTCCGAATTCTCCGAGTTTCAACCTCTCTGTCGTGCACGAACGCGGTGTGAATTCTTGAAATTATTATGTATCATTATAATTCTCGACTCGTTCCATCGAGACCACAATTCCACCCCTCGATTAAACGCTCACCAGTAGCTGTTAACATTTGTCAAGTCTCGCGAGAGAACGAGATATCGCTCCGCGTAAAACCAATTGCAAAAGACAAGCACTGAAAGAACCTCGAACGGAGGTCGCTCGTGCAGTTTGCTAACGCGATGCCTGATCTTTCTTCGTTGACTTTATTTTTAATTTATTCCACCCATCGGCCTTATAAAATCTCGCCAAGAATCCCCTGTCGACCACTCGTTCCTCGTTTAGGTCAGGTTTGGGCAACTACGACCGCGTTGATTTATTAATAACCCGGTTTTCATTGGCGCTCACGCTGCGTCGCGAAAGAAATGTCGCGTGGTCCACCGGCCACGAGTGGCTGGCTGACCTTTGACCCGCCTCGACCGTGATGTGGGTGGCGCGACCAGTTTTTCGAGCGTACGTCGGCATTCTGAGCGTTCGTTTTCGCGGTATCTGCCTGTCTCGACTCGGCTCTCGCTCGAGCCACGATCAGACGAAAGACAGCCGCCGGTTTTCCCCTGTTTCCTTCCGCGCGTGAAAGAAGACAGTGAAATTTGGTCGTGAATGGCATTGGTGGTCAACGATTGCTGACCTTTAGGAACAAGCTCAGGGATGTCGCCGCTTATTTCGACTGTGTAGCGACCCTCTACTTCGAACAATTTAGATCAACGACATCTATGTTCATTAAATCGTTCCGTCGAGATGTGTATCTAATATAATATATTAATAACAATGGAATATCTAAAAATTGTTGGCAACTTTATTATCACCATGGGAAATATTTACAGAAACTTGTATATACTGCAATCATCATGTTAATTATTCATTCGTTATTTAACTTTCATCACTTAATCTTCGTTGTTTGATATTTATCATTAGTAATTGTATATTTTTTTATATTTATAATATTTTTATACAAACTACTAAAATTAATTACAGAGTTATCATTTATTTGTAGTATTGTGATATTAATTTATTCATCATTATAATTGCTACAACTGTTTCCGATTTTTTCTATTGTTCCGCTGTGACGGTACTATCGGGGTGTCTTCCCCGTTGCTACGCCAACTCCACGTGTTCACTCGCGTTTTTTCTTCTTCTGACCAAACAACTTGTAAACGTTCCACGTAAAGTCTCTCGATAAATATATATATTTTCTCACCGTTTACTGGATACGCGTGTTTTTCCACTAAACCAAAATCCGTCAGCGAAGCAGCCGGAGGAAACACGAATGAATAAGAAACACGAACGAAGAGGGGAAAAGAAGGAGACGACGATAGCAAATGACAAGAGCGTACGAAATGTCGAAAAGACATCGACGAACCCGCTTCTGGTTACGTCGAGATTGTTTCAGCTCGAGGATGAGATTCGACTAAGAGTCTGCGGCAGCACGTCGATCGTTTCGTAATCGAGCGCGAAGGTGCGTAACACGGCGTGAGAGACGAACGAATGACTCTAGAGTGTTAGTGTGAAGGTTTGTCGAATCAGAAGCTTCTCCGAGCTTGAGAAACTGTCCGTGTATCGATGTTGAGACCTTGAAGTTGTTTCTAAAAACATGACTGGTTGCGTTGACTGTTGGTAGATGGATGAGACGAATCGTAGCTGAATCATGTCCGATGAAGTTGAAGTCGTTCGAAGTTGATGTCGTTTCTCTTGCAAGCGTTGAAAATTAACGCTTTTAATGCGTTTGTTACTTGTCGAGTCTGTTTCACGGGCTTTTGTAATAACGAATCTTCCTCGAAGAGCTGTGAAATTTAAAAACTATGGAGGCAATGCCTCGCAACACAATTCAGCTAACCGACTGCTCGATTGTCTGATTCTTGCTGGCTGAATCTACTTGCCTGAACGCCGGCTCTTACCGCGCAAACGGGAAATAACGCGTAGCGAAAGGTGGTGTTCTATTGTACGAGTAGAAAGTGACGAATTTACTTGGCGATTTCTTTCTTCAACGATTCGAAGCCACGTTGCCCGGAGGAAATTTAGAAGCGACATGGCCGCGACGCCGTAAAAGAAGGTGAAACTCGATCGTAAAGTCAAGGAGGAAATCGTCGGTCGTTAATTATGCAGGTCGTTTCTTTCTAATTTCCTTAATTGCGATTCTCTTTTGATTGATTGCAATGACGCTGCTGTTCGTGGAAGCGCGCATACCGCGAAAAGGACGAGGAAGAAAAAGAAAAGCAACGTTGATCAAAGTCTTCGGACGCGAAGGAAAAAGACTATTTCTACGTAACGGAAGAATGAAAATTTATTGTATTTTATATAATTTAATTTAAATTCTAGTAAATTCTTTAAATCGTTCATCTGTCAAAAGTAACATAAATTTATTGTTTAATAAATAATTTGCAAATAATTTTAAATACTTTTATAGATAGAAACCGATTCGATTTGAACTCAAATCGTGTAAGATTTTCAATGTCGAACGGACTTAAATGACCAGATTTCTAAACATTCAAAATTTATCTTGATTCGAGGTCGCAAGAAAATCGACGCTGCGTAGAAAGTCAGAGCTTGAACGATATCCTGCTTTACTCTAAAAACTTTAAAACTCTCGGCTGAAATCGCCTCTCGATACAAGTAAGTCTACAAGTCTTTCGTTGTGCAATAGATTAAAAAAAAAAAAAAAAAAAAATACAAAATTGCGCGAGACGCGACGTGAAACAATCTCCTGAAGCTCTCAATACGTTTCCAAGAATGTACAATTCCCGACAAATAACGCTGCTGACCAGAGTGTCAAGTGAAGGAAAGATAACAGGAGGGAACAGAGTTGACGAATCGCCGCGATTCTTACGCGCTCGGCGGCATCTCCTCTATATAATACGCAGAAGAGCGGCGCCCTCGGTGAGTGCAAGCGCGGAGAGCACCGGAGTAAATCAATAGCGGTATGTAAATGCTGAAGTCACAATGGGCCGGCGCGGAGGATTGAGGAATCGGCGGAGGTTGGCCGCGGTAATTTTCCCACGTGTCCGTCCACGGTTATCCGCTCGGGCTCGGGGCAGGGCGCGCGCGATCCACCGCCGCCGCTCGGCAGCATCGTTTAACCGATGTCGCTCAACGACGCCGATACGCGCGCGTTGCACACGTTATATACCCCGGGCCCGCGGTGCGCATAGTTGCAGGCCGGCGCGGCGCAGCTATGCGCCGAGTGAGCGCATCGCTGCTCGCAATCAACATACCTGAAAGCTGCGGAAAAAATCGCGCCCCGACCGGGGGCCCTTGATAGAATTCAATCGCGCGAGATTACGTTTCATGTTTGTTTGCGCCTGCGTATCCCTACGTTCGAGCAGATGTTTTATTACCTCGTGTCTATTAACCCCTTCCGCTGCGAGAGCCGTGCACATTCTGCGCTCGAAAGGCACAAACTGTCAGGAATCGGGGATTTTCAATTGGTCTCGTTCCTCTAAACGTTAGAATTTAACTGTTCGCGGTCGACGACGCATTTTTGTTTCAGCGGGTCTCGCGTCGTGTGTGGCTCGACGATGCATTTCAATTTCTTGCACTCTGGTTTCTTTCTTTCAGTGCTGTTTTGTTGAGACTAACAGAGATAGGACAAGAGTCGCGTCGTCGTGACTTTCGAAAGAAGTCGATTGGTTGTTGGCGATTTCGAAACCGTCTTGGCATACCGATAGAATTCCTGGCAGAGCGAATTTTATTTTTCGCAAATATCCAGAATTCGATTCAAAAGTTTCGATTTACTAGTTGGATCGGAGTATTGGAAGCGGTGATTACATGATTATTGAACGTGAATTTCGAAGAAATTAAATTAAATAACTATATTCTCGTCTTGTTCGTATGCCTAGAAACAATCGATAAGCGGATCATCGGTATGACACGAAACGAAACTATCCATGTGGCGTGGACTGGTTGAAACGAAATGATGAAAACTACGCAAACGTGTCGAAAATTTGTGACGAAAAATAATTCGTAAAGTAAGTCCCATTGAAAGATCAAAAGAGTCCCATTTTCCTCCGAACGATCTCGCGGCACTCGAGGAGCAAAGAGTCGATCACGATCGGTAAACGAAACGGAGAGGTGGAACGTCGTCGAATGTGTCGGAGGAGGGCCCATAAATGTCTGTGGACGTTCCGTTAGACGCCGGTACATTGAAAATCGTTCCGGGGAAAGCGAGCTTCGTTGTTTAAAAAGAAAGTCTGAACGGCCGGGTTAGGAGGGTCTGCGGCTCGGCGAGGTCTCGATTTCTTCTCGGTGTCTCCTCCTCGCTACGTATTTCCTGCATCCGCGCGGCGGATTCGCAACGACGGACAAAATTTACACCGCGGCCGTGCACGAAGCGCGCCGCTCATAAAGCGCATGGCATAAATCAGGGGAGTCTACCACCTCCTCCGATCTCCTCGTCGCCCTCTGTCTCCTTCTCTCTGTTCTCTCTCTTCTTTGTTCCTCCTCCGCCTTCTTCCTCCCGATTCTCGATCCACTGCCGCGGCAGGTCGTCGGCGACTTCACGTTCGAGCGGGTCGAGATGCTCTACGGTAATTACCACGGGACGCTTACCGATCCAACGCGGACGCCGTGGTTTATAAATTACGCTGTTCCGCCGCTCGTGACCGAGTTGTTGATCCTGTCATCCGCGGTGTTGCTGCGATCGACGCTGTACCGCTAATTAAAAAAGCACTTAATTCGCGCTTCTTCCCGGAGGAGGAAGGTGTCAGGGAAGATTCAGACAGAGGAAGGCGTTGAGCCTCATTTATTCAGTTTTCGCGTCGTCTATTTCAGAATTTGTGGAATTCATTTCACGTCTATCAATGTTTGTCTGTTAATCATTCGGTATCTGGAATTCCGAGACTATTTTGTGGAAAATGACGCGACGTTCGACGAAGCGAAACGAAAACGAACGACAATGAATAAAATCTTCGGACAAATAAAATTGAAAATCTGGAAGCTGGTCCCGCGAGAAATTCCCAAATCCCGAGACCTAGCTGCATTAATTTTCCTTAAACGTTCTTTGAGCAACTTCGGCCAGATGTTTCAGCCAGACTCGCGTACTTCAACGCGATTTATCGACACTCGAAATAGTGTAGCGTGCGTGGTCGTTGACCGGCGAGGACAGAGATACACGGACCCGAGCCTCCGGAGGACAGCCACGGACCTATAGGCGAATTACAAGCCGGTACTTTGTCAGAGAGACACGTGACTAGCGGCAAATGAAGCGAGTTACGCGAGACCAAGTCGCGTCGTTCCGTGAAAACGCCGTCTTAGTTCCGCGAGCCGCTTGCCACGCGTTAGAGATCGTTCGTTCGTAACTTTACCTCGTCGCAGTAACTATCGGAGCACGCTCGCAACTTCCTGTTCTTTTCCTGCTACTTATCACGATGCGTTCATTAGCCGTACGTGTACGATCCAACTAATGGTACTGTTTCTTCCCCCCCACGAGATAAAAATCCAGTTTCATCTAAATCTTGCGAAAGACGCTGGTTGATCTCGGGGGTTCCTTTTTTTCTCTCACTTACGATAAACCTGGATTAGATATTACGTACTGGAATATATTCGCCCCTTCATTTACGCGATACTTTTTACACGACGATATGCAGCCAGAAAATACACTGTAGATCGTTGTTTCAAACGATCAATTCAAAATTTCAGCGGGGTTCGAAGAAATGTTGCGTTAGCAAGTTTACGAAAACTTGGGAAAAAGATGAGTTTGAGAACAAATCATCCGAAAAAATTAACATTGATGAAAATGAAGTCGAACTTGCAAGTATTTCAAGCGACGAGGACAATGAGTTTGTGCGAATTAAAAAGAACAGGCTGATTGTTTTGAATTACTGTAATGACACCGAGTAAAATTTATATTTTTGTTTTCTGAAGTGTCGTTATTATTGTTATGTGAAATAAACATGTATTTCTATAACTTGCACCAGTTTTCTCTTGTACTGGTGGGACGGTTTGGATGTTTCGCGTTCTGTGCGCTTTTGCATCTTGAAATGTCAAACAAATACTCGTTCGTTTCGTTTCTTTCATTAACAAGAAACCGAAAGTTTTAAATTTTAAACTTTGTTCGTTCTCCGTTCGGATTCTCCGGAAATTCTCCTGAAAATCAAGTGCAGAAATTGTTCAAACGAAACTCGAACCTCCGGAGGGGGAGAAACACAGACTCGATCGAGGATACATTTGTATCGAATCGGTCGGCAAAGTCGGCGACAGGTAAAAGCGGAATCGAGAGTTTGGTCGCGGCCTAAGGACGACACGTCGAGGAATGGAGCGCGTCTAACTAACGAACACAATCCACGCGCGGCGAAGTTTAGGAGGGAGAGAGAGGGATCCCCACCTGATCTCAAAGAGTATCGCCTAACCCCGCGACCGACGCCTCGCGACAATGTTACACCCGACGCTTTCACCAGTCGAACTATCGCCAGCGGCTGTCGCGCAATTTCTGCTCGAACCAGCTGTTCGGTCGAAGTCGACCGAGGCGAGGCAAAGACTAGAGAAATCGACGGAGGTGTCGATTGGAAATTGGAACAGCTGGATGTTTGGAACGGTTGGCTGTAATTTGGTCGCATTGTCTTCGATCATCGCACGAGTACCGAGTGCCGTACACTTTTGGAATCGACGCGCGCGGTGTTTGAAGGATGGATCGTACGGATGCGGAAACGCGATAAAGTTTATAGTACATTATACATATCTATCGCGTGCTGGAATTTGAGGACGAAATATTGTAGTATCTAGTTGTTATAATTAATCTGTAGTTATAATTTTAGACACGTTTAAATATAACAGTTTGTTGATCGTAGAAATATGATAAAATGTATGACCGGGATGCGAGTAGTTTAACGTAGGCATGGAGCGATTTTCTTTGTTAAAAGACAAGAGCCAAGCGAGTTGAGAAACCGAGTCGTAAGAGAGCGTTGAAAGAGAACTGTTAAAAAGTGTCTTGTTTAATTATTTGTTGTTCAATTATCATTATTTTCATTAAATAAATTTATTTATATTATACCCCTACAATATTATATAATAGTTTTATATAATATATAAATATAAATAATAGTTTTAACTATTATAATGGTTTAAACATTGTTTATATTATATCTCTGCAATATTATATAATAGTTTCAGCCATGGTGACGGGATGACTGTCCCTTACAGAATTTTTAATTTGGTTAACCGATTAATCAGTGTAGGAAAGAAGGAACAATTTACGAGCTGATTCTTGATAAAAATATAATTTCTCATTCGTCGTGTCGTTTCTCGCCTCGCGGGGAATCTTCAAAAATCCACGAAGTCTGTCAGAGATCTCCAACTTCCAAACCTGATTGGCTCATTCTTCTCCCTTTCGGGGTGAAGTTTGTCGCACGAAATAAGCGCGTGCGAGAAGGAGGTGGCGGGATGGCGGAGGAGGAAGTTGGCACCGGGTAGATTGGTTTTATCGGCGCGGGGCTATCTTTCGAATCGCAGGCGAGATATTGAGATACGGTAGCCCGGCATTTTCACGCGTAGAGGAAGAAGGTCGGAGAGGCAGGAGGCACAGTCTCCTCGGTCCACGAGTTGACCATCGCGCGCGATATAGAAGTGTGTACCGATATAGAAGGAGAGGCGGGGTATAGGCGGCTGGTGACCCGCGGTAGACTTTCACCCGCATTCGCCGCGACCTCACGCATACGAGCTGGGATACGACTACGACGACGACGATGCCACGAGCGCAACACGACTCTTGAGCTAGCCTCTCGAGAGAGCCACGAGGAGAGGCAGAAGAGCAGTCGCACGAAAGAGAAACACGCGGCTGACAAAGGGGGGAAAAAAGCGAAGAGGAGAGGCAGCAGCCACGCTGCTGCGGCAGTAGACAACGCCGAGAGAACGCGCCGCAGGGAGGGACAAGGAGGCTTTTCAGCTGGAGGTGGAAGCGGAATGGTGAAGAAGGAGGATAAACCGGCACCTGTACCCTCATAACATATAGCCGTGCCCCTCTACCCGGGATCCAAGCGGACTCGTCTCTCCGGCTCGTACGTACATACGCATCCGCGGGTGTTGGACCGTGCGTTCGCCGTTTGTTTGACGGCGAGAAGGCGCAGGGTCCGTCGCGCGACACCGGCTGGTCCTCTTCTCTCTCTTTCTCTCTCTATCTCTCTTTCTCTCTCGTTGCCCTCCGTTGTCCCGGACACCGATATTCCCTTCGCGGCGCGTCTACGCCAGTGGAAGCCATCCGTCAGGGATTCGAGATCTCGCGCGAGGATATACGGCCCTGCGGTGGATGGCCTGGCAAAGAGAACGTTCTCGCTGCGTCTCGCTATTTGTCTTCCTTCCCGTTGATATCCGATACGCCGGCTACCTTCTTCGTCTTCGAGCCTCGCAGCTCTCGTGCTCTATCGGCCACGGCGGCTCTACCATCGAATCCCACCGACGGGGGATGCTCCACGGACACGGTCCCAACGATTCCGCGTTTCCTTCTTCTTCTTCTTCTTCTTCTTCTTCTTCTTGGATATCGATCGCTGGGCTTATAACGTACCGTTTAGTCTCGAGTTGGATATGGAGTCGAAGGGATACTGCCGGTGGTCTTGACGGATCAATAGAGTCTCCGATTTTCTGAAAAATAGCAACGTCTCTCGCGTACAATGTCAATGTCACTTAATCGCTGGGTGTTCTTCTTTTTCGAATAGAAGAAAACGAGTGTACCCTTCGTAATTATACCGGAACAATTGCCGGAGTCGGAGGGAATTTATCGACTTACGTTCGTTTATGGCCGCTCGACTCGACTCGGGTGGATGCGAATTAAAGCCGAGGGAAAATTCGCGGAGAAACCATGGGAAAAGGTGACTTCGTGTGGGACGAAACTACGGCCCTGGGAAGCACGTACGCGATGCATAGAAGTGTTCGTCTATATACAAAGCGTAGGCGGCGCTCCTAGCAGGTGCTCATTAGATTACAGGGACGATGTTCGAGATGTTAGCCACCTTTTACTCACTGCTCGAGAGGCCTCCACGCAAGATTGGGATCTCCGTGGTGTTCTCTCCTCGACGTCGTTCGGGAGACCACCGTCTCCTCTTCTTCCCTTTTCATACGAAACACACCGTGCACCGTTCTCCCTTTCGTTCCTCTTCTCTTCTTGAAATCCTTCCAACTCTGAATCCAATTCAGATCAAAGTCTATGCTTTAACGTTCTCATTCTTTCTCGAACTTTTACGAAAGAATCGTCGCCTGCAGGATAGTCGCTGTTTGGAGGATGAAGCGAATCTCTGCTTGAACTTTAAACTTCGAATCTGCATCGAGACAACAGTACGGTGGACAAGGTAGTGGTAAACGTCCATTTCACGTTAATTTCGCTCCGATTCGTTTCGACGATGAAGGAAACAAAACACGCTAATAAATAACACGACGTGTTACGCAAAGATATTGTACAAACGGAGGATCCCTGTTGTCGCTGTCAGCCTCCTATAAATTTTAACCCGCATCTTTCCCGTTAAAATATGCCCGTTCTCCCCGTGTGACGATCGTGCTTCCTCTTCACGGAACTACCACGTTGATCCACATAGAGTAAGAGAGTAAAGAAATTCCTTCGGGATCGGTATCAGGGGTAGGAACTCGAGGACGCCGGTAGTGCGTTTATCGCAGCAGGAAGTCGCCATACAAATGATAATCTAAGTCTTGCATCGCGTCGTGGATCACCCGTTCTACAGGTCGTTTCATTAATGTCATCAGCAATTTTTGCGTAATGCCGTTGAACGTGACTTAAACACGGGGCCTGGGACTTTTCGTAGCAAACATAAAACTCGCTTCTTCTAACAAGTATTTTCGTAACAGTTTCAAACTTTTACTCAAGCACGATAGCATTTTGTAGTAGACAAAGTAAATCGGGGTTCGATAGGTAATACAAGGAGCTAAAATTAACTCGATTCATGCGAGTTTTGAGATCGATCCTGTGTCTTAATTGCGCGGAAATTTAGATCTAAATGATGGCAGAAATAGTTTTTAAAAACAGAGTGTAATATAAGATAGATCAGACGGTGTATAGGCCATCCACTTCTACAATACTTGTCACCGCGTTACGTTCTGTATTGCACTTTGTACAACCAAGTCTAGTTCCATAGTTTTGCACGATAATTCTTAATGTTCTAATTCTCAACGACGAGTGCGAAATACGAACGAAACACACTACGAAATTCGTCGCGAAATCGGTGAAACGTCCTGTAGCGTGTGCGCGCGCTACTGTGAGTTCGCGCGGGTGAGCCGACGATCAGGGCGCCAGGTCCAGCGACTTGAATTTGTCGCTCCATATCTCGTCCCAGAATTTATGAAAGCCGGCCTCGCCATAATTTACGCGGTCAGAGTTGCGCGCAGTAAATAACACCGGACAAAGCGACGCTGGAAGGTGCAGGAGGCACCGGTCTACGCCGGTCGCCCCTGCGGAATTCAGAACCTTGTCCCTCCAGCAGAATCGGTAACGCACCTTTGCCTCGCGCAATCCTTTCCCCTTGCGTGTTCTTCTCCCCATGGGAAATGGATGAAGGAATTTTTCTGATTATCGATAAATATAATGTTTGGCGATGTTTGGTTTGGGTTTAGGAATTTAGGGATTCTCACTATCTTTGGATATCCGATTCCTGTTTTATCCCGTGGGATATTCCTCGTCTGATTTCTGTATTCACTTTGAAGTGGAAACAAAATAGTAATAAATTTTTACTATGCAGGGTGTTTCGTAACTTGTGGGACCCACTTCGGGAGCTGATTGTACGCCTAAAAATAATGAAAAAGAGTCATATAAATATGTGCCCTATCTGTCTTCGTTTGTGAGATATAATGAATTTTATAAACATAGCAAACTCTCTGCCCGGCCTCTCTTTCCATAGACCGCAATAGTGATGAAGCTAGTTTTACCAGGAATGGTATGTTCAATTTTCATAATAATCATAATTAGGATGAAGAAAACCCACATTATTATTGTTATTGCGCATTCAAGGCATCAACACCAGTTTAGTTTAAACGTATGGGCAGGAATAATTGATAAATTTTTAATTGGACTTTTTTTTCTTGATGGGAAACAAACGGGTACAAAGTACGTTGATTTTTTGAGCACGCGTTTACACGAAATATTAGAGGAAGTTCCAGTCGATATTAGACTTCGTACGCGGATTTATGCATGATGGAGCTCCGCCGCATTTTAGCCGAGTGGCCAGGCAATTTTTAAATCAACACTTTGCAAATAAATGGATTGGTCGCGGAGGTCCTATTTGCATGATCTATTCGTTCTTCGGATTTGAATCCATCAGATTTTCATTTGTGGGGACATTTAAAATCTATTGTATACGCAACACCGATTGAAAATGCTGAAATACTACGAAGAATAGAGAAGGTTTCCGACAAATTCGAGAAAGGAACGATAGAAAGAGTAACCAGATGAATGACAAGACGCGTGCAGGCTTGTCTTCAAATGCAAGGTGGTCATTTCTTTGCATCTTTTGTAAAAGTAATTAAAACAGAAGATTCATTATATCTCGTAAACGAAGACAGATAGGACATATATTTATATGACTATTTTGCATTATTTTTAGGCGTACAATCAGCTCCCGAGATGGGTCCCACAAGTTATGAAACACCCTGTATAATATAATGTAAATTTTAAACAAAACAACGCTTCGTTTCGATTCCATTATTCGTTCGAACTTTTCTCCATTGAGATATTCACTTGTGCATTCAAGGATGAAGACGGTGGCGAATCAACGATACCAACTCCGAGCCAACGGAGTTTCAGTCTAGTCTCGTTACCCAGTAAAAAGGAAACCACCCACGAAAGATGTCGTACTCGATCGAGATGCACCGATTAACCGATCACGTGCGATCGATCAGCGCAACATTGCGGCCGAGATCGGCTGGAATCGTGATCGAAATCGGCGGTGCGACCGATCCGAACCCAATGATCCCGTTCGATTTCGAAATGGAACCAGGTCGCGCGGAGGCCTTTGAGAAATTTCGTTTCGTTGGCAAAACTCTGGCTGCTGTTGCCGGTATACGGCTCGCTTCCGCGAGAAGGTGGCGAGCACCGCCATATGGCCACGTCGCGCTCGCTGCACGAGCACTCGAATCGCCGAACAGAATCTAATTACCGCCTAATTAGGACGATCGTGTATCGTCGGAGCGATTGCATCGAACAACGAGTTAAGGAGCGGTGCACGGACCCGGCCGATAGGCCATATTTCCTCCGCGCGGACGACTTTCGGTACACGGTGAAAATGATTAGCGACAAAGCGGCGCAGCTCGATCGTTAATTACCGCGACACACACCGCTCTTCGTGATACCGTTCCATCGGGTTTTTCTTGCGCTCTCGTTCGCACGAGGTTGACTGGTCCTTGACTTGCTTCCTGAACTCGCTAGCTTCGCTCCGTGAAACGTAGAAAGAAAAAAAGAGAAAGAGAGATGGAAGACAGAAGAAAAAAGAAGAAGAAAGAACAGCGAAGGATCACGGGATCCGCAGACCCGTTACTTAATCTCATTAACATAATCGAACGGCCGATCTAGCGCGTCCTCGCGAATGAAGCCTGAATTTAGCGTCTGTCGGCTCGTGTAACGCGTTCCCTCCCTGGCAATCAGCCAGGCGGAGATAAAGCTGTTGTACGTGTTCGCAAATAGTCGCGGGTTTGCTTGTGCCGCGTTTCAAGAGTGGTTCTGGGTGTACATCTTCCTGGAATCGTGGCTAGAAGAGACGTATCTTGGACGGGAGGGAGGGGATGGGGGGAGGGGGGAGGGGGCACGGAGATGCAGAAGGAAGATCCAGTAACTGGCGGCCAGCCAGGCTTAATGACGATGTTAATTAATATATTTGAAGCGTCGGCGACGCGGCCGAGACGGCACGAAACCGCTCGCTCGCGTCGATTAGCATAAGCAAACCGAGCGAGCCGAGCGCGCTCGGTACGCTGCTCGAAGTGTTAATTCCTCGCTAGGTCGCCGCGTGGTCAGGTGATCCCGCGGAAGAGGGTACGAAGGGGACGGAGCAGAGACGATGGAGGAACTTTGTTGTGAAATATACCGATAACACCGAAAAACGGAATATCGCGAGACAACGCTTTGTGCAATTTTTCAATTTTCAAATTTCTAAAGCATCTCTGCGGTCGTACCATTTTCAACCATTCTCCGTTCATAATGAGAAATTAGAGCATTGGCGAGAGTATCAGAGCTGGAGAAAAGAACGTGGAACATTGGCAGAGTCGCAAGGGCTGAAAGATATGAGGAAGTAGAATCTTCGAAAGGGGAAAGAAGAACGTTGACGGAGGAAAAGTGTGATTTCGATGTGCGACTGTTCAGAGAAGAATTGCAGGAAACTGAAACGTCGGGCAGAGAATTCCGTGGAACACGGCACGAGGAATCAAAGTACTTCGACGAAACTAGGAAACTCGTGATCGTAGAAAACAGGTCGCCGCAGAGAGAAGCAGAAGATCTCTCCCGACAAAAAGCGCGAGAAGAAGAAGAAGAAAAAAGAAAGAAATAAAAAGAAGAATTCTCTCGGTAAGACGAGTCAAAAGAAAGAAAAACCAAGGAAAAGACGGTGCCTCGTGTGACGGTGAAGCGCGAAACGACGCGTGTGTCCAGCGCGGCGTAGTTCCTCTTAATGCGAGTCGAGTGCTCGGCAAACAAAGTCGCATTAGTGCGCACCCGATCCATTAATGAAATCAAAACGAAACTCGGAACGAAGGAAAGAAAGAGAGAGAGAGAGAGAGAAAAAGAGAGGAGAGACAAGTCGTTCCTTTCGCCAGATTGCGTCATTAGAGCTGGCCAAGTCAGTCGGATTAATCGTGGGATCAGGGTACGCACGCCCGCCGGTTATGTCACACCATTATTTCATCCGTTTACGTCTTCTTCGCGCGACGTCCGCGTATTTCGTCAGAGATTGGCCCGACGCGCGCGTGCACGCGCATCATTAATGCGCGTAATAACAGCCACGAGCGACAACCGAGACGGATATCGCGGATATGAATTATACGAGAGGGGATGGATATCGCCTGGTTCGTTAGAAGTAAATTGCTGCCCGCGCACGGTGTTTGGTTGGTTTACTCGCGAGTTTGCCAGTTTGTACGAAATGAATTTCCGCCGCGACTTTTTGCTCCGGCAGCGAGTAATTGCCGGAGTGAAGGATATATGGGAGCAGGGATGTTCGAAAGATGGCACTCGGATAACGGAGTACCGTCCGTTTGAGAAAGGATTGTTGAAGAACAGGAGCAAATTTTCGTGGAACGTTGAATGTTTCTTGGTTGGTCACGAAGATGGATAATTTTTTTACATACAATTTTATATATAATTTTCATATACTTGAAATTCGCAGTTCAAATTGGAATTTAGTTGTCGTAGGACTGATGGTGAGAGGTTGTTTGAACAGGTGCAAATTTTGAGGGATGTTGAATATTTGAAAAATAATAATTGTATAATTACTTGAAATTGACAATCTAAATTGATCGTAAAAGATTATTTGAACAGGAGTTGATTGCTTCTTCGTTGGAAAATACTGACAACTGTTATATACAATTATTTGAAATTGACAATCCAAATCGGAATTTAATTATCATACCACGATCGACAGTGAGAGACCACATTGTCCACGATTAATCCTTAACAGTAGAGCTTCTTTTCCATCAAGAAACTTTTTCCCAATTCTCTGTACAAATCATTGAATAACATTGAACAAAAAGAAAAAGAAAGAAAGAAAGCGAGCCTAATAATTCTCGTTTCGGTGTCGTACTTAACTCTCGATAAATCCAAGCATCGCCGATCTACGAGTTCCCATCGTTTCCGCCGGGATCGCTCAATCAGCTGACTCTCTCAGGCACTTGTCATTCAATCTTAATTTCGCCAGAAACCGGCAAACGCCGATCTTGCCTATGATCGGGCAAAAACCGATTAATACACACGGTAGTGTGTCGGCCAATCTTCCCGAGCTACAAGATACGTACTCCGGCGCTTCGATTAGACGGCCATAATTTAGCCGTCGCGTAGGGACTGCCGTTAAGATTATTTTCCATATTTACGGTATTCCTCTATTACTCGAACGATAAAAGCGCAGAAGGAGGAAGATCGACCACACGCGCTTAGCGACTCGATCGTTCGCATGGTTTCTGTTTGAAAATCCGCGGACAAACGAGTCGATGCGTCTTCCTCGGTCACAATTATTCCTCTTCCATCGATGATTCATGGAATTGAATCGATGAATTTCCCAGCTTCCCTACGACGTTGAATTTGTCACGTTTCCTCGAGAATTAAAAAATCGCAAATCCCTCTCAAAAAAAATATTTCTTGCGAGGAAATCTTTCTCTCGAATTTATAGTCTTCCGATTCCATAAAACAGCGAACAGAGAGAGAGAGAGAGAGAGAGAGAGAGAGAAACAGAGAAAGAGAGAGAGAAGCTCGTAAGATTTCGTAATTGATATCTCGCGCTCTTCCTCCCGTTTCGATGTTCAATTCAAATATCGTTGCCATAAATCGGCGAAACTGTCGCGATATTTATAAACGATAGAGCATGCGCCGCGGAGAATCGGTGTGCCTGGGACTGCTCGCAAATCGTCGTACGACGCGACGAGAAGCGGCTGGCGGAACCGATACATATACGGACGCGCGAGGGACCGAGTGAATAATACCAGCCGCCCGATTTGTACGCTATTAGCGCCGAGAGTGGATCGCTGGCCGATCGCTACGGCGTAATTCTCGATCGTACGACCGTTACTCCGCGAAAATCGGTCGTAAAAAGCCGCTGGCGAGTCGCGATACGCTACCCGCTCGTCCTCCTTTTATTGCTTCCATGCCATACCTCTCTGGGAGACCTATACCAACAGCGACAACGGCGACCTATCCCCTATCGTCCTCGCCAGTTATGTACGCGTAAATTCTCTTATCTCTCCCGAGGATACAACCTGCTCTGCCCACTCCGTTTTCCTCTCTGTCGATATCTGACCTCGCTCACAGAGTTTCCACGATTGCGGATGTCTAAAGCGAAATTCTGGATTTCCAAGCGAAAAGTGCGCTGGCTGTGTTTCGTTTCTTTCTTCTTTCGCCACTGCTGCACCTATAGAATATATAGAGGAATTAATAACAATTGAAATTAAAATTGAATCGAAACAATTAAAATTAAAATGTATCAAGAAATGAATAACAATTGAAAAGTTTCCTCTTCGAACAGAGAGCCACCAGTGTTTCCAGAGTTTTAAGAGTTCAATTCCCTCGAAACTTGCCGATCTAACGTCTAATTATTTGGAAAATCGGCGTAACGAATTTTCATCCTACGGTGAGATGTTATTAAGAAAATTTCTGCTTTCTGCAGGATCCGCTAATGCTCGAATCTACTCGCATTAGAGGAAAGTGAGAAAGTACGTGAACGCGTTTGCGAACACCAATTTCATAATTAGATAAAGTAGACGTAATTGGTCCCTTAGCCAACGATTTTTCCGGGTCTACACGTGTTAGCGGTTCGGGTATTTATCACCTTGAGCCGGCGTCTAATGCCAGACGTTGAAATATTATACATAATTTGTACTTAGGCTCCTCTTCTTCTGATCTGACGTTAAAGCCCCGGTTAAAACGCAAATATACACGGGTTTCGTTCGTTCTACGCTACGGGTCTTTAATCTACGCATCCAGAGTGACTGACAATGAGTATTAGGATGATACGGACGATCCTTCGGATAATTAGGACCATAACCTCGATTACAATCGAGGTTGTAATAAGACAGCACCGACACACGAGCAGTACACGCGCACTTGACGGATTGTTCGTGGAATACTTAACTCAGCCTTCCAGCGATCATTTATTAATAACGCTCACCGATATTCGCGGTTATTAATAAAAAGAAAATAACAGTGAAAACCGATGGAAAATTCTACGATGCAGAATGGTTCGATTTCCAATCTGTTTCATTTCAAGCATCTTCCAATAACAGCCTTCCCGCGGCAATGGATCGAAAAAGTTTCATTTCGAAAAGTTGGAGAATATTTACAAGGTTGTGAATTTTCACCCGTAATCTCGTAGTTTCTACGATTGAACGACACTTTTTTCCAACCAACTTACTCGCCTACTCGACGACGAGTAAAACGTTCGATCGCCACGCGGTTAGAAAGGGATTCCTCGGCAAAAGGGAACAGTTGTTGGCCAGGTGAATTCCCGCGAATTAGCTGTGCGCGAAGCTTCTCTCTCTCTCTCTCTCTCTCTCTCCGCGAGCCATTTGAAATTTTATCGTGATGCGACGTGTACATTTAATTATTGTAATCCAGCGATCGTACGTTGCTCGCAGGCACCGGCGATCGTTCGCATATACGGTAAACCCCCTTTATTGCTCCATTCTTTAAAACGCGCCAAGCTACCTAACGACAACGACGACGACGACGACGACGACGACGACCTATTCCTATCGGACGCGAGTTATGTGCGCGCAAATATCGTTATCTCCTTATTTCTTCTCTTTCACTGGTCTCTCCCGTGCGCGCCGCGTTTCTGTCTCTTTCCGTGCCGCGTTGCCCGCTCGTTCTGCGCGCGCGCGCCTGTTTTCCTGCGCTAGGCAGACTCTCTCGCGCGGAGTCGCCGATAAAGAATCTCCGGGGACGTTGTAATGTCAACGGACATTAGAACGAGAATATCGTAACGAGGATGGTGGTCGTTGCCGATCGGCCGCCAGAACCGGAGGAGAAAATCTTAAATGTTAGGCGGCGAGTAAACGCCGGGATTCGAATACGGCATTGGGCAGATATGCGGTGACAGATATTCTCCGATAGACCAGTACGCCAAACAGCAAGATCGATGTTAACGAGGAGACTGCGCGAGTCTGGAATGAGCTCTGCCTCAATTAAATCGGGGGAGAGTTATTGTTGCGCGCTGGCCTCTGTTGTCTGCTAACGATCGGAGCTTCTTTTTACTTTCTACGTAAACGCAGGGACTTCTTAGAAGCCAATTGTTGGAGTCGGTTTTTTTCAAAGGCTTCAAGATGTTTGGAGGTGGAAAAGAGTTACGAAATTCTCATTGATGAAGATTTTTCTACTAGGCAATCCTTCAAATGTAAATCACGAGACTTAGCGATGATTCTTTTATATTTTCTTCAAAAAGAAGACGCTCTTCTAGTCTATACCTTGATACATCGGAATAAGTTAAAAATATAAACGAAAAAAGGTGAGGCTGAAACTTGAAGCAACGTCTCGCGGTATATAAATATAAAATGTCAGAAGTGTTTTATATTTTCTTTAAAAAAAAATAATAATTTCTTAACAGCAGAAAAACGCTGTTCTATTCTATGCAAAACCGGAAAGGAAGATGAGCCTGAAAAATTGAAACAATGTCTAGCAGTAGAAATATAAAACATCACGAGTGCTATATTCTCTTCAAAAAAAAGAAATTCCTTAACAGTAGAAACACGTTGTTGTTCATTCTTCATTCAAATGGAAAAAAAAATGAAGCTGAGTAATGTCTCGCGGTCGAATTACATTTTCTTCAAAAAAAAAAAAAAAAGAAGAAAAAAAGAAATTCCTCGACAATAGCGAAACGATATGAATATCTCAATGAGTAAAAAAAAAAAAGAAAGAAAGAAAGAAAGAAGAAGAAAGGTACGAGGGTAAAAAGAAGATGGAGGCTGGAGGCTCGAAGTAATGTTCCGCGATAAAATTATAATCGAAAGTAAAATACCACGAGCACGAGGGCGATTCACGATGATCGAATAGGTTCCGTGTCGGTGAGCAGGAACTTGAAAATCGATGCATGCCGCTGTACTTTCGAAGACTTGCTGGGGCTGCACGTAACTATCCGAGCGCAAGGTGCACGGTATTCTCAACAGTTTCCACCGTGTGCCATACATAATGGAGGTTAGCCGCAGGATGGTAAATCACGAGACGCCATGCGGGCGTAGTTATATCGTGCGTGCGTGATGGAAGATTAGTACGGCATTGTGCGAGCACCGTGCGAGGCGCGCGATGATTTATCGCTTACGAAAACCAGCACGCGCGGTGACTTTGCCCGCCGAGATTACCGAAATGGATCTTCGATCACGATCCTCTGCTTCTTTCTATTTCGGTGTTGCAATTCTTATCTTTCTAGAAATTTTTGAACGTCTCGCTTAAAATCGTTCTTGGAACGATTTTTTTTTTTTTTTTTTTTTTTGAAGAACTTTCTGTTCACCCGTGATCGGTATAAAAATTACGATTTGACACAATGAAAGAGCAGACTAATAATTTAGGAAACCATTGATAAAAATCTAGATCACGATCCTCTACGATCCTCTTTCTACTTTAATTGCAATTCTTATCTTTCTAGAATTTTTTAAACGTCTCGCTTAAAATCATTCTTGGAACGATTTTCTTTTTTTTAAACTTTCTGTTCAACCGTGATCGGTATAAAAATTACGATTTGACGTAATGGGAAAATTGAACCCGATGAAAGAGCAGACTAATAATTCAGGATAAAATTGATAAAAATCTAGATCATGATCCTCTATCTCTTTCAATTGCAATTTTTATCTTTCTAGAATTTTTCTTCTAGAATTCTTCAAGTATCTCGCGATCATTTTTCGGAACGAACAATTTTCGATGAATTCTCTGTTATTTTCCAGTATAAAGATTACAGTTTGACATCATGGAAGAATTGAACGTAATGAAAGAGCAGATTGGCAATTCAGGAGCTTTTTCTCCGCGCGACGAAATACGCAAAAGACAAACTGATGGACAAATTCTGGGATAACATTCAGAGACAGCGATTAATCTTCCGTTACAGCAAGGTGGCAAGTCGTCCGAGTGAAAAATCCACCGGCAAGTCAAGCGATTTCAATGACAGAATATTCGCGATCGCGGGGAGATTAAGACGTTTCCAAGGGACAAGTCTCGCATAGCATCCCGAGCGACGATAGGATCTGGTGCGGGCAACGAAGCAGAAGGCGATTACTCGCGGAAAACGCGCATTAGTTTAGAGTCACTTAGAATCGTTGCGGAAGAGTTGCGGCTCGCGAGAACAACGGGCACACACACACATACATTTACAAAGAAGGTACGTGTGTACAGTCAAAGTGGGGAACGCACCGGTACGAGACAAAACCGCACTACTGTAAATGGTAGCAGCCTGCAATCATCATATTTCTTGATGATGGCCGGGCCGGGCTACGTACGTACGTACGCAGGGGACAAGGAGAATAGAGTCGGAGTCCCCACTCGAGAGAGAACCGCAAAACCGTTCTGTTCCTTATTGCCCCGACCTCCGTGCTTGGCTCTCGTTCGTCCTACGTCACGGAGAACTACTCTGACCGATTGAGACCGCAGAACGTTTAAGAACGACCAGAGGACTAGCTGCACGAAACAGTTGGACGACTTCGGTGCTGATTAACCGGGATGTGAGACCGGCGTTGCAAAATTGTCATCGGAGCTGCGAGTCTTGAGAAATTTTGAAACGGATCGACGTTTAGAGATGAGTCTATCTTTGGAACAGAAAATGGTAGCTTGTTGTTTCGTGAGGATGGAATTTCATAGAAATTCATAAAACTTTTAGAAGATAATTTCGGTTGGTCGAGTGGGCATAAACTTAGAAATTGTTTACGGAAGAACAGAAAGCTAGATTTCATTTCAGAGGCTTACATCGCCAAAGAGAAATAGTTCCAAACGCGAAATATGGACTCGATGGTGTTTCCTATCCAAGATCCGACGTAAACGTCGAATAGTTTTTTTTTTTTTCAAGAAGGAAAGACAGTCCAACAGTGATGGAAAATGCCAAGAACGTAGGTATCCGAAGGAGCTGAAGAGGAATACCATTAAATACCTTGATCGCTAACACGAGCGAACAATGCAATTTGTAGCCGCGAGGTGGTCCCTGGGGACTTCCGAGCCACCGAAGGAACTCGACAGGGTGGACACTCCCACGAAATACTGGCACCGCTAGCGATCCGCGAAATGTGAACACGGGCCAGCTGAGGAGGGGGAAAAGTACGAACAACGGCGTGCCGCATTTTTTTTTCGTTTCGTTGCAACATCTGATTTACGGCGGGAATTCCGTGCACATGGTTACAAACCATTCAACCGGATTCCGTAGTTCCAGCTGAGGGAAAAGGAAACAGAAGAGGAAAGAAAGAAAGAAAGAAAGAAAGAAAGCATGACTTCCTGTCCTTTTGCAACTGTTTTGCCCTTTGCGATTACTCTCGAATTTTTCAATTGAGATTTTCCCACTCTTTGGTGTTAAGCTTACGCAACGATAAAAGATAAAGGACGAAGGAAAGTACAGGAACGAAATTTCTGTTTGCAGATGCACGATCGACGAAGGAATTTCGCCACTCGCGTTTCACGTCGTTGCAAAGGTAAGCAATGCAATTTCGTAATGAAATCACCGAGCTAGGCTAATCGCTGCGTTGCCTCTAAATACGCAGTGTCGTTATAATGGTGTCATAAATCTGGTATCTAACGTTTATCCCTGACGAAATGCAGTTTCGTTACACCGTACAGGAAAGTTTCATTAAAACGTCCAATAATAATAATTGCTTCGCAATAATTGATGTACTTGATGAATTAACGGGGAACGCATTACCTTTCTGAGAGTACATTTATCGGCAAATGAAAGCTTCGAGTCAGACGAAAGAAAAAAAAAGAAGCTTCGTCGTAAGAATTGGAAGATGTAAAAAACATGTAGGGAGCAAAGTACGATAATTTCGAAACGAGCGCCTTCCCACGTGTCCCTGCGTGGAATGAATCGTGAGGTAAAATAGCTGGCATTGAACGGATTAAAGCCGTGTTGCGAGAAAGCGAAACGGAGATTTACAGTAGCGCGAAAGGAGGCCGGGGCCCTTAATCAGGGCAAAGCAGCCGCGTGAGATCGCCGCATGGCTGGAGGCCATGCGTCATTGGATTAAGATTGTATCCAAATTATTCATCCGGTAGACGTCGCGTGTGTAAGATAGCAAGAGGAACGGGAGCCGGGTAACGCGCGAAGGCGTTGCTTCGCGGTAAGCGATAGCACCGTCTGATATATGGGGACCACACAAACCGCGTAACGGGAACTTAAATCAGAATTAATAGCGCCCTTCGCGGGACGTTTTCAGTTCCTCCTGCAGGTTTACGCGGCATCCCCGATCAACTGACATACAGCGTTGCAGCTATCGACGCCAATCGAATTTCCCAGTAAACTGTCGAACGTACATTTTTTTTCTTTTTCCTTTTTTTTTTTTTTTGTTCAAATTTGACTTCCAAGATCTCCCACGTGTGAGGACATTAAAGGAACTTGGGTTTAATTTGTAAATTAAAAAAAATTTTATCAAGAAAAAGATTGACAAAAGAATATTATATTTTTCACAGAAATTGAATGAAGCAAAGTGTATTAAATTTGAAAGATAAATGCGAAAGGAACAAAAGGAGAAGAATCAAACTCTAGTTCCCGGTATGTCCATTTTTTTTAATTCAAATTTAACTTTCGAGTCTGGCAATTAAATTGGCGAATTTGTAAATTGAAGAAACTCTTCATCCAGACAATGATTCGCAAAGAATCACATTTCTCGCAGAGTTTGAATTGAAACAAAGTATGTGTACGAAACTTTCCACAAAAATTTCTACTCCGTGTCGATACTTTTATTCGTAGCAGATGCGAAAAAAGAACGAAAGCAGAAAGAAACAGCGAAGGAGGATTAAATTCTCGAGAAGTTCACGATGGTATCACGGATAATATCGCGCGCGTTCCGCGATGATTTAACGCTGTCCGTGATCCCATAATTCGTAACTGAATGGCCGTTTTCCCGGATACCGATTAACGGGCCTGTGTATCGTTACGAGAAGATTACCAACGGCCGAATGTTAGCTGAATGATCAGCGTGGCCGCGGGAAAATGATTCGTGGCCGGGATGCCTGTGTTGAGGCAAATCGCCACTTTCTTCATTCGACGTCGGGCGGAGGGGGGGGGGGAAGATCATAAAGGACGATTCTGGTTGCCGAAGAGAAGTCACGATCACCTGCCGGAAGCATGAGAACCGTGGCTCGCGATGAAGTCAGGCTCCGGATAGAAAATAAATCGAAATATTATAAATCGTCTAAATGGTAATTATCTAATGATTGTCTGAATGCTGATATAACGGCCGTTTATCTGAAATTGAAGATGATGTGTCTTTAGTTTAGTTGCATAACTTGATTATTATTATATGAAGAGACTTTAAGAGAGAGAAAGAGAGAGAGAGAGAGAGTAGGCTAAAAGCAACTTTATTTTACTACGAGAAAAACCTGAAGAATCTTTTAACCTTTCGGGTCACGAATTTTTAATCCCACATTTAGTTTGAAATTCCGCGCTCGTTGGAAATGGATACTCCGTATCTAAATACCTAAATAGAATCTTCCGACGATACCTAACTACAAGAGAGAACAGAAAAAAGAAAGAGAAAGGAGAGAGAGAGAGAGAGAGAGAGAGAGTCGTTGAAAAGTCGTCGTCTAGCTCGCGCGTTGGAGAAGCTGGCAAAGCTTCCGAAACGTCAGCTCGGACGAAGCAGAAGGGAGTTGGACGCGCGGATGCAAAGTACCGAGCGATGCAAAAACAAAGGGGACAGCTAGAGAGAGAAAGAGAGAGAGAGAGAGAGAGAGAAGGTCGGGAAGGAGGCTTGGAGAAAGGGACGAGGAAGAAGGAAGTGGACACTGCACTGGCAGCGGAGTCTTCCTCGTGGAGTGTGCGGCAGGAGAGATTTTCTCGAGCGCGCGGTGAACGTAAACCGATCCGCTCGAGATGGGAGCAAATGACAACGCGTGCTTTGCATGTCGAGGGCCCTTCTAGCGGATACCGCGAGTAAATAAGGCGGAATCTGCACGTCGCATTGTTTGACTTTCTGGACGGGCGTCTAGGGCGACGACGGTAAAGGGGCCGACTCCGCGCGCACGACAAGACCGCGAACAGAAAAGACGATCCTCGGCTGATTTGCCAGAACCCTTCTTGGAAAAGTCGCTAGCCACCGCTCTTCGTTCCACGCTCGTCCGGGAGGGTTACCGTTACCGACGCCGAACGACCGGCGGGATTTTTCCTCCCACGGGCGATTAATCTTCGATCAATCTCGGAATTCTGAAGCCCGTTGCCTCTTCTCCACCGCCGATTGCCACGATTCTTCGTCTCTTCCTACTCGGATTCTAGTACCGCGACGAGTTGTACGGTGAAAATTTACTAGCTGCAGGCGAACGTTTATGGTTTATAATTACCGGGAGACCGGAAAAATCGGGAATTCTTTTTTTTTTTTTTTTCTTTCTTTTCGTGATAACCCACGACTGGTTTCTAGGGAAAATTGAGAAACTCACCGGAGATGGCGCGAGCAAACTAATGTCACTGTCGTCGCCGCGTGAAACTTTATCTCGCGTGGAAAAATTTGCTCTGTCGTCGAGTTTACGGTTTGTTGGTTGCACGTGAATAAAATTCGCGGCGTGCTAAGGTGGTAACGTGTATTTACTAATTGTGAGATACTGCTGCCGGGATTCGAGCGATTTCAATGCCTGGGTAAGGCGCGATCGAGCGTGGACCGCGTGGCGCGTTCGAACACGTACGAATTTCTTTTTTCAAACGTTCGATTCTCCGATTCTTTCTCAATCGAAAATCTCTCGACTGCTTTCACGATGTATCTTCACGATGCGTCTTGTAACCAAACACTTTCCTTTATTCCACCAAGCTCAAACGTAACACAGCGTGGAGAGAACTTTTCAAAGCCGTAAGATTTCCCGGAACAAAACGGCGTCCGCTTTCTACACTCGGGGAAACGCGGTGGAAACGCCTGGCGAATAAAACGAATAGTCACGGAACGGTTCGTCTTCGCCGTCACTTTCCATCACGAACAGACTCCGCTCGTTCATTGTTTCACCAGCTGGTTCCTCGTTGGTGGACGGCGGATTCGCCGTGGCGTATGACTGGTGTTCTTCTCTCGCCGTAGCTGTGATTTTTCCTGCTGGACGCACCTGTTTATTCGTTTACGACGGACGAGCAGGTTCTCCGTTGAGCAGGTCGTCGGCCTGGGGGAAAAACGCCGCACCTGCGCGCCCACGGATCGTGACCCGCGGTCGAACTTATCACGTGTTACAACGATACCGCTGTTTGCGCTAGTCGAGAAAGTTTCCTCGTAGTCGGAAAGGACGCGCGGATTTCTCTCCCGTTACTGCTTCTCCTGTTCGCGTTCGTTCAGCAGAGAGCAATCGCGTCGTTCTGTCTTCTGTGAACGACATAGAAGTTTAAAGAGTTAACCTTGTGTCTAAATATCTTTTCACCCTCTGGTTAATTAATTTTTCTAGCTAAACAGTTTCGTGTCGCAATTTTACGCAAAAGAACGAAAGCCTGTACGTCTCATGTTAGAGAATTCAAGATGCTTCTAAAAATGGTTGTCTCGCGCTTCGACGTTACTCGTATTCCCCCCCGGATGCAGAAGGGCAACCAGATGCGAATCCATCGAGGAAGTGTAAGAAGCGCTTGTCCCGAGGCCTGAAGATGAAATCGCGGGCTGATGAGCAAAGTGACAGAATAATCCTCGCGGTGGGACGTCGTCGGACACGGAGGATACGCAGGTGCGGAACGCGGTGCCACGGGGCCGGAGAGCGGATAATCGATTAATCGATTGTACGCTCATCGATGGCCAGGCGGCCGCGGGGTGGAAAGAGGAGACAGAGAGAGAGAGAGAGAAAGAGTATGTACGTCCTCGCGGAGGGAAGAGCGGCCGTAGCGAGCGGTATTCGACCGCGTCCCAACAATTAGCCTGAGAACGAACGAGCGAGCTAGCGATTTGTCGCTGAAGATTTATGGCTTCATACATCCCGAGAGTAGAGATTCTGTTCTCTCTCTCCGGTGGTGGAGAGACCCCTTCTGGGGCTGTGCTGCTCTCGCGACGCTCGACCCATACGCGGCGCGCACAATCGCGAAAGGGAGCCCGCACCATCGTATCCAGGCGTATCGCCATTCCCGACGCTCGTGCGTCGTTGTCCCTACGGTGGTTTGACGTCCAGCGGGCTCTCCGCCATCTCCAACGAGATCGGCGAGATCCGTCTTCGCCAGCTGTCCAGCCGTCCTTACCCGTGACCTACCGGAATGCCTGAGAAGACGACCGCGACGTTCCTCTCGGCCGCTCTCCCTTCCGGTTTTCAAACGATCCGAAGGGAAATGGGAAGGGGAGTTCAATGTGGTTAAGGACCTCTGGAGCGTTTTAGGATTAGAGGGTTGGATAACGTGGAAAGAGTTGCCACGGTCGGATGAGGTTATGCGAAGTAATTCAAGTTGAAGAAGAATTGCACTTTTAACATATATATATATATATATATATATATGTATATGCCGACATTTCGCCGATGGCTGGCACTTTTTTTTTTGTAGGAAAGCAACTTTATTATATTACTACGACGAGGTTCTAAAGATTTGTATACTAAAAAAGTTGCAAATGTCGCGAAGGTGAAACCATTATTTTACAAATGACGCGCAATTGGGAATAATTAATTAATCGTAGAGAAATTAGCGAAGAATGTATACTCTTCTTCACGACGTGCAAATTTTTCCTCCGTTAAATGTTTTCATTGATCAATAGCAAAAGATTCTTTAGAAAAAGAAAGCAATCCCCAATTTCTAAGTACTCGCGCATATTTTTCTTCTCTTCTTCTTCTCTAAAAATGCAGTCGACTGTTTCGAGAAAATTTGAAACGAATGGTCGAAATTTTCGGCGGGAACTAATTTACTAATTTACTGTACGATCAAAGTCGCTAATTAAATTCAAAGCGCACGAACAAATGACGTGCATGTTTGCATACACGTTCCAAAATCATTAACGAAGGAGCGTTCGCTGTCGAAATTGGGAATTTCCTTGTCACGGCAAAAAGGAGATCTATCTTGGTGGATCCGATTCGTTTCGAATGAACTTTGCCAGTTTGCTATCGAAAGAGTACGATTCGTAATTCATCTTCATTCGGAGTGACGTCTACATTACCGTAAACGTTCTTTGAAGTTACTCCGCTCTTTCTAACTCTTATCTGCCTGCAACAACTCTCAATATTGGAAATTACCTCACGCCGCTCGTAATCGCGAGACTTCTAAATCTATGAAAATCACTTTCCCAATTATCCTTTGAAAACCAGACAGCAACATGACAAATCTGTTTTCGTTCGATTTTCTGATTTTCTTGATCGTTGAATTAATAATCATCGTTTTCTTGATGGTTAAATGGAAATGTTTCAGCGTGACACAATTAAAAAGACGATAAATCTACAAATTTGTAGGATACGTCTATTAAAATTGATTCACAATTTTCCCCTGCAATCTTCGTTTGCAGACACTAAACATGAAGATGTTTCGTCAAATTCCTTGGGAACGTTCTCTATTTGTCACAACTTTCCTACCTTAGATTTCAAGATCATTGCCTTCTAAAAACATGGAAAAGATAATAAATCCAAACCTACAAGATACATAATGCTATAGCTCATTTACTCTATTGACATTGAATCATAACTTTCCTCTACAATATCCATTTGCAGACACTGAAGAAAAAAAATTCTGTCGGATGTCCTCCCTATTTGTCACGACCCTTTCACGTTCAACTTCAAGATCATTGCCTTCAAAAATACGAAAATTATGAAAACTTCCCTTATCGTCCTCGTTTGCAAGAAAAATCCTACCGTCGCGAGAACGCGCGGTAATTTCACGCGCGTTCCTCCTCTGCCTCTCAATTTCTCGCGAGGAGCGATCGTTCCGATCGTAATTACAGCGAGTGCGCGGAGCGATAAGCGAGCAGACTGGACCGCCGATATTGACCGGGACACTACGGTCGCCTTTTAATAACCACGACCGTAGTGGTTCGGTGTCGGCGGTAATGCCAATCTAATCTACCTTTTACACCGTGTACACCTACACGCCTAGCAGGAAGTATACCCTCAGTCACGCCGCGTTATCCTTATTTACGCCGCTCTTGATACTATATTGTCGATAGGTCTTTATCTACGCCCGTCTCACGAGACTTGGAACGCGCGCGCCGAACCGGAATAAAAACTGCTCTTTCCCTCTCGCCGTCCTCGCGAGCGTTCGCGCGGATTTATATTCCGCGAGGCAGCCGGCGCGCGGCGTGCGTGGCTCTCTCTCTCTCTCCCTCCCTCTCCTCTGTCCTTTTTCCCTCGTTCTCCAGCCGCCGATCTCCGGTTACACGGCGATCCGAGGCAGATACCGGTGGTGAGGAAACAAGTGTAAAGAGCGCTGTAAAGCGTGGTAATTATGCGATACAAGCAGCCACTCTGCAACGAGACGTGTAGTTTACGTCGGGCCCTCTCGGACGCGAGCTCGTCAACTCACCTCGCGGAAGTTGATCCGCTCCAACCCCTCCCCCTCTCCTTTCGTGGGATCGGTAGGATACTCGGATACTCGCGCAGGATGTTGCGGTTTTCCAAGCGTTGTCGTTGATTCGATCGTAAAGACGGAAGGTCCGCTGTGAGGCCACAGACTCGGCCGAGTGATTCGAGATTAGGTTCGTGAAGGACATGCGCGAATGTCGATTGTTTTCGTTGTACGAATGAAATTCTGGCGAACGCGAACGAGAAGTTCAAAATTGGGGCCGTTCACTTGTTACATTCACTTTGAGAGATGTCCGTCGATTGGACGAGGCACGTTTTCGTTTTCTTCGTCGTGCGAATACCGTAGCTGTCCAACGCCCGTTGGAAACGCCGCGTTAAGCACGATCTCGAAGAGGTTCTACGCCTCGTCGAGAGGAGCGTCAGGGTTCCGAGGGAGCGAGAAGGCCTAGGCTCGCGAGACGCGGTGGCGAGAAAGCAGGAAGGTCGCGGAGTCTCCGGGGCTCGAGCGGTCGAGACCCGGCAGGAATGCAACGGCGGCTCGAATTAATAGATCGAGGGACCCGGGCGAATTTATCCGCTTCGTGGCGGCGAGTTTAAAAGCGGCGGCGCGGGTCTCCTTTGCATCTCGATCTCGGCGCGGCACCGTCTCGGGAGATGGTAGGGAGGGGGGAGGGGAGGGGAGGTGGACGTACGCGGAGGGCCCGCGCGTGTGTACATACACACTCTGGAACGTACAGCGTGCAGACACACACACACACACACAGAGGCAGCGAGTGGCGAGCAGAGAAAGAAGCGAAAGAAGAAGAAGAAGAAGAAGAAGAAGCCGGAGAAGAGAAGACAGAGCGGACGGTTCTCGAGTGGAGAAGCAACCAAGCCAGGGATACGCTCGGCCACGTATACGTATTCCTCCGGTGAAAAGTCTCCGGAGACTGGAGACTCGAGTTTGTTCGAGTCCCTCTTCCTCTTGTCGCTTTGTCCTTTCTTCCTTTATACTAACTCCACTCGCGTTGTTGCTCCTCCTCCTCCTCCTCTTTCTCGTGCGTTCTCTTTCGCTTCTGCAGAGGTTCGCTTTCGGCCGTGTAAGTAAGAGAGACGCCGACTCGATGATGAGCCCAGACAACGGTTAGATAACGGGGATTCGCATTTAGATAAGAAAGCGCGGAAGAGGCCGTTGAAAATATTCGAGTCCGGGGGACCCGCGAGTGGATCCCATTAAGCGGGACGCTTCGTTCCGCTCCGCGCCACCCCACGGCACGTGCGCCGGTTCCGATAACTTTCCATATAAGAAATGTCCTCGCAATTAAATCGCGCCGCCGCTTCTACTCCTCGCTCGGCATCGTTGCTCTTCCCAGACGATCGCAACTGTCAACTCTCGCGGCTTGAAATGAGATTGTAGCAGCCTGTATAGTACCTCGAGTACGAAGTTTCAAACACCGACTCGTACATGCCGCAAGTGGCTGTGCGCCAAACGTAACCCCCATAGTTAAGGCAAAAATTAACGCTTGTTTGAGAGTTGACGTAACAACAAGTGCCATGTAGCAAATTTCTATCTTAAGATTACGCGTGCTCCAGGGCTGGAGCCTTTAATCTAAGAACATTACAAATCGATACAAGCTTTTACTCGTTATGCTTCTGTACATATGTAAATACTGTATATACTGTATATACTGGCACAAAATAAACGTTTGTTAGTAAAAAAAGGAAAAAAGTGGCTGTGCGCCTAACGTCGAAGTGTAGCGATCTTCGATGTTAAGCAAGCAGAGTGCGAAACACCGCTAGGATGGGTGGACCGTCCAGCCTAGCGAGTAGTTATAACTATGTTGGGTTTTTACCTTTTTGATTTCAGACGACACTGGCTGATAACTGTTACTGATATATATTTCACATAAAACACGTAGTATGGTACAAAAGAAAATTAAACGAATAATGGCTTGATATAACTTATAAACAAACGGCACGCGCAACAATCTAATTTTTTTACTTTTTCAGTTTTACATCAACGATTTTACTTTTACCGACAATGGTTTTCCTGATCTTCTGATCTGATCCAACTGTTCTTACGATTCTAACGACTGTCCTGATTTAGCGACGATTACGGCTATAATTTATAGGTGTCTTACTTTGCTTTCTTTCTCTTCCTTTCTCTCTCGCTCATCTCATCTCTACAGAGGAAAATTATCGACTGATATTTCTAACAACAAGCGTCTGGGGTGAGGGGCTGCCACTGATGAGTCCTAGGCAGCGACTCTGGGACGAAACGCACAACCTTTCCTCACCTTACCCCCAAATCCTCCGTTCCGTTACCTTCACTCTCATCCATCCTCGCACCAATTGTATATAATTGTACATAGTTGTAGGTACCATAGTTGTCTTAACGCCCTTCACCATTAACGCGAGAGTTTTTAACTCGGGTTCTAGCAACGAAGAAGAGCAAAGTTTTCAAACTATCCATTGTTAGGTGTTAATATTCTAAAATTTTAGCATGTAGAAAAATTTATCGAACGTCTAGGGAACACACTGCCTCGCGACGCATCGATAGTACCCGTATACGGTGCATTTTTCATAGTTTGACAACGTTGCTCGGAGTGAAGAAGATGGAGGATAAGCACGCAGCTGCGTGCGCTACGTGTGTCTGATAATCGTCGTTCGAGGAACGTCCTACCTCGGAAACGTTTTTACCCTAATCGACACTTTTCTCGATAGCACTTCCCTGATAGTTGCTATCATTCTTCGTCTTCCCCCTGAAAGGGAATTATATCTAAATTACGATATTATACTTGGCTATCTTTCCGTGTAACCTCCGTCGCAAGGGGTCGAGCGAAACCCCCGAACAGAGGGAAACGTTGAAGCAAAAGGAACAAGCATGACGACGAGCATGACGGAGGGAGAGCACAGGTTACAGCCTGACTGTAACCTGTACTCGCTCGACCGAGATGGCAATTGGAAAGAGGAGAAACGAGGCCGTGAAAAATGGTGTAATTTAATCGAGCGATTCGACACGGCATCGCCGTCGACGTCCTTACCTGCCTAAGCTCTAAGAGGTGAGAAATGTTGCTCGTCCCGTGACCGATGTCTACACACCGCGCTGTCACGCACTGACATATCGCTCTGATAAAACCACGACCCGGCCAACGGTTTCTCCCTCGCCGGTGCCGCGTCCTCGACATTTAAGTATTTCTTACATGGGGCAAACGATTCGATAGCTAATGTGCCGGACGTCTGCCTGTAAGAATCACCCGATCGTCTTCGTCGTTGTCGTCGCGCCGATGACCTCGCTCGTTGAACCTCGTTCGTTCCTTCGTGAATGCACGAGCAGCAGGGCTCGCCTGAACCCCTGACCGGATCGTCGGCACGATTAATAATCATCCTCCGGAGGCGGACTGTGTCTTTTCACCACCGTGTTCTTCGTTTCCAGCATCGCGTTGGAAACACGTACGGTACGTACGGTACGTCGATTGGTCGGTTCGTGAGATCGTTTCGAAAGTCGTCGAGGCCAAAAGAGGGAGGTTGAAGGAGGGGAAATGTGCATCGTCGTGCATCCCCCCCCCCCGGCGGGACTTTCGCTTATTAATAATCTTATTAATTTCCCGCTCGTTTGCACGGGACAAGGTTAAGAATGAACTGTCCAGGAAACGCAGAAATATCGGGTGTCCGCGCGCGAGTCTAGGAAATATTAGTTTGCTCTCTCAGGCCTCGGTGAGGATCCGCGGCGCTGGGAAACGGGGCTTGGGAACACCATCCGCGGCGTTAGTTATATTAAACACTTGGTATTTGCGAGGTAAATTATACAGACGTTCGGAAAGACGTAATAGTTTGGTTCTTCTTTTTTCTTTTTCCTTTTTTTTGTCGTTTTCTTTGTCTACAACTTTTTTAAGCGATCCGCACGATGAAACGTTCGCGCAAAAGAAAAATGTACGTTCTCTTTATCGATAGATAAATGCAAAGTAATTCATTTTTATGAAAAATTCAATCACACGTTTTTCATTGAAATTAAATGTATAAACGTTCGATAACATGGATCGCTCAGTTGATATTTGTATACATCTAACAACATTTCACATTTTGTACGGATATAAAATAAATCAGTTCAACGTTGTGTCTCATTGCATTATTCGAATACCGTCGTCGGTACGCGAATCTAATATACAAAATATATTCAATTAACGAGTACAAAATTAAATTAAATTTTTTTATAATTGTTGAGAAGTTCATTTGTATAATGATGTCGCCATTTGTTAATATGCAGCATATACTAAGAGTTTGTGGATGTCGTGATCGATAATCGCGGGCGATGATCTTTTGTTTGAAAAGAAGACTAGCGTGTGTATAACATGGCCGGACGTTCCACATGTTTCTTGAGTGTGCTTCAACGAATGTGGAAATAAAATAATAGATAAATATATTGTCCATAGTTTAATACAAATATATTGCAGTGAATTATACTTATTTATTCTCCAATAATAAATTTAACTTTCTGTCACATGGCGTTATTCGAATATCGTCGTCGACACGCGTCGAGTCGTAACGAAACGAATGTCAGAAAGCAATCCGAAGCACGAGACAAAATTAACGATGCTTGAAATTTGTCGACAGACGAGAGTCGATCGAACAAACGAGTGCCGTTTCCAAATCTTGAAAGAACACCAAGGAGAAGGAAGGCGCGGGGGCGAGTTTTTCGCGGTTGGAACCCATGCGGTCAACAGTATTTCCTGGCCCGATCCCGTTTGAAACACTAGACGGGCCGGCGGTGTAGCATTGAGTAATGCGGTGCGGAGTGGCAGTAATGAGGCACATTAATATGCAATGAAAATGTCCCTGCGCGGGCCGTGTTACTCGAGTGCGTGGGGAGTGTGAAACGCGCGATACCGTCGAGATAGCGAGCCAATATTAATAGCGGCCCTTCATTGTTCTACGATGCGATAGCGGAGGGTCGGCGAGAGACGAATCCCCGTTCCTTTGTCTCTCGTTCCTTCTCCCTCGAACCAGCCGGACGAAATAGAGGAGAAACTTGAATTGAGCATCAACAACCACCAAGTTGCTTGCTGGTTGGAACGAACGAACGAACGTTGCGACGATTATTTGCGACGTCGCGTCGCGATTAAATCGAACCGTGTATTCCAAAATTTAATCCCTTGCCCTGGACAAACTTTTCTTTGCGTCATCCACCGGCAATTTATTCACTTACAGATGAAACGATATAGCATTGGAAATCTTTGTCTTTCTAACGTGTGATACGCGTGTTTAAATTTGAAGCAATCATCAACGTTCTAGCAAACATCGCAAGTTTGCTAGAACGAGTATAACATTCAATTTCAATCTCTGGAAAAATAATGTCTTTCACCATCTTTTAAACTTTCGTAAAAGAACAATAAAAAGTTTAGTTTATTAGTGAATTATTCCAACGAATGTCAACTGCCAACTGTCTTTGGGAATTTTTTCTTCTGAAATTCTCTTGTTCTTCTTACGTCGTTGTTACAGTTTACTCTCTAAGCGTCTGTTCAGATACCATACTATTATACATCGCATCGTACAACGCCAAATATGTACTATATATTATATATATGTTATTACATATTCATTATAATTATCAGCAAATTGGAGCTGTTATCTAGATGTAGGTACAACGTCCTCTCAGAGGGGACAGTCGAGTGCTTTAAAAGGGTTTAAACTTGCTTCCCTGTAATCGTTACCCAAATGAAGCTCAGAAAGATCCCACGATACGTCAACCACCTACCAAAGAACAACCGTTTGAACAAACTTTCAAAGAACACTCTGAAAATCGAGTCTCGGAGGAGCAGCGCACCGACCGGGGCAGAGATCGTATCTCGATAATAGAAGGAATGTTACGTGCACAGCCTGGAAACCTAGTCCTCGTTCGAGACAATGGAAGTGAAAGTGTAATTGTCTTCATTCGGCGAGAGATCCGACGTAATGGTTCTCAATTAAGAAGGCGAATCACAGTTAAATCAACGACGATCACTGACAACAAACGCTACAAACGCTGGTCTCTGGAGCAGCCCGAATTCGCCCGGGCTGAAAAGTCATCGAGCCAGTCTCCCCGGCTATATCCACAGACCTGATTGCCGATCAGACACGTCGAGATTCACTAAAACGAACCACGGTACGAGCCGCGCGAATCCGTACAAGCTTGCTCGCGAAACGTGTGTACTCTGCAGGCGTAATTAATCCGAGGCCGCTTTTCTATTACCCCCGGCACGTCCGAGCGCGAAAAATGCCCGAAGCAGATCTGACGGCCCGACGATGTGGCCAGACACTCTCTCTTTCTCTCTCGCTCGCGCAAGAGCGCTTACAATTAGGAAACGCGGCGTTCGCGGCGCCGCGACAGGCATGTAATTAGCGAGGGCCCCGGGGCTCGCGCATATTTCGATGGTTGCATATCCGCTGTACAGTGTGTGTATACCCGCGGCTACCACGGCCTCTCTTCGTGCGCAAGCTCTCTCTCTCTCTCTCTCTCTCCCTGTGCTTTCCGTGTGTCAGGAGGTGTACACTCCTACAGTCGCTTCGGAAAGTGAGGCCTGACGCTCTCGCGAAATTGCCTCGATTCCGGGAGAGTGGCGAGTTTGTTTCTTGCATCGTGCGTCTCGCGTCTAATTTAGTGAATTTGGAGAATTTTATTACGCGCGTAGTTCTCAACTTTGGAGACATGCTGCTCAACGTACGTAGAGCGAACGTCAAAAACTCCCTGTTTGAGAACGTAGCTCGATGGCACGTAAATCCACAGGAAAAGACGCGACGTCGGCATCGCACGGATCAATCGACCGGTTGACTCACTTTCCGAAACGACTGTATCACAGCGCAGAGAGATGATCGGCGCGAGGTGGTACACGTTGGCTTCCTCGCGGGCGCGCAACAGTTGGGCGCGTTGTATCTCGAAGCGGCGAGAGAGCCAGGCGGGAGAAAGAGGGCGGCTTTCTGCAACGGAGCCGAGGGATTTGGCACGACTCGGTCTCGCCTCTAAATTAGTAATTGCAGCCTCCGCGTGACGTGGCGCTCCGATAAAAAAGGCGTTGCGGCTGTAATGCCGCGGCGATACGAGGTCACGAACCACGGCGCTGGCTAAAGTGAATACTTATCCGCGGCGGGTCGCCGCTCGCCTTCGCTTCGCCTTTTGCTTCGCCTTTTGCCTCGCTCTCCCGCGAGCGCCAACGAACGCCTCGCACACACGCGAGATAACGCGAGGCGAGACCCGCGCGTTCACGTGAACACGCTGACGATCCGCGTATGTGGCCCAAGAGGGGGCGTAATCCGCGGCGACGTGTATTCCCACGTCGTGCTCTCTCCGCTGGCGAACGCAGCGAGCCTCCGTTGACCGCTAGCCGATCGCTAATCCCGCGGAAGCCAGGCAACCACCGATCTTCAACGTCTTCGAATCGATCCTGGCTGTTGCCTGGTGTCTCTCCATCGCGAAACTCCTCGCCAAGAGGTGGTTGTTTGTATGTACAGTTCGCGGCGTTTAACGCTCGATTACGGCGAGGGGGTCGGGTGTCATGGGAAAAACAGCGGGGGAGCTTCGAGCCTGTCGTTATCGAGATTTCAGTGGCCAGATTGGAAGGCTTCCGTGGTGAATTGCCAGTCGGTACGACCGAGTGTGTTTAGGTATTGGGCGAAGAGGCTACACCGAGTGTTTGTGACTAGCGATCTGGCGATCAAAGTGTTCGACAGGGTTGATTTCGACGTGTTTTGTTGCTCTGCTGATGTATTTATTTTACATCAGGCACTGCTTCGTTTAGCAATCGCGGAACAATTATTCTCACTCGCATTTTCAATGTGATTTTGAACAACTAAAACTACCGGGCAATTAAAACGTAAAATTTCCATCGGAGATGTTAAAGTAAAATGGAAAACTTTATGACACAATGAAGTACACGAGGTTTTCTTTATACATTTTACGAAAAATCGTTTGAATCTGATTTATAACAGTAAATTGTCCAAAAATTATACATTGATCATTTCGATCACTTTCGAGCAGTTTCGAGCCACATTATAATTATGTAATATAACATAACGTAATTCAATATAATTTAACGTAACTTATAAATATGTTGAAGTTATTAACTCTTTTACCGCATCTTACTGTAACATCATTGAATAAGAATCATCGTCGTGAGAATTTGGAAATTTAGCGATAGTTAAACATCGAAATTCGGAAAAGCACAGATATTTCCATGATTCACCGTGATTCACGAAATCCCACCATCACTGGACGTGACGTCGAGAATCTTAATTACGCGACGTCGCCTCAGCGTAGATACATATTATTACGCGCGGACAATCGACGGTTCACGATCGAGATCGTGCGACTAACTGTTTCCCCGGTGGACATTTTTCCAGAATAAGAGATGCGCAGCGCGAGCGACCTGCTAAGTAACGAGCATCGCGATCTTCCCCCCTCCGCTCGTGCATCGTAAAGCTCTCTCTCTCTCTCTCTCTCTCTCTCTCGGCGAAGCTGGCTGGAATTCGGCGATGCCTACGGAATATTCAGAGACTCGCCGGCCTCCCAACAGATCTTCGGAGATCTACATATTTAGAATCGTGCACGCGAACGTGACTTCGTACTTTAACGATCGGCGAACGAAGGTGACGTTCGAGGGAAGCCACGTCTCCGCCATTCCGCCTCTCCTCCTCCCCCTAGGCTCGACGACGCTGCACACGCCGCATAAGTCCAGATTTGCATTCCCGTTAAGGATATTTCTAGATCTGTTGGGCGAAACATTGGAACGGTGCCGCATTCCGCGCGCGCCGCAGCGATTGGTGCCCTGTATTAATTAACGTTTCGCCATTCTTTCTACGTAGGGTAGATCGATGACGCTTCAGAAACTGGTCCACTGGTTGCTGATCGAGTGGAAAGTCACAAGTTTAGAATTCAACTATCAGTTCGACGAAAATTTGTTTGACGCAAACTTGTCTTGAAGGCTTTCAATTTCAAAGTGTTTCAACTTCCAAATATCTCGCCTTAATCTCCTCCGCTGGAACGACGTCGAGAATTTTTTTTTTCCCAAATTGCAACATTTTCTTAGTTTTAAGTATACTTAAATGTAACCCAGGCGGGACAAATGACAATTTTATTACTTCGTAATAATTTCTATCCGACGAGTTCAAAAAACAAAGCGACGTATTATTGTATACGGTTCGGTCACTCGTTATGGTCCGCGGACCAGTTGCCAGCGCAAGGGGTCAATTGAAACGACACAGCTTTCAAAGAAAATTCGTAATCGTCAAAAGGAAATAAAGTAGGGCAAATAAGCCGATGATCGAGTAATCCTCTCCTCCCCTGGTAGAAATAACGCTGGCGGCTGAGCTCGAGGTGCTATCTCCGGAGGCACGTGCGATCGGTCGACGCGAACAAAGTACGAACATCGAGTCCGTAACTGGTACCGATGGAATCCGGGCTAGCTGAGTAGATGAAGCGTGAAACGCTCTCGAGAAGATAGAATGCAAGAGATTTCGAAGGAAGTTCGAAGCACTTTATGGGGGTGGAAAGATATTGAATCTCGGCGGATGGAGCAGGTATAGAATTTTTTTCGCGGATTATTACGAGAGTTCAATGGGTTGGAATTGCATGGGTGGGAAGCAAGAGAAAGGGGAGAGGAGAGGGACTTGCGCGAAGCAGGTGCACGAAGCGCGTACGCTGCACAGCGAGTGAGTTACGAGAACGATCGCAAAGACTGTGGCAAGGAGTGAACATTGAAAAACAGTCGCCATAGTCCATCTGTTGGTACAAAGTTACGCGAAAGAAATTGAGATTGTAATTATTGTCGATGTTAATTATTAAGCGTCGTAAGTTTCATTCATTTAACCTAACCCAAACCGAAATAGATTTCAGTTGTTGTGCGAAACGACTTTTTGTCACTATTGTTTTTACAGAAACCTTTTCTAGGCAGTTTGTACGTGCGTATTTGCGCACTGAAATTCCCTGAAAGCGCACAGATATTCACGATCGATCGATGCATCGACACGAACGAACCGCAAAAAGAAGGTTGAACGCGGTGCAAAACACTTGCACTAAACACAGGAACCTCTCATCGACGAAGCTTTTAACTATTAATCCGATCGATTACGGAGCAGGATCGGCCTTCGGGGGATTCAAAGGAAACGCGCACACACGCAGAGAGAAAGAGAGAGAGAGAGAGAGAGAGAGAGAGAGAGAAAGACGAAGCACGTGCAAGAAGCCCGAGACGAGGAGAGAAGCTTTGCTGAGAGCGATGGGAAGAAAGACCGACCGACAGCAGTTGGGAGGGGTCGGGATGTCAAGTTTCGCGCGGCCGCGTTTCAAACCTGCGATCTGGCCCCCGTCAAACCCGGCAACGAGCGTTGTACAGGCCCACGGATTTCAATAACCGCGCGCCAACTTTTATTTATTTTTCCCTCGTTCGAAAACTGCCGGAGAAAAGGGGGTGGAGAGCGGCCGCCTCGCGCCGCGTTAAAACCACGGACACGTTAGCATTATTGCGTCACGCGCGCGGAAACCCGACGATGCACGCAGCACTCGAGCCAGCGGGCCTCGAGGCACCGGTTTCGTCGTAGATCTCAACCGCCGTGGCTCCGGCTACCGATAGATCGTATTTTCCATTGAGAGACCCTAGGCAAATGTCTAATGAATGACTCGAGAGAACAGTGGGCAGAGGGAGGAGGGGGGGTGCTAGTGACGGGGCTTTAGATATACGAAGTTACGGCGAAGCAAACGCGAGACACCAAAGAAAATTTGCGTAGTTTCATTGGTAATTGCAGGGAATGTTGTTTGTCGGATCGATCATCGTAATCACATTTTAGCAGGGGGTGTTTTTCTTTCTTTCTTTCAACAGAGAGAGAGAGAGAGGACAGCGTCAGTTTGTTACGTTGTTTCTGCTTACTATTGGTTCCTCCACGAAGGAAGGTTAGAGTGGGTGAAAATTTCTGTTCAGCCCACTTTCTGACTCGAAGTCAGATACCTTCCACTTGAAGTTGGTCTTGCAAAAAAGGGGGCCAAGCGACGAGTGTATCGCGATGAAACGTTGAGCTACATCCACTCGAGGAAGTTTCGTCTGCATCCCACACTTTTTATCGCGATACAAATACGTACCTGCAGTACTTTGCTACGCGCTGCACGCTCAATTGCCAAGGTTCGATTGTCAATTTACATTCTCCCGCGATGAAAGCAACGATCGAGAGCAGACTCTCGCCGCGCGGCAAAAATCCCGCTTCGCACGCCGAGCTCGTTCTTGCTCGCCTCTGCTATTGAAATCGGGGCCGTGGCAACGATCCCTCTCCCCTCCTACCGCCGCGGAAGGTACGTGTAGCCGATCGAAAATTCAATCTACGCGATTCGATCTAAGTGGATCGTGCCAGTACTAGCCAGCTCCTCCTCGAGTGGAAGAAGAGGGAAGATCGATGCCCATTACCACGGCTCGTTTCTCACCTGGCAGAGGCTCGTGCGCCGGCTACGAGGAGGAAGCGCGGACAAAAGCGCGTTCGGGATTCCAATTCGGTCTCGTGCTCGCGCTGCGAATTATGGCGGATGCTGTGCCCTTTCGCATCCACCGTGAAACACCACGGGCCGATAGACCAGGCCGTTGTAACCTTTCAGACAGCGTCTGAAGGAGATCCAGTTCGGGTCGATCTGCGAATCGCGAGCTCTCGCTTCCGGAACGATCGTCAGAGCCACGGGCGATGAAGTGGGTGCTACGGGGGATTTTAATGAGGTATTGTTGCCGGGAGATGGTTTCTAGTCGGAAGAGAGCGATGCTGATGCGTGATGGATGTACGTTTAAGGGTGGGTTTGCTGTGTGAATACAGTGACTTTTAGCGATGAGATCCTCCTTCCTGATTCTTCTCTACTCTCTTGCGTTTCATGCTTGCTGAACACTGCACGTAGTTTATTTGCAGTGGTTGCACTGTTCGTAGGATCGAGTCCGGCTTCTGGATACTCCAAAGTGTATTTAATTTTACAGCGGTGGTTTGTGAATTAGTCTTGTCTAACCGAGAATGATAACTGTACATTTCTTGCAGTAACTTCTAAATGAAAATTTAACTTTCTAATTATTTTCTTCCGTGAATGTCACGTTCTTTAGAAGGTTGTTCACACCTTGAAGTCAATGGCCTTTTAGGCTTCCCCCGCTCAAGTCAAACATTCACTGTTTGAACGTGTCACAGGGTTGACGCATCAGGATTTCAGAGAAAAAGAAAATGTCACTAGACTATCAAATTCAAAGCGCACGAACGTTCAATATTTTCGGGCTAACATACGGAATGCGTACAAATGCGTACATGTATGAGATAGGGAAAAATCATGGCAATGTTACGTTAGATCTTTAAAATATTCTTCTACGCTCTCCGAACGACTCCTCGAGTAACGATAATTATTTCAATTGTTAGGTTTCGTTCTTTGAAGTCCATCGCGTTAAGGGAGCGTAACGTCGGCTGAGAATCCCGACAATTTCGTCAGCTAATGACCCCTCTCACGTCACGAGCGTTAACTTTTTACCTCAATCACGATCCCTCCCCCCCCGACAATCCTCGTCGGGGAAAAAGTAAGCGATATTAATAACCGTCGACGCGCAAATTACCCAGGCATATTAATTATAACGTATTAAACGGAGACAGACTCGCAGTTAATTATTAGCGGGGCGTCGATAAATCGCGTGGCAATTGTACAACCGGGGACCGGGGAAGACTGTTCTCCCTCCGTGTTGAACGTCTCCCGGGATCGGTGTCCGAACCGGCCGCTAATCCGCGGCATTTTAATATTTAATTTAACAGCGGCAGGTAAAGAGCCGCGCGTAAAAAGCAGCCGACAACTTGTAACTTATGTAACGCGTCACCATGCGCGTCGAGCGGCGCGCGCTTCGATAAATTACACCCTCCTCGGCTCGAACCAGCCGTTCCACGTGGAAACACGCGACTCGAGGCCGGCTGGTGGAAATTCCTCCCGGCCCGTTTCCCATCGTAGGGAAAATTCGTTGAAAGATTCGAAGACACGAACGCGACTCGGGTTCCTCAGTCAGGTTTTCCTCCCCTCCGCACCCCCCCCCCCTCTTTGGGGGGTATAAATCATCCATTCGTCCTCGAGTTTCATCCGGGATCTGCGAAGAGACTCATGCAGGAATATCAACAGTGGCAATTTTCTACGCGCCGTTGCGAAACATATATCAATATTTGCAAACAGAAGGAAGATGGATACTTGTGTTTTGTCAACGTAGTTTGCAAAATATGATAGTTAACGTCGCGTCCTTACGACTGTGCCCGCAATCGCATCGCGCCGATATGAAAGAAATTACGACGAGACAATTGAGAGATAATGCGTCGTTATCTCGTACGACGTTTCTTCTCTCGTCCGGATGCTTTTTCCACAGAAAATTCGTTAAATCGGGGGGCGAGTGGCGGGATTGAAGGAGCGAGTCAGTTCGAAGGTTGTAAGGTTCGAGGTGTCAGACGCCGTAGGGGGTCCTGAGCCTAGCCGGTGCTACATCATCCGCGGGGACAGCGTATCCACTTGTTAGCGAAGCGGGCACAGCCACTGCCTACAAATACGTTGCCCGCCGTGATAAATGGACTGCAACTCTCGAAATACGAAGGCATTCCGACTCCGGGCGTTGCTTGATTAATGAACTACGGGATTTCTACGGTAAGTCCGCGTACTGGATTCGACCTCGAGGCCCTCTTCCCTTTCCTGCCCGCGGAACATCCTTGTCGCGGGTATCTGTCCATCTTTTTATCAGTGACCTCGTTGCACGATACGCTTCCGTTTTAATGCCCCCGTGCCCGTGAGCTCGAGGCGAGTAATGAGACGAAGCACGAGGAGATATTACCGACCATGTTATTAATTAAATCTCAATCTGTCGTGGATCGTTCGGAAACTACAAACTGTCAGCTTCGTTTTATTATAGTTTGAGAAATCCTTCGTTTCAGTTTGAAATTTGAAAGAAAACTTTTTAACGCCGGAACCACCAAAATGGTCAAAATTGCCAGTTTATAATTGTTATCAGTCATTTAATAGGTGTGAAACTGTGTATTTTCAAAGATTTGAATAATTTTTCGTACAATTAGACTTGTACACTCCATTGTGTTATGACGTTTCTTTAAAAGAGACTTTAATACAAGATTGAGTTTTCGAATCTAGGAAAGCACTCGTGAGCAGATAATGTTTTTTTTAAATTATATTCCCAAGTGAAATCCCGAGAGGGCCACGTCGTTGCAATTAAAATTCGACAGATTGTACGAAAATATGGGACAAATGAGTACGGGGGTAAGCTTAATTTTCTCGCCAGGAGCGTACATCAGGGAAGACGGAGCCCGTTCGTGGCCAGCGAAACGTAACGATAAATCAATAGCAGAGACCCCGCGGTACCCTCGGTGGTGCCCATAATAAATTCATGAATTGTAAAACTGCTGCTCTCGCGCTGGACGAACCGTGGCGTATTGGATTTATTGGCCGACCTGACCCCGCTAAGACGCCTCTTCGGTAAAGGCCGCGCGCGCGCGAATCTTGGCGAAAAAAAGAAGGATAACAACTGAGGGTACGATAGGGGCGTCCGTGGTGATGTATGAACGAGTTAACGGGTGGCAATCGATCAGACGTATTACCAAATAATTTTCAATTACCCCGTACGAACTGTACGCGACTGACTGTCGGTACAGACCATTGCGACCTACTCGATACCGATCAATCGTTCAACGATGCGTGTGCGCGAGTGACGCGTGACCGAGCATGCGTTCGACGACGACGATGTTGACCTCCGCGAAACGTGGTGAATTCGCGTGTCTGATTTGTCAGGGATTCTGACGAATGACTTGTTCTGAGGATGCGAAACTGAACTTTTTCTTGTAACAATTTGGAGATGCTCTCGCGTTTGAGAAGGAAAACTCTATCGAAAGTGAGGCTCTGAATTACTCCGAGCAGAGTGAAAAATGGCAGACCGAAAGCAAAAGCGCAGCAAACTATCAGGGATGCCCACAAGTCATGTTTTTCGATAGTGTGGAAAATTTTAGTTTATTTAAGAGTTAATGCAGTTTCAATCTATAACAACAAGCACATTAAATGTGAATGTATTTAAACTAGAATATAGGTTAGGTCATAATAAGTTGAATTATTGTCACTAGATGGCAATGTTTATTAAATTTGAAGAAAACTTGTGGATTAATATAAAAGTATCAATCACCGAAGTATCCTTTCGAATTTTTATCACGGATCCGTTTGTATTTACCCGAGAAAGAGAGACAGAGACAGACAGAGAAAGAGAGAGAGAGAGAGAGAGAAAGAGTCAACATTATCTTATCAGTTATCTGGCCAGTCTCCGTATTTTCTTACGATCGAGCAGGTCCCGCTCGCCGAAGTATCGCTCGCGATTGCGCCGGACGTTTATCGACCGTATGCCAACAGAGCGCGCGATGGTAAGAAAGAGAGAGAGTAAAAGAGAGGGGTTGAGTCACGGAGAGAGATTACACGGCCCGGGCAGTTAGAAGTGGTTTAGCGATAATTTAAACGCGCTAAATCAGAAACGCATTTACGAGATCGGCGTGAAATTTATAAATTAGCCGGCTGGCAGATTTGTGGCTGGTATTTATACATTTACACCGCCGTGGGGCCCCGCGCCGGGGCCCTCGGTGCCCTGCTGGCAACGGAAAACCTCCGCGTGGCCCGGTGATTTACGCCGGAGCATCGGCGCCCCGGCGCGGCCTCGGCGCAAACACAACGAAAATCGCCTTTCCATCGCGATCCCTCGCGATAAACCCTGTCTCTGTCGTTTCCTCGACGAGATCTTCGGTAGAGAACACGTGGATTTTGTTTGATCTACGGGTTACAGACCAGAAGGGATCTCGAATATATATTTCGTGAGCCGAGTGATTTATCCGGTGGTTATTAACAGCTGAAACGTTGATTTGGCTGTTTGAGGTGCATACGGAGGAAGATTACTGACGATTGCATCTATTTTCCCCTTTTTTGTCTCGGATTGCAACGATTCCTCGACCAGAGAATTGCGGTGATCTCTCCGCGGAAAAATCGAGAGAGAGAGAGAGAGAGAGAGAGAAAAGAGAATGCCTAATCACCATTTTATATAGCGCGATTAATCACCCATCTGTCTCACGAAAGGTTTCGAGAATCGTACCGAACCTTGTGAAACCCTGTGCAACGTTCTTTCCCCATCTCTGGTATTAAAATTATCTAGTAAACGTTATTGGCGTTAACTTTCTTCTTCTTTTTCTTATGTTCGCGACAGTACAGACTACGGATACGATATCAATTAATTCGACAATTTATTAACTGCTCCTCAAACACGAGAAATTGACCATAAATCACGGCGATAATGTCGATTGGGTATTGGAAGTGAAGGAAAGGACGAGTGAAAGAGAAACGGATTGAGACGGGCGACGATGTAAGATGTAACAGCGTCGCGATAAAAGAGTATTAATCACAATATTTCACGAGATTCCGCAACGAGTGACAGAAGGTGTGCAACCGCACGTTAAATCACGAACGCCGACAAGTGGATTAACCTGGGCGAGAGGCACGTCGACCCTGCGCCGCTTTGTCGCGTAAATCGACGGCTTTCCTTCGCCCGACCGACAACGAACCTTTCTGCGAACGCTCAGAGCACGACGATTACGCCTTTCGCGTCATTCGAGGCCTGATCGATGAGGTACACGCCGCTCTTTGCAAAGAAATCGCCGCGAACAGAAGCGTTTAATTGAAACCGCCGATATGAAAGGAGATGCCTGGTTCTTTGCCTGGTTTGATGCGCTTCGTCTTTTCTCCTCGACGTTGCCCGCGTTGTCCTCGTCCCGCAGCGACAGCGGTTTGTCATCCCTGCCGGATAATTGGTTTGATTATTCGTGCTCGATGATTATACAGCAACGAAAAAAAACTGTTCGTCGCGTCTTTTATTTCGTTCTTTCGAATTATTTCTCATGTTTCAACACCAATTGGAGCCTCAACGCCAATGATGAGATTTACATCGGTGAAATTCTTCAAGTACAAAGATCAGGGGAAAGTTTTTAACATGAACTTTTGTTGATACAATATTTTACGAAAAATTATTCAAATCTGTAGAAATATATATTCTTACGAACCAACAAAATTTCTACGAAGAATCATTATTAGAAGTTGGTCATTTCGGTCATATTGGTAGCGCTTAGCGTCAATCAACACGACGAACGTTCGATCCTCCAGTAAACCGAACGATCAACTTGGACGCACTTGGGATTAATTATTCCCTGCTGGCACATTCTTCGGGAATCCTTTACAAATTCACCGGCAGTTCGAATTTCCGTTGGATGTCCGAACCGACCGAGAAGGAAGCCTAACAGATGCCCGCCACGAAAGCTCGCGACCGCATGGTGGACAGCGACTTTCGCATGTCCGTGCATTACGCTTAAGGACGATGTTGCGAGCGTTCATTATAAGCGTGGAACCCGGCATGGGGTCCCCACGGAGTCGACACCCATTCCTGGGGGGGGGGGAGGATGTTGTATTTAATTTCTCTTTAAGCCGGTTCTACGAAACTAATGAGACACGCGTTACGGTTACCGGAAGTGGACACGGCGAATTTATTAATCGGCCCTTTCGTTCTCGTCGAGCGTCGGGGGCACTTCGTCGTTAAGAGGAAAAAATTCACGGGGAACAAGATCCTCGTGACTCGGGTACGCCACCACGGAACCCTCCCCTTCGTTGCTCTTTCAATTGACAGAGAAAAAGCTGCCTTATCCTCCGAGTGATCGCTTCGTTAAAAGATTCCTTCGAGATTCAGAATCGTCGATGAATCGTATTACGGTATTTTCAATGGCATTCGGCTTTTCCCTCGCGAAGGAATTTAACTGACGAACGGTCGAAGATTTTTCTCAGAAAGAAAAACTGTGATTCGAAATACTCAGCCGATCGTACGATGACTGGCAGGTAGTTTGATCTACGAAACAACGAGTTTTGGGTTAGGTTTAAGAAAGAGGAAACAAAACGAATAACAAGAATATTAATACCAAATCTCAACTATGCTCATAGTTTAATAAACTATGAAATAACAAGTTTTAGGTTAGGTTCAAGAAGAAGCGAAACGAATGATAAAAATATTAATACCAAAGCTTAATTAATTTAATCTACGAGATTACGAGTTTCAGGTTGAGTTTAAGAAAAGTTGGGTCACATTAACAAAGAAAAGACAAGACGAGTAATAAAAATTGTCAATACCATATCTTCCACGACAACGTAAACAAGACGTAACTGATCCAGCGAATGACACAGTAACGAATCACACGGCAACGATCGTAAGCGACTGATTAATTGAAGGAGCATCCTGGGAATCGGAGCGGTTCGATCCAGCGGAACGAGATCGGCCAGCGATCGCAGCTGGCTCGTAAAACGATCGTACTGGTGATGGAGGTTTACGCCCGGTTTCATTTGTCCGGATCTCGGCACGATTCCCATGCCGTGCTTATGCCACGCTTATGGCGATGGACCGTTAGCCGCGCGCCGAGTCCACGGCCAAATTAGATTGATATTGAGCTAAACTCGGACGGCGAGTCCGATACGAAGGCCCGACTCCTCCGTCGAAGTCTGATTCGTCCAGAACGATGATTGGCACTGTCGGGATCCGCACCTGCTGTTTCATCGGAATTCCCGCGAGATGAGATTCCATAATTTTCTCACGATACAACGCAGGCACATACGCCAGGACTCTCTTCGCGAGAGTCGTCTCTTTCCATCGATGGCCGGCGACGCCGCGTGTGTTCGACGCTGCTCAGCGTGGTTCGATCGCGCGCGCGTCGTCTCTCTACCGGCCAAACGTCAAAAACATAATCATAAAGGTTAACTGGAAGATTAATAGCGCGCCAGTCTGCTACGCAACGAGAGAGCTGCCGCCAGTTTTTTAATTGAGTCGTACCGGCTGCGTGACGAGTGGCTTCGCGTTTCGTCCCGACGTCGAATCGTCGTTCACCTCATCGCGGCGACGCCGATACTTCCTGTCCCTGGGTCATCGACGAACGCAGTCCTCGAAACGGCGATGGATTTTTGAAACCGTCGGACCGTGTGACACGGAGCAAGCTTGTTTCCTGTCTAGAACGTACAAAGATTCTCGATCTTTTGTAAGAGTCATTATTCTCCCTTGTAACTTTGAAAAAGGTCAGTCGAACAGAAAAAAGAAAAACGAGGAAGGAAAGAAGAATCGAGTGCAAACCACCGAAAGAAATCTGCGTAAACTTCGAGTCCAGATTTAAGCTCGGTCGATTTTCACGGAGGACGTCCTCTCTAGGGGGTCGACCGCCCCCGCCGCGGCATACCGTTCCCCTCGAGGCTGTCTCCCTCGTTGGATTTACAGGGAACCGCTTATCCGGCGGTGATCTCTTCGGGAACGCAAGCTCATTTAAAACAATAAACCGGGACAATTTCATAAATTTCGCGGCGGAAATCTCGCCGGATCTCGGCAGAGTAATTTTAATCAGGAGTGCCGGCTCTCGCCGCGGGACGTCGTCGTCCGCGCAGCGGCCAGACGGAGAAAGACGAGAGAGAGAAAAGGCTGGAAAGCTCGTGCGTCCGAGCATCCCCGCGGGACCACTCGCTACGGCGGGGCATTCCCGGCCGAAATTTGGGGCCCCACGCTACTAATTTACCGCTACCTGGGACATACGCTCGCTCACGGCCGTTGTTTCCTAAGTTGAATTACGACGGCGAGTGTCCGAGGCACACCGTGGCAGTCACCGTCCACTGTCTGCCCTCCCTCTTTCCACAGGGAATCGTATAAATAATTCCCCTTTGGCTGGACCCGGCAGAAACGGACTGCCGGGCAAAGGGGGAGGACGGGTGGTCCCTATTCGTTCACTCTGGCTGCTTACTCCCTTAACCGAGTATACCGAGTTAGGAAATCTCCGTCGCTCCTAATTCCTTTAATAAAAAAGGACCGAGGCCAATCGAAAAGTATACGAAAAACGACGTCCAGTCTAAACTAGTTCCTAAGATGATCAGGAGATCTTCGGATCTCAAGAAGAGACTGCAGCCGATCGAAATTTCACCTGGCCGAAATTTATCACCGAGACCGCGCGATCGTCAGACACGCCCAATCGGTCGGGTCTAGAGTAGAATCGGCGCGTAACCGCGATAAATAATCGCGAAACGACTGGCGACCGACGGACGCGTTTTAAAAACTTTCACCCACGATTTCCCGCGCGGTGAACGAGTAGCCTAAACGGCCGGCTGTTCGATTACTCGCGCCGGTGACTTATAGCGTTTGAACACGAGGGACGATCCACGGGACGATCGTGACATTAATAGCTGTGATCTGTTCGACGTCGCGGTGGAAGGAGAGGAGCGTAGGCAAAGGAGTTCGCGTGAAATGTAACCGTGGATCTCGCCTCTTTCTCTCTCTCCCGTGGTTCCTGAGCTTTTGAAATCGACACGGACGACTTTAACGACACGGGACGCCCCGGGCGACGAATTTCTCAGATCGCGATCAGAAGGCTGGAGAAAGAAGGATGAAAAAGAGAGAAACACCGCCTCGAGCGTCATCGTCCCGGCAATATTTAAAGAAACGAGTTAACGCGCGTACGTGTTTCCAGAATATCGCGGACGAATGTAAATTTTCGACGTTGAGTAACGAACCGATGCGGGGGGGCCCGGCCGGTCTTCGACTAGCCGATGTTTGCTCGCCGACGCGGTGTCGTCCGTGAATGTGTGAGATAGTAACCAACTTTTTTTGCGAGATGCCACCTTAACGGAATTATCTTATAATTTATTTCTCCGATATCTGGAGAAATATTCGGTATCGACAAGAAGAAACGTATCGACTCCACATTTTTTTTCGACGCGTAAAATTGCCTGGCTTGGACACGCGTGCAAATATCTGGAATATCTCTCTGGCGAACGTTGGTGATAAATAACGCGTTGGGTTCGGCGACTTGCTGGAAAGGAAGCCGCGAAACACGCTTCTGCCTCGTATAGTGGCTGTAAAGTAACAGCACTTCGAGTTAGATTATACTCCGGGTTTCTTTTAAAGAATTATCCCCTGCTGTTCGAGATTGTAATCTGACTGGAATTCTTCGAGTCTTGAAGAAACGTATTTGTGCAAAAATAATTATTCTATTCAGCCGATAATTATTCTATCGTACTTAATACAGTCTCCATCCCAATTTCTTCAACGCTTAATTTGCTCCAAACTAGATTCTGCAAAATTCACACGATTTCAGTCGAGTTCGAGAGCAACGGCAATGACCCATAACCTGTCTAAAAAGACGTCGGAAGACGACGAGGATTTCCCTTATTGTTGGCCGCGGAGAGCATTCACGACAACGTTGCTCACGTACGGCAACGTGCTTGGTATCGTAGAAATTGCTGTAACACCACACCGATCACGTAGCAGCGGATGGGCCTTCCCGACCTCATCCGGCCGATGATGATGATGGTGTGCCCGGTCGCGCGCGAGCCCTCGCAGTGTGAATGAAGAGAGGGGCTAAAGATTACGAGCGTCGCAAATTGCTGTCAATTTTGGTGATTTTTCGTGGCGCGCCACTACGAGGCATAAGCGTTTGCCCACTTATCGGTCGCGCGTTAAGCAGCCGGACGATCGATCGAACGAAAACGTCGATCTCGTTGGTGATCGACGGCGAACGCAATCGAGAGGGCGACGATTTACGACGCGATCTCTTCGTGGAATTCATAATCGATCGATTACCATAGATCCTGTAGCTGTCCGCCGCGTTATCTTTATTCGGTAAATTAATACCTGCCGTCGTAAACGCTCGCTTTCTTCTGTCGCTTTTCATCCTTCCTCATGAATACTTAACGAACTTATTCGCCTAGTCTTTGAATGTTAATAATATGGCCGAACGACCATACTTTCCCCACTCGAGTTTGTTTTGGTAGTTTTACAATATTATCGTTGCAACGTTGCGATATTGAAGAGATTGAAGTATCGTTCTCTGCTTTCTCTTGGCGCGACATTTATTTATGAATTCTCGATCACGTCACATCAGAATTCGACAATTTGATAACGAAAAATGAAACTCCTGTTCGAGTTATTTTTAGTAAATATTACAATATCATTGTTACAACGTTACAATATTGATGAGAGATCAATATTCAAGCATCGTTCTCTGCACTTGTCGCATTTGACGCAACATTTATTTACAAATTCTCGACCGCGTCACATGAGAGTTCATCCGTCTGATAACGAAAAGAAAAATTAAACTCCTACTCAAATTTGTATCAGTAATGTTGCAGTGTTATTGTTGCAATGTTGCAATATTCGAAAGATTGAAATATCGTCCTCTGCACTCGTTGCATTTGACGCAACATTTACTTACAAACTCTCGACCGCGTCACGTCAAAATTCACCTGTTTGATAACGAAACTGTGAATACTATGAGAATTAAGCTACTTCCGCAGCGAGCCATCTTCCCCTTCTCTACTGATCTTCGCTCGTAACGTAAATAATTTAACAATTTCGTAGAAGGCTTCACAATCGAATTTTTTCGCGCGACCCTTACGTTACCACGTAACGTCCAAACTGTTCCGCCTCGATGCAAAATATCGGTGAGCGAGCCACGTGAAACAGTGCTCCGGTCCAAGCGGTGGACCCCGTGGATGGATCGGGGGCACAGGTGATCCATCCAACGTGGATCCAATGGGTGCTGCGTCGTACACGTAGCAAGGTTGGACGGCGTGTAGGATGAAGTCTTCCTCGCAAAGCGACCATTATCGTTATGATCGCGGCCAGGTAGATGCCACCCCGTGATTACCGTATCGGCCGGCGATCGACGGCGACAGGACTCGCCATTATGCGATCGACACCTTCCGAGACACGTTCGCGCCGTAAATCATCGGCTAAACGGAAAAGCCCGTCGGCTGTGTTCACGGCCGTGGCAACGTTCGGGGCCGCGGTAACGTGCACGCGCCTACACGTGCATTGATTTCACGCCAGGACACCACGGGTGGGTGTGAGCAAACACCGCGCCGACACCACGGCCAGAGGAAAGAGAGAAAAAAAAAGAGAAGAAGAAAAAAAGAACCGGTGTCTGCCGGTTGCGTCGCTGTTCGTTCAGCGTTGCATCGCTGACGGGCTCGATCGTTCGATGAAATTGAAATTGCCAGTTGAGCGACGACGCTCGCCTGGATTGTTTAATCAATCGATATCGTTTGCCAACTAGCGCGCACGCGCTGAATGAGATGATCTTATTGGAAAGTTGCGCGAAATGGGATGGGAGGGGGCCAGTTTATACATGGTATTTACATGGTACGTTGATTTATGAGAAAGATGGAAATTTTATTGAATCCTCATTTGTGTACACGTTACAGCGTTTACACCGGTGGATTTTATTGAAGCGTAATTCCAGAGAATTAGTCTCGGTCCTTTATCTTTATTGTGTCTATTTGTATCTTTATTATACTTCATTATACTTCAGCGTATCAGTGTCTGGCAGTTTCAAGAGTATTACAGCCCCTTTACGTTTCTTAATAATTTTCTGACACGGACGCGGTATGACCGTGTACACTGGCCGCGGCGCAAGCTTGTTATGCCAGCCATCAAACTTTATTTTTATTGATTTTCACAGAGCCTGGCGTGTACTTGCTTCCGTAATATAGCGTTAATAGAATTCTGCTCAGTATACACACATGTATAGGATTGGTAATAAATAATAGGATCAGTAAATCATTGCCAAGGAAGACGAGTTCGGAGGCTCGTAGAGAGTTTCTAAGTGAGAATTGTCGCGAACATTGTGAAACAGAGTGAACAGTCGGCGATCAATGGTGGAACCAGAGCTAGATCAGTTCGTTGCGCCAAGAGACGTCTCGTTCTTTTCTGACGCGAAACGAGTGGAAAGAAAAGCACGAGGCGGATAGTAGGAGCCTGTCGTCCTGCTCGGGAATGGCATGAAATTCTCGCCATTCACGGCGTCGACTATTATCGGACGCGCGGCGTCTACGTCTCCTTTTAGAAGTCAGCTGCTTCGTAGCCGGAGCGAGAGAGCTCTATGGGAGACCGCTCGTGCTCTGGCTCTCTGGCGCGAGCCGCCAGCGTTTAACCGCACAATCATTCCAGCCAGCGCTTGGGAACCGATGGATTATAATAACGTTAACACGCGGAATTACACCGGCTAAGGGCCGGCTGACTCGCGCGGCAAGGACGCGCCACTTTTCATCGGCAGCCCGTTCGAACGATTTGCGTCAATGCGATACGCGTCTCGGTTGACGCGTAATCAGCGGGCCGGCAGATCGTTATTAAATTTCCCGCTCGGGGAAGGCCCCCCTTTTGTTAAGTATATTTTTCTTTTATCGTCTCGATAAACGCACCACCACGGGCTTGGCTAAGCTTTCTTCCCTTTTCATCGACGCTTTTCACGCTCGCCTCGATGCCTTCCGTAGAATTTATTAATTGCCATGTGTCACGGCTTGTTCAGCCTCGCGATAGATGAGACGCGTGTTGCGAGTATGGACACCAATGAGCACAGTGTGGGAAGAAACGCCGGTGTCTTCTGGGCTTCGACAGCGAATTTGGTCGTGGCGAAAGAAAGGATCTGCTGACGTGGGATAGTTGGCGCGAAGATTGCTTGAGAAGAGGGTCTATTGAACGTTCGAGAGAGATTCAATTCTCAACCCTGATACTGCTACTCTCGCTTGAATTTTTACGTTTCAATTTATTCGTTTCGAGCAAATCTCTCTCTTCGTCGAGCGGACAAGATTTTTCAAGTTCCAAAATAATATGTAATGTGGAGCCGGGAGTCTCTTCTCACCTTTAGTTTCTTCAACAGACCATCAAACTTTAGTTCGAACGTGGCTTTTTCTCAGTACGTCTCAAAAATTATTAATTAAAATTGTTGTTTCAAGTAATTTTAACTCACCGTGTACGACGTGCGTGAAAGATTTTTCTCTGAACGAAATTTGAAAAGTCGGAAATCGTCGAGCAATTTCGTAGAATTAACGAAAACCAAGCCAAAGACGCGTCCTGCTGGTTTCTTTTTCGCCGCGTAGGATCCTCGTGGATAGTCGTGGACGCGTGTGCGTGAACACGACACGGTCCTTATTATACTCCAATTCCAGTTTCACCGAATTATCATAACGACCGAGGTCGGAGTCGGAAAGATGGAGGTCGATTTCTAATTCCTCGGTTTGCGGTGCTCGACGGGCGTCTCCATAAATTCTCGAGTTTACGCGCGTTTGCTTAGTTTTTACGATCCGCCCAGTTTTCAACCCGGCGTTTTCGGGCCCATCTCCGAATCTCTCCCTCTCTCTCTTTATCTCTCTCCGATTTCGACCGACTCGATTCTGCCCGTTCCGTGGCTTTCACGATTGGTTTCCTCTTTCTCCTCGACGCGGAGACGGGTCGAAGAAGTATTAAAAGACGCGGCCGATGTGGTCGATGTTAGCCAGCCACGAGCTATTGCCCGTAATCGAAGCTATTTTCGAGCGATTACGCGAACCTCGTCGACCTTCGTTTCCATTGATTTCCGTCGTTTTCGCTTCTGGATGTTTGCGAGCCGCTCGTCCCAGAACTGGATTCCACGGATTGTCGTCGTCGTGTTAGGTGACACGCGCGCGGTGATTCAGTGGACAAGCAGGAAGCGATCGTCGTGCAATCATTTTATTCTTACAACGCAAGGTTTTTCCTTTTTTTTTTTCTTCTTCTTTTTGATTGACCGATGGCGTCTTTCTTGAATTTTCGAAACGTGACAGCATTCGATCACTTAAAATTTGAGGCATGGCAGCGTAAGTTTAGCGTTTAGAATTTTTACACGTTTGAAGAAAGTGTTTCAAGGTTAAAATATTCAAAATACATTCGGCAGATGAAGTGGTCCTCTAGTTTTTAAATTATATTAAATTCTTTGAATCATTAATGACGTCCTGAGTAATTGTGACTCGTTGAAATCTATCTTTTCGACTCACATTTTTATACAGGTGCATATTTGAAAACACCGATCCAATTCATAGAACCTGTACTCTAGCGTTCTTCTAGCCAGCAATTAATAAATGCTTCGTCTCAGTTCTCACGGTATCTTGCTTCAGTGTGAATCGTAAGTACTGAGACACCGTGTACATTAATTTTCCCTTAATCAATCTCAGTATTTTACTTTTAATTTTATTTCGTATTACTACGTTCTCACCTCTTTTCTCTGCATTATCCTTTATTGTTGTAGGCAATCTCAAAAATATTATTGTAGACTTTCCCCATAGATTAAATAAATAGATATAAATTCATACCAATGTTTACTTGATAATAATTGATAATAATTATATTTTAATTACGTTTTGAACTACCACGTTTTTACCTCCTTTATCCTTTGCTATTGCACCCTGAAGAATTTCTTCTCGATTAAATATTAAAATGTTCATGAAATTATTAATTTGCATCGCTCGCAATCCGCTTTCAATTGAGAGCTCGTTACGATTCCGCAGCCTTGCATACGTAATTGTATTTTGACAAGGAGCTGTCTCAAAGATTCAAAAGTTAAAAGTGACAGGACGAAAATCGTCGGGGTTCCGTTTAATCGAGGCGGATTCGCCGCGATGTGAAGATCGTCGCGGTAGGCGTTCCGACGATCGAAAAATTACGAGGCTCGCGTTCTCCATCGCAACGCTTCGGTGTTTTTCTTCTCCTAAGCCTGGCCGCGACATAAATTTCAGTGGGTATCGTCCTCTTTCGTCCACTGTCCCGGTAACCCAGGCTGCGCCCCGTGGCTTTTAACGGAGACCAGAGCAAGATTGAACGGATATGAAACAGCCAGCCGCGTGAACTGGAGTACCTTGTACCTCCTTTTTCTCTTCCACGCGTTCGCCTCGTAAAAACTTTGTCGCTTTTACGATTTTAGAAGATTTTCCTCTTATACTTACCCCATAAAACATCTTTTATTAAGAAGATTCTTCGGGTTTAGGTTTATTTCCATCTTAATTCCCCGAATAACAATTTAATTGTCACACAAAGCTCTCGAAGCCTTACACTTTGAAATTGAACTGTCAACTCTTTAACATTCGAAATGATGAAACATTTAATACGAAACAATACAAACACGACCTTCGTCTTTTCATCAGACAGAGTGTATATATATATATATATATATATATATATGCCTCTCCTGTTATACAAAATCGTGACAACAGTTCAACCACGTACGTGCAGAACGATAACTACGTACCGTTCGTCAGAGAATCCCCCGGGACTCGTTCTCGCGAAACAATGATCGTTAAATCGTTTCACGATCTCGTTGAGGAACGATTCCCCTCGCGAATGCGTTATCATTCAAATGTTCTATTACCGTCGCGGTGTAATGGAGAATTTATGGCCAACAGCGACACAATACCGCGTGCACCGAGAAGCAACACACCGTGCAATCGCATTTGTTTCTCTCGCTCTCGCTAGATGTATATATCCACGCGCGTGCGATTCCACGCGCGAAAGCAGGGAAGGGACGAGTGAGAAGTGGAGTATGGTATTTATAAAATTCATTCGAAACACGCGGACGAAGAGTTCGTGCTCGCCAAAGTGTTAATAGAATTCGCAAATACTTCGCACGCAACACGTGTTTCAGAAAAGTGTTCCCATACTTTCGCGAGCAATCTGCGTTCAAACTTCATCTGCGAGGCTACGCGGCACGGTGACACAACCGGCGATCATTTTTCTCCGCGAAAAGGCCTGACGCGGCGTCGCATCCCGGGGAGAAGGATTAATCGAGATGAATCGAATTTCTCAACGCGCGGACGTAATTATCCGTCTCGGACGGAAGAAGAAGAAGAAGAAGAAAGAAAGAGTGAAGAAGCAAAGTAAGAGAGAGAGGGAGAGAGAAAGGTTGGACAGGAGAAGGAGAGGATACACGCGATTTCTCTGCGAACGCGGACAACGGTGACATTTTCCCTTGCGTCGATGTATCGACGATAATTGCCCAACGAGACCGCGCGAGATCCAACGGCAGATAAGACGAACCACCAGCCGGGTGATACAATCTGATTTATATTGAACACGAGGCGAGTACTTACATACGGACGGCGCGGTTGCTTTTCAACGCGCCGTTACCTCGCGGCCTCGCGTCGCGTTAATTGATATTTTATTTAAATCGGCCGTCCGTCGAGAGAGCCGCGTCTTGCGACATCTGGGTGAATATAATTTCTTACGGCTGTGAGTAAAAAAAAAAAAAAAGAAAAAGAAAAGGTGTCGCCCGTGTTTGTAATACATTAATGAACGACGTGATAATTCTCGAGTTTCGAGGAAGGACGTGTACATATCGGCAGGATACTTTTGAGGTGTAAAGGCAAAATGGGAATATTAGGTTGTCGCTTAATGGACCTTGTTCTCGAGATAAAATTTTTTTGACGAATTGACGGAGCATCTTAATCAGTGTGTATTTAACGTCCTGAATGGCATAAATTTGCTGTTTTTTTCTTTTTTTTTTTTTTGTTGCTTTGGACAAAATTTATTTTAAAGCGAGATTTGTAACAGCGAGAAGAGGACTGCGTGCTAATTGTTTGATGAAAATTGCAAAATACAACATATGTAGGAATCCCGGCTTGAGACTCCAATTTGTATGTAGGAATTTGGATAAAAGATGGTTGTTTATTGAAAGTTAAACGAAGAAAATTCGTTTAATAATGATTATAAAGTGACGTTTTACACTATTTTTTTCTTAATCGCTTACACTCAATCTTCGCTCATTCAAGATTCACAGCTCTTTCTGTCTTCTCGCTTTTACGGCTCGCAACTCACTCTGTTCTCTCTGACTTCTCGAAACTCACTGCCTTCTTCCTTTCCATCCGCGCAAAATTCGTCATTCGTACACACGTACACGCAAACGCATCCATACCCTTAATATTTTAAACGCTAGGCCTGGAGGGCTAGCCATAAACATTCCCAAGTCCCAGGCCTAATTTTCTCTACAGTAGTACGCCACTTGGGACGTCTGATTGCAATTGTTGAACAGTGGAGAAAGTTCTGGGCCCTTTCTCAGAATTTGCCCATCCCACATATACGAATTAATCTAAGTTGATTGAAATTCAAAAATGGCACTTACTTGAAACAGAGTGCAAGTAATTTTTCGGATTTGGATGAACTGGATGCATTGCACGACTCGTTAGAGGTGACTTTAAGGAATTAAGTAGGCATAGTTCCTCCGTGAATCACGAGTATCGAAGGTTAACGCGTCACTAGGGACAAACAGGCACTTTCATTCACTGTTCGTGTAACGTGTCAATTACCATTCGGTAGCTCTGGCATTTCGCCAGTTTCTGCGAAACTCTTTGCTATTCCCCGGTGCTTCGAGGGGATTCCCGACACGCAGATGAGATTCCCTCGTTCGAGGAATCCCAATCGTTCCCTGTGCCAACGAAAGATAGAAGGAAACGCGGGGACGAAGGAAGGGGACAGAGGAAAGTATAGGTGAGCTCGCATCTCAACGCGAGCAGGGCACACCTTTTACCGCTGCCCACGACGTGTAACGTCTTTGCAAAAGATTTTTTACGTCGACGTGTGACGAATCTCCATTGGAACGTAGTTTTGAAATTTACGTAGTTACCAATATTAATTTTCTTTAGAAAAAAAAAAAAAAAAAAAACAAAAGAAGAAGAGCCTCTTATGCTGGGATAATCAGGAATGAAAAAGCCGATAAAGCTTGCCTTCGTAATCTATACTTCTAAACAGGAAATCAAAAATGGATATCCTCGTGTAAAGAACAAACAAGAATGAATTTTTAAAGGAGACGATTGTTCGTTCTCCACAAAGATCCAGTTGTAATCTCAAGGATCATAACCTGCCTTGCAAAACTCATCCACTGGTCTTTCTCAACAAAGAAGATTCCCCAACTTGTGATTTGTGCAAAGTTAAAATTGACAGTAGAACATATTATTGTCCAGGAACTAAACGTAAGTCCTTCCCTGACTCTCAAAATATAGATGCAGTCCTAAAATAAATACACTTTCCAAGACAGTCCAACTTTTACAATAAATTGCAAGATCTAGTTCCAAGCGGCTATGAATAATGAAAAAAAGAGAGGAAGAAGAACAAGAAAAGGAAATAAATGGGAAAATTGGGTTCGTTGAAGCAGAAAATTGATCTTGAGAAGCGAAGAATTCGTAAGGAGGTCCCGAATCGAACGAGAAAGAACAAACCAGGGGAAAATTCGAAAGGAGAGGATCATTGGAGAGTACTGGAGGAAGTTCTAGGGCGGAGTGTACTGTGGGCCGGTTGGCCGGTCATAGGGCGTGAGAAGGTACGTGGACGATGACGTCACCGGAGACCAACGTGCCGTAAAATAATTGCAGCCTCGTGGCAAGTGCCGTGTCATTAGGCGCCGCGATCATAGAATTTCGTGTCGTTCGCGTACGAAATGGTCATTAAATCATTATGTTTATCCGTCAACCCCGCGTGCCGGCAGCCTCTTGACCCAGCGGTGACCCTCGCCGTCTCTCTCTCTCTTCCTCGCTCTGGCTCACGATTCGACAGAGAACGCCTGACCCCGCGGACCAACCTCTCCAACGACGCAGCGACGGGTGTCATTGCTGTCGTCCAACTCGCTCTCAATCGCGTATCCTTCGTTTCTTTCAAGCTGTCCCTTCTCGACTCGGCCGGAGGAGGACATCCTCGCGATCGTCATCGGTCGTTTCGCGACGACTGTTCGTCTTCCTCTCGTTTACCTGCCGCGTCGAGAATTGTTCAAAGTTCTTCGCTCCCTCTTTCGTTTTTCTTTCCTTTTTCGAACGTGAATGTTCGCGTTCCGGTGCGGACTGAAATTACGAAAAAAACAGGACGGGGGAGGGGGGAGGGAGGACGTCTCTCTAGGCGACGAAAGCACGACCGCGGCGACGCGAGCTTCAGCGTGCCGCCTGTCTTTTATGACAGTCAGGTGCCGTATAAATTTACTTGATACGCGCGGCGGCCCTGAAACAGCTGAACCGGTAATGGAATCTCCATATACGCGATTCTTTATTACGTCAAAAATTGCGGAGCGTGGCCGGTTCTCGCCAAGTCGGTCGCCGAGTCAACCATAACTCCGGCGCGATTATTTACCGCGTTTTGTCGTCGCCCGTGCCGTGATTATCTGAGATTCTGATTCTGACCTGGTGAATTCGCGAAGCTAGCAGTATACTTGACGACGATTGCCCTTCTTTCCTCGATCCCATTGCGGATCGAACTCGGGACGTTCTTTCTCACGAGGAACGATTGCTGCTTGCGATTCGATAACGAACGGCCCGTGCTAATCCTCGTTTATCGCTGCGTGGCCGTGGTCCGGCACGTTTCACGCTCGGCGATCTCGATAAGCAGCGAGCGCAGCCACGGCAGCGCCGCCTTCTAAATACTGGTAATGGCGTTTAATATATCGCCGGCAGATAACAATCGTCGGAGAAACGCGGGACTTTTTTTTTACCGGGGCTTTATCTCTCGCGAAGGGCCCATCTTCGTATAAAGGATCGCGCGAGTAAACGAGCGAACGCAACCGCGTCTCGCTATCCCCCCTCTTTCTCTCTCTCTCTCTCTCTCTCTCTCTCTCTCCACGAATTCTTCCTCCTGCGCCCATCCAAGACAGATCCGTCTCGCGTGCGAATCGCCAGATCCGACCGCGATACCCTGACAAGTCGAAGTTGGCAATTAAAGTTGCCTCTCTCGCCCCTTGAGATTTTAATCCGCCCGCCCGATTTGAATGCTCGATAGACGACGAATGTTCAGCCGTTTCCCGTTTCAGAACGCTGAACTCGAAATCCGAAAATCCGCGTGCATTTCTCTGGATCATTCATTGGAATTTTGTATTAGTGAAAACGTGGGGTAAAGCTGGAGGTCCCTAACGTATTTAGCTTCGTAACAAAAAATCATGGACGGCAAAGAAAAATTCGCGTAAGGCTAAATCTCTTAATTGAACTTTATGCAAGGAGAAAATGATAAAATTTTTTGGAAAACATTGCTCGGCTCACGGGCGAGAAATAAAATTTTCTGGTGATATGCAAAAACTCGGTTTTGCCCCATAGGGGTGATTAAGATGTATGTACATATATATTTATATGTTAAAATGATTCGAATTTTTTATAAACGCAGTAAAAGTTCTTAAACTAGCAATTGACATAATTTTTTTATAAGACAGACCGAAAGAATACCTTTACATTTATTAAAATTGTTAGAAATGACTGTTTTTACTATTCTTTAACCAATGAAAGTAAAAATTTTATAATTTTATTGCATTTTATACGTCATTTAATGGGTACCCTACTTTCCCCTACGTTTTATAATAATGGTAGATCACGAGAATAAATATTGTCGTATAAAGTTGACATTGTTACGGTACATTAAATCTACTTACGTATTTTATTACTTGCAGTTTCCGCGGGACGAAGAACGAATCTTATCGCGTTGTACCAATTTTTACCTATACGTCGAAGCTTCGAGAAATTAAACGCAATTAAGGAGAGTTACATTTGAATGATCATCGACTCGTTCGTAAAGAACGGCGATGGGAAAAAGGGGGGGAATCTCTTACAAATCGAAGACAATTTTGGACTCTGTTCGAACGATTAAAGTCCTAGCTCTCGACTGGAATGTCCCATAATCAAAGTGTTTCTCGACGATTAATCGAGATAAAACGAGAACCGGTCGACCAGGGGCCCCGAAGTCGAAATAATTTCGGGCAATAACACGGGTAAAATAACGGTACGTCGTTCACATCGGCGGAGAACGTACGGTCACTCTTAATATCAGGATCCACTTCCTCGAGATCAGATCCGAAAGAATCGAAAAAAAGAACTAGGAAAGAGAGAGAGAGAGAAAGAGAGGAAGAGAGAAAAAAAGAAAAGAAAAGAAAATGAAAAGTTATGAAGATCGCGACTCTTTTTAAAATGTCCCTTCTCTCGGAGGAGAGGAAGAAGTAGCTTGTATCCAACTGTGTTCGTAACTGGTTTCGATTTAATCAGGTGATTCAGGATATCAAGTGTCGTTCGTCGGGTTAACTTCGGATTTATGGTTGTGCCCGGGATGAAATTTTCATTTATCCGAGAGGAACACAGGAAGATGGAACGATAAAAGGAGCGTGCACTCGGCCCGTAGGCTTGTAAATGGTGTCATCAGCGTGGCTACCTAACAAAACCGGTGTTATTGTAAACTTCGGAATTTTAGTTTGTCCTCCAACGCCACGATCAGAACGAATTTCTTCGAAAAGGTACACAGATCCTCTCGGAGTTTACATCGTGTCTCCCTGTTACAAATTATTCCGTAATTATTCAAGACACTGTCTCTCTCTCTCTGAAATTTTCAAAACACTCTCTCGTCTCGTCTTTTAAATTCGTCCCTGGGGACTTTGCCTGACGTTGATGAATCATTTTAATCATAAACAAACAATTTATTCCACCTCTCTGAGAAACTTACTTAAATCCTTGCTGAATACTCTCGTAATCTTACATTTTCTAATAACATAATAATCAAGAAGGAAAATGTTCTGTAAAATTCTATTCTAATAGTATAAAGGAAATGATATAAAAATTCTATTATTAGAAAATAATAAATATAAAAATGAAAATAATATATAAATATGAAAACAATATAAAAATTCTATTATTAGAAAATAATAAATATAAAAATGAAAATAATATAAAAATTCTATTATTAGAAATAAATTCTATTATTAGAAACTAATATAAAAATTCTGTTACTAGAAAATTATTAGAAAATGTCCCCTCCACATAAAGAGAGTTCCAAACGAAAAATATATCGATTTCTTTATCTAATTTAATATCATTAAAAATGTCTTTAAATGTAATTTCTCGGTTAGTCCGATCGGTTTCACGAGGCGAAACGAAAGCGTGGCCGGGCACTCGTCGTCCGGGAGGCTTCACCGTGATACATCGGTGTATCAGCACGTCGTCCGGGTCCGCGGTATCGGTTTGGCGATCTCCGGACGATTTGTCAGCGGTCGACCGGCCGTGTAGCAGCTTATCAAATATATATCGAACACCGCTGCCATCGTGTATTTACTGCGGTCTTCGATGAGCTTACGTGTACGCGTGCACGTGCTCCCGGCTTCCCTCTGCCCCGATTCGATCAATCGATGCACTCGACGATCGATGCACTCCTCGCGCACCATCCCCCAAGTGTTTCACATGTCACCGTAATCGTTAATTAACATCGACACGCGAATTAAAAGTCCCCCTCTCTGTTACGATTCTTCTTCGCCCGGGGTCGCTTTAAAATGCGAGACGGAACGTTGCGGTAGAAATGGAATAATAATAATAATGATAATACAGCGGTAGTTCTTTCAACTGTCTTTTTTTATGTGAATACGCAAAATCGCGTAAAAATTCGCTGATATTTTCTGATAAACTTTTGACAGAGAGTTTATATTATCCGAGAAACATATCTGTTTAGAAACTGTTTTCTAAGAACTACTGAATTATTAATTTGTTCTTTCGTCATTTTTCATTAATTTTATATACGCCTTACCTTCCCAATTACGTGATGGGGAAGGACACACAGAGAATTGATCTACAATAAGGACCGTCAGTAAAACAGCAAACAACAAACAGCAGTGCACAGCGACCAGTGAAATAGTCAGTCTGTAAGTAGCAACACCTAGCAAGAAAACATGTAACCGGGACTCCATCCTCACCGTGAAATTCCCAAAAGGAAAATTAATATTTATTACTATTTTTGGTATCGAATTTCATTTGATTCGTACGTTCGACGAATTAATCAATTTGCCTCTCCATGTACAGTACCGAAACAGCTTCGACAGCCATTTGGTTTACCTGAAGCGAGAAATTAATCGAACGATCGGCGGTGAAAAAAATCGAGAGACAGACGGCAAATCGAGTGTCGTTCCAACGTGTAAATTGATCGGCGGCGGTGGTCGTTGAGCAAGCACATACCGCGGTAACCGTAAACGTAGCGGTGAATCGTCCGATCGTACGATTCGAATGCGTCTAGTTAGAAATCGATCCCCGCGGATGATCGCGCCGTCGAGGAGATTCGCGCGAAATAGGAGGGAAACGGGCGGGCGATCAGGCCGAAGGATCGCGTAATGGGGCGACCGGTCGCGGCCCTACTCCGCTTCACCGCGAGAAAGAGGCTCGATCGTCGGCGCGATCGTATCTCGGGGTGAGATCTTCGGATCGTGCGCGATAGAGCAAGATAATGGAGATAATCTTCTGACGCGGCTCGCCTCAAAAGATCGCACACCCACGCGATCTCCATGACCGGAGATACCGATCCGCAGCCTACGATGCGAAACGCTGTTGATTTCGGCACAGTTTTTGTTATCAGTGGCTCGCGAGGACGCTTATCTCGTTGTTGTTAAATTAGTAAATTTGTTTCATTGGGTTAGGCTCTCGAAGAATGTTTCAATTGTCAAAATTCGTGCATCTTCGTGTATATGTGTGTCGTTCAACGATTTTCAGAACGTTACGTACGAGCACGGTCTTTAACGATCTGTGGAATCTAATTCCATCTGTAGTTCAGAGACCGAACTATGTACCTCTCAAGATGAAGTTTGTAATTAATTCCCGCTGTTAATGAAAATAAAGTAAAATTAGTTCCAAATCTTCGAAACGCAATCAGGACAACGCAAGGGAAGTGGATAGCCATAACTGATCGTCGCGAAAATAATAACATTTACGGTTTCGTTAAAACGAGCCATTGCTACAAATCTGAGGATAATTCCAATTCAACGTTCGACTGAAACAAAGAGAGAAAAAGAAACATGGAGACTTTCAAGGTGTGTTCCGGCTGTTCTCTATGCGCATGCGCGCCGATACTGGAAGGATCGCGCCTTCATGCAAAAACATCGCTTCCCGATCACGCAGAGATCACGATCGCGACGGATGAATGAGACGGACGTTGAAACGGCGAGGAGAGACAGAGAAACGCTTGAAAAGGAAGGCGAGGTGTGTAATTCGCGTGTGATTCGCAGGTAGCGATTATCGAACGACGGGAGTGTTCGTTAATTATCGGATCCGCCGCGGAGGATCGGATCGCAACTCTTAATTGCGATCGTTAGACAGGCGATTAGAATCGCGAGGATCGAACCGAGCAAAGATAAAGATTCGGCGGTGAGATGAAGCTGGACTTGACGTTTCACGCTTTTCTCTATTTTTATAGTAACGGCCTCTTGATGTGAACGTGCGATAGTTTGTTCCTTTATTACGAGTTCGTATCGATGGTATATTCTACTCGTGATATTTTACATTCGCGTGAAAGAACGTTGGAAACTTATGAATCACTGCACGGTCATTTTTATCGATACCTCGATTTCTTCCTTATCTAAATACAATCTTCGTTTCCCTTCCTTCGCCCGTTGCGAGATTAACGCGACGTCTCGAGCGACTCATTTTCATCTGAACGTTTCCTGTCCCCCCCCCCCCCGCCCTCTCCCTTACTCCCCGCTCGGAAGAATCGAGCAAAGGGGTCGTGAAAATAAGCACAAGGAGACAACGATCCCCAGCGTACGTAGCGATTCAAACTACGCGTCTCCCACGGAATTGTCGGAAATTGAATCTCATCGAGCAGAATGGCGATTACCCTGCGATGAATCGCGAGTCCTTCCGCGCGTGTCTACGTGTATTTACGCGTGTTGTAAGTATATGCTTACAGCCGTCAAGCGAGCTCAAACTGAAACGTCACATCCAGCCGGCTACGCCGATGATTCGACCGTTTGCTTGATTTTTCTCCAAACGTCCCCTCGCGATGGCCAGTTCTCTAAACCCAGCTGCAACCACACTAGAGATACTATATCCTTCGTTTTGCTCGAGGAACAACCATGCCCGAGAAGGTACAAGAGTGGAAATTATTTCGAAGCTTCGAACGAAGAACGATTGAAACGGCTGAAACAAAGATCGAACCTTGACGTGGCATTAATCCTCAACGAATCTACGAAGATGGTCGCGATTGAGAGATTCGTCGATGAAATCCCTTGAAAAGGAATTCTTAGAAATTTCAAACTGGCCTAAATATTCTCCAAATTCCCTGCCCTTTACTGTCGCGATATCATCGGATCGAACAGACCAGGCGGACGCTCGCTGCACCCTGAGATCCACAATTAAGAGTATCCCACTGTTTAACCCCGATGGTCCCGATTTCGTGAAGAATACCGCCACGGTGTCCTGTTACCCCTAAACGTCACTATCCATCGAAAATCTCCACTTGCACGAGGCCATAGTGTACGATGTTTCTCTGCAGTCGTGCGTGTATGCGTGTGGTCGACATAAGAAAGCGTAAAAGTCGCGGCGATACGATCGTCCTGCATTCCGGCCCGTTTCCACTGGCGTTTCGTCTCGAAATGAAGACGGCGCGCGGCGTCTAAATATTTTAATTATTCCCGGGTCCGCGCCGGAAAATAAACGAAATTACGCGAGACCGATCGACGATACGGATACAGAAACGCACTCGTCGCCGCGGGACAATCGAATCGCTGAGATTCTTCAGCGACTGCGAGTGCTGGTTCACTCTGCAGGACGACGGATTAATGGTGAAACTCCTTTTCTTCGTCTCCTATCTCGCGATGGATCTTCTGAAAAGTATGCCAGAGATGCGCCCTCCCCGCGATAACGGCCGATTCGATGAATCAACGAATCGGCTGGATCTACTCAGCTCGCGCTTCGTCGCCAGCTTCGAAATCTCTCGGGAGTCGATTGTTGGGAAAGCGTTTGCCGAGAGAGGAGTTGGTATTATTCACGATTGAATTAATTGCAGGCAAATTGGCTGACAAGTCGGCTAGTACGATGCCAACAACGAGGTAACAAAAATACTATTGTAAACAGTCTCAGAGACAAAAGTGCCAGTTATCTTTTTTAACCCTTATTTGGAAGAAAAGAGTCACCGGCGGTGGAATTAATTTTCATTTGAAAAGTGAAAGACGGTGGAGATTTTTGGAAATAATTCAACGAGAATAACCAAACTTGTTCAATTAAAATTATTGATAAACTTGTCGATAATCAAAATTTAACTTGTTTGAGATAAGTCGTACCAAACTTAAATTTTCATTCAAATCAAAGACAGTGGAACACTTTTGAAAGATATTCAACGAGAATAACCAAATGTATTCAATTAAAATTATTGACACTTAAGCTTGTTGATAATCAAAACTTGTTTAAGTTACATCGTACCAAACTTAAATTTTCATCTGAGTGGAGACCTCAAGTAGGAAAATTCAATGAGAATAGCGAAACTCATTCAACTAAAATTATTGACACCGAAACTTATTTCACTCGTTTAAATTAAAATTCAAATTATTTAAAATAAATCGTACCGAACTTGTTCAAGTAATATCAATCGAGTCAAGGCGTGAGAGTTCAAACATAGTCTCTCCGGCTCCGTGTGAGATTTCTCGTCGTCGAGAGGTGAGCATCGAAAATCGAACCTCGTTGTCCACGTCTTCTTCGTCTAAGAAAGCCACGGTACGTACGTACGTACAGGTTCCCCGATAGAGGAGAGAAGGTCAAGAAGCAGCTAGGAGTACTACGCGTACCGTAGCCGGTGAATACCTAATTAAGATCTTAATTACCGAGCAGCCGGAGGAACGTTTCACCTTCGACCGACTCCCACGATGCAGTTTACAAGATTGTTAATATCATCATTTATATCGCGGTAATACGAGATCGTTAGTGTCTCGGCTGGCCGTTAATCAGCATCCGGTTCTTACGGGACTGGCAGCAACCCTTTCACGAAGCAACCCTTTTGTGCCGCGGTCGCGGATTAAAGGAAGGGTCTCCACTTCTCTGACTGGCCTTCTCTGCGAAACGGCCGACTCGCCGGCGATAATGATAATCGTTGGAACGCGCGCGTGTGCACAGTTGCACATTTTGTAATTAGTGTTGGACGGACGTGGCGATGAGGGGAGAGCGGGTCGTCATTAACGCCGCGGCGCGTTATCGGGCGAATAAATTATTCGATTGTAATATTTCATCGTGTATTGGAATAATTGAAGAGCAGCGACGCGAGGGCGAAGCCGCTGTTTTTGCCCCGACTGGGAGACGCCGGCTGCCGGACGAACGAAGCGGAGACTTTTCTTTTGTTTTTGTAAACGCGGCGATTCATCAGGCGCGCGTATTTAGAGGGAGAACGTTCCTTCTCGTGAAAATTGACGAAACAGTTACGAGATCGATTGTCCCGTGTGAATGGGGAGCAAAGCAACGACCACGTCTTCAATAACGCGGCAGAGTTCTTTTTTGTTTTTCTTTCTTTTATCTTTGAAATTTGTTTCACGAATAGATACGATTCTGATCGTGCAATTTTAATTGTCCAGGAATTTTCATATTTGCCATAAACAGAAATGTAAAAGAACGCGCGATGCTGAGATGTTTTCTATCAAACTTGAGACCTTATGTAATATCATACTTGACCACGGTTGCGACGTAAAATGTATATCCTCTTAACGCGGAACTTAAACCACTTGCGTTGGCAATTGCGGACCGTAACGAGTGACCAAACCGTACACAATAATTCGTCGCTTACCTTTTCAACTCGTCAATACGATGTCATTGGATCAAAATTATTGAAAAGTAATGAATTTATTATTTGTTTTGTTCCTGGGTTGTACTTAAAACTGAGAAAATATTACAATTTTGGGACAAAAAATTCTCAACGTGCATGACACATCGGATCGTATTCGGATTTATTCCTTAATTGATCCGCAAATTCATGAACTTTACGTTTATTGCAAACCACGTGAGTTTAATTTTGTTTAATTTTTCGCCACACGGCCGGTGACACGGTGAAGCAACACGCTGATTTAATGCTTCTAATGCACCACACGTTCGGGCACAATCGAGACGCGCTGCCTGGCGAATCGCGTCTCTGATACTGATGAATCTCGCGGGCGTAATATTCCTGCGCTTCAATCATCGTCTCTGGCACTCTTTTCTAGGGTGAAAGAAGGCGGCGCTAGCCGGACGTTAATTGAAACGAAAAAAGAAGCCCTTCGTGGCTCGCGCGAGCCGGCGCGCACCGCCAATTACTCAATCCCAATCATCGAAATTAAATCTCAGCACCTCCTATCCATCACTATTCACCGTGAGCGAGCCGTGTGGCGAGTGACTGCTGGAAAAATCGAAATTCGCGGGCCTCGCGTCCACGCCGTCCCGCGGAGCTCGTTAAAATCGAAACGGAAGAGGAGCCGCAGAAACATATTGTTTCTGTCAATCGGCGGGCTCCAGTCGATTTCTCAAGGTTCGTCAAGCAACAGGCTGATCGGCGAAGCCGTGGGTCAACCAGCGGTGATTCTCTCGCAGGATAGGACTCACTTCTCGTCCCGACCGTGTATTCCCCTTTGATTATGATTTGTTGCGTCTTCTATGGAAATTTGCGAATATTCAGTCTTTAAAGGATCGAATAATTCGAAGAGCATTGGCACGATGATCCGTTCATACGAGTAAATGTAATTGTAATTAAATAATAACAGCGATTGCAATTAAAGCGAAGTTACGATATTTTGTTGCAGGTACGATCTGTCTTTGGTGGAATTGGATCTATAATTCGTGGTATGAGGTAAGAGATTAAAGTTGATTCTGTTTGGAACAGTACTGTATTTCATTCGCCAAAATAATCACTCTTACAAATCAGGGGTACTGTGTTTTATTTATTCCAACATTTTATCGTATATATTCAACTAGAATTGGAACTACCGACAGTTAAAGCACATAGTGCATATTTAGGCATAAAGTTTCCTTTAGAGACGTTAAAGTGAAAGAAGTAGAAAAAATTTATAATTGAATAGAGTACGGAAGCTTTTATTTATATATTTTAACTTTCATTTATCACATTACGTCTTCAAATCTTCACCATTTTGCGTTCATATACTTTCTAGTGAAAAGTATAAATTAGACATTTTGGCAACTTTGACAACTTGCATTTTGTTCAATCTACAGCAAATTAACCCTAGAACTATCGACGATTATAATGTAAAATTTCTATCGGAGATGTTAAAATTGAAAGAAATAGGAAGCTTTATAATACACAAGCTGAAGTACACAACCTTCTATTCATACATTTTACGAAAAAAACCATTTGAATCTCTAAAAATACACTGTAAAAAGTATCCAGTAAAAATTACAAATTAGTCATTTTGACCATTTTGTTAGTTCTAGTGTTAATTAAGAATCGACAATTCAAATGTTCACATAGATGGAACAACTACACGAATAATTATTCACCATTACCATTCTCGGTACCTTTGGTTCTGTGCCTATTTCAATGTGCCCGTCGAAGACAGACTCAGAATATTCGGATTAAATCTAGAATTCTTATCGGATCTGAGAAGGAAAATTGGTCGTTTCGAGCATTTTGGTAGTTCTAGTGTTAAACTAGAATCAGTTCTATAATCTTTCTTCTAACGATAAAACTTCTAATCCTAAAAAATTATACCGACACCGTGTTTAAACAAGAGCTAACCTCGATGGTGGTTGAGGCTAGTAGAGCATTTCTCTAGAGCGATCACGCTTAAGGACACCTGCGCGTCGGCAACGCGCGCGAATAATAATTGATACCCCTGCGAGTGGCCAGCCGTGGCACGACCACTCGTCAGCCGTGATTAATAAGTCATTCATTAATATAAATGAATTCTCCCGGCGCGAATGATTCCATGATGAATCGGCCGCATTTACCGGTACGCGAACGCCTGGCGGGTGCGAACGCGGCGTCAATCGCGGACAGCTTTGTACCACTTAAAGCGTCAAGCTTCGCGCGCTCGCTCGCTTGCGTACGCCTCGGTAAAAATCTGACCAGGGTGAATTACACCTCGCGTTCCATCTAGGTTCTCCACTCTTAACATTTAACCGGCAAATTTTGCTGTATTCAGAAGTTGTATCTTTTTCTTTTTAGGAAACAGAGCTCATTTCTCAAAAGAGAAATTTTTCAACAAAATTTTCTCTTTGATAAAAATTTATCAGCAGAATTTTCAGAGACTATCAAAAAAGCATCAAAGTTATCAAATTTCACCGCCGGCCGGTCAAGTGTCGATAAAATTTCGGGACTAACTAAAGTATTTGTGACAATGTGCCACGCTGCTCGATTCCACCGTGTAATCTCACACACGAACACTTTGCTTCCTCCTCAAGTAGTCGATCAGAGTTGGCCGAGACATCGAACAAGATCGATCCGTGCCATGCATCTTCAATTTCCACGCGTAATTAACAGCTTCGTGCAACGTCGAAACAATACGTTCGCGCCGTCCTTCTCTTTCTCGCCTGCGAGGGAACGCGACGTCGGAACGCGAATCAACGCGCAACAACATCGTCGTGGGGACGGTGAGACGCGATTAGGAGGAAAGGAGAGAGAGAGGGGGGGGACTCGTCGGCGGGCGAAAGGGTACGAGCGAATCGCGGAGAAAGGAGAAAGAGGGAGAGGAGAGGAATCGAGAGGAGCTCGGTGAGAGGGAACGAGTTACACACGAGGCACGGCTAAAAACTCGCTGCTTCAACGCGCGGTATTATGCGCAATCCTGTGAATGCACCTGTCAGTGGTCATCATTCAACAGCTTCATTGACCCCTAGGATCAATTGGGATGCAGTGATTCTCACGCTCGCGACACGTTCGACGGGACGCGCGCGTTGATCGAGCGGTTGCGCGATCGTGCTGCCTCGCCGCCAAGCTGACAGGCACTGTTCGACGGGGGCGGGGGTTAATGAGACACGTTGATTGGCTTCGAAGATGCATCGGGTGGCTGACGTTGATCAATTTTTATCCCGTGCTATTTGCATACAACTGGCGCGCCACCGCCAGTGGCGTAAATAACGCCTGCGAGCGCCTTGTCTGACCACCGCGGCCCGATACTACTGACTCTACTGATTCTCACCGACTCTGCGCTTCGCCGTCGCCGAACCAATAATTTCTGTTTCACTCTCTTTTTTTCTTTTATTGTTTGGGTGTCTCTTCGATGGTGAATTATTCGTCAATCACCACGCGACGAGACTATGATTTTAGGTTGAAGGACGTTCGTATTAAATTGAGCGTCGAATTTGTGAAAGTTCGATAGTGGGATTTGTGTTTTGTTTCACTTGGAATCTCATTCTGGGATTTCGATTTAGGTTACTCGAAGTAGGTTTCGTTCTGTGCGTTCTTTACGATGCTCGATCACTCTTGCAAACTTAACGCGTGATTGCAGAGACGACAATAAATACTTGCCGACGAGTGGAAGTTCAAGATACGGTGGCAAATTAGTTAGAAGGGTTCACTGACGAGTTTCTTTCGTCGAAATTGTAAAATCGTCAGATCGTCGCGGGGAAAATACGAAAGAGACGTTTAAAACGACACTCTCCACGCGAAATTCGAAACTTCTCTCGATAAGAATCTTCAGTTTCGTTTCGAATCGATAAAGTCGCGTCGTTTTGATCGAAGAGATCGAGCAAGATCGACATACAGCTACGCCAATGTACCCATACGGCATTCTGGACAAGTGTATACGAGCAAGTATCGCAACAGGCAAGGCTCATTCGCGTTTGCGATGCGTGCATAATCTCCGACTGCTAGACACGGGGTGACTGGTGGCATTCGAAACAAAAATTCCGAAACGAACGCCTTCGATATACTCTCTCTTTCTCTCTCTCTCTCTCTTTCTCTCCTGGACCGGTGATCGATCGTTTCTCCGCTCGAGTCGTTATTACATTAATCTCCCGTGAAGTCATTCGTCCTGCACGGTTGTCGATAATTAAATTAGACGCCATTGATAGCCGTAATTAAACCGCGTTACCCTCGTTCCTTTCCGCGATCGGGGAATACGTGGAACGCGAGGCGATCGATTCCGAAGATCCCCGAAAGATATTGTGAAACGTGAGTGTTGGAGCTGCTGCTCGTAAATAGGATTCTTGGAAAATGTGAAAAGCCATTGAGGCAGTCGCACTCCCACCGGTATTTAAAAGCTGTCCTTCAAATTGTCATGTTCCTCGTTCCTTAATTACTTCGAATTTCATTTAAATTATTACCGATCGAGTTGTGGGTTGAAAATGCTATGGCATTTAATAATTGTCAGATCCGTTGTCTCTTGATTATTTCAAATTTCACTCGAGTTATCATTAATTGAGTCATTACAGCGACTCGATGAATATTCACGGTGCTATTAAAGCTTCGCGATTCTCTGATCCATGGAAAAAGATTCTCAATCTCTCGGGCGTATTCTCTTTATTTGTGAATCTCTTGGCAAACAAATTCGTGTCGTATTTAAATTCGCAAACATTGAAATCAACCTAACTCGAGTTAATTCGCGCAAATGAATAGTATACGTTCGAGAGGCCACGTGTATCTGTACCATCTTCCCGAGTTGGACACTTGAAGATAATCTCTTTTAATCTTTCGCCGCTTCTCCACGTTGCTGAAAAAAAATATACATGTACGCCGGCTGCGGATAGGAGCCAGGCTGTCATTCTGTCACTCACAACCGGACATAAACATCCAAATTACCACGATCTTCTGAAACACCAGTCGGCTGAAAGGGGACATTGTCGCGGTCGTGACTAGCATGAGTGGAAAAGCGACGTGCTGTCGTTGAAGGAGTGGTTCGTAACGCGCGCACGGCCGGCCATAAACTGCGAGATGTATTATAAAGCCAAGCACTATAAACCCTGTAGCACTCCCGCGCGGCCTGCGGAATTGTAAAGTTGTCGGGGACGCGAACGGGCGCGAATGGACGGGGCTGAAAACTCATCGTCGTAAAGATAAGGCGGCCGTAGTTCCGCGAAACGCGCGTTTCCCTCTCGGCGATTAAAACGCCAAACACCTGCGTTTCCTAGCTTTCTTTTCTTTTACACGCTTTCAACAGTTTCCAGCCGATTGGAAAACTCGTTCGCGAAAATCGTTGAATCGTTTGGGAAGTTTGTAATAAAATGTCGTAGAAACAGAGACATTTGGGAGGACCAAATTAACCAAATGCTCGCGTTTTCTAGTTTCTCCGCGTCGAATAAACGTTTCAGACAGTTTCGAGTCAGAGTAATTTTGAACATTTTCGTGAAAATCGTTGAATCATTTAAAAAGTTAGTAAAATGTTGTAAAAACAGAATGTTTAATCTGAAATATTTGAGAGGATCAAATTAACCACCTGCAATTTCTAGCTTTTCCGCACCAAATAAACTTCTTTAAAATTTCAGGTCAAAGTAATTGGGAAAATTTTGCAAAAATAGTTAAATTATTTGGTAAAGTAGTAAAAGCAGGGTCATTTGGAAGGACCAAATTAACCAAATACTCGCATAATCTGACTTTTCCGCGTCAAATAAACGTTTTAGACAGTTTCAAGACGAAGTAATTTCGAAAATTTTCACAAAAATCGTCGAATCAGTTTGTCTGTAAGAAAAATACAAGGAGGCGGGATTCGTAGTAAAATGTCGTAAGAAAAGAATCGAAGGGAGAAGAATCTTTGATCTAAGATACCTGGGAACGGGTTTATGACGCTATAGATATTAAACTCGAGACAGTTTCACGACTATCGATGCGTTGGTCCAGCATGAAGTGCCCCGGAATTTCGTGTCCTTCGAGAGAAAGTATCCTTTTACTTTCCGTCTGATGATCGAAGATAAAGGCACCGACAGCGATTAAGAATCTTGTATAACTTAAGAATCCGTGTACGAAGATAATCATCGGGATTTCTCTAATTCTTATCACAGCTGTTGTTCCTCCCCCCCTCCCTTAGAACGGAGCTCCTCGTTGTGTATTACACAGACTACTATTTGATCCGAGGTTTTACGATCTTACTTGAAATTCTCTGGCAAAACACGCGTAACGCGCGTGGTTTCTTCTGAAATGTCTCGAAATTGATATTCAAGTACGAGTACTTTTCATTTATAGTGCAGTACATAAAACCTTGATCCTTTTAATGTCTTACAATTTTTCTACATATTGTCTAGAATTACAAACCAGAGAGATGTCGTAGACGTAGAGTCTCGGTAAATTTTCGATAGAAAAATTTTGGTGAGAACAAATCGAAATATTATACGTTCAAGGAAATGTTCAAACTATATTGAAGAGAAAGTAAGAGAAAAATCGCGGAGTCGATGTATCGTCTCTTGAATGCTGAAAGAGTCAGTGTAAAATTGATTCGATACTTTACACTGCACACGGTATAATCTCCAAGTTTCATTTCCACATTTCACACTTTATCCGCGAGAAAAAGCTCTGCGAATTTCGCCGGCTTTCGAGTCGGTTAATTATTTTCAAGCGATCCGTCATTGAAATCGATTATACGGAACGATCTCTCACCGATCTGATGGGTTTCTCGCGGCGGAGGAGAAGACCGAGGCCGCAAGGCCGCGACGGTAACGCGACACGACGATAAAAACCGATAAAATAAAATGAAATGATCGATCAGCCGGCCCGTAAAGTTCCCCAAAGACGCAAATGAGTCGTTAAAAGAGCGGCGAGCACCCCTGCTGCGAACGCCGGCCTCTCGTCCCCGTCCCATTTATGAAAATTTAATCAAATTAGAATGCCTCGTTACCTTCACGATCGACTGCTCGAAGTCGTAAATCACACGAAAAATGTAGAAATCTGTCGCGAGATTCCGTGAACTTTTGAACACGCGCGGGTTTTCGATTCCGCCAACTGTTTTGCGAAAAGTGTCGTCTGTTTTAGAAGCTCGCGTCACACTTTATCCGCTTTGTCGATTTTACGCGAAGATGAAACTCTGCTGGAAATTTGTGGGTGAAAAAGATGCGACTGTTCGGGGGAAAATCGAGTCGGAGAGAACAGATATTTTTAGGATATTTTTAGAGTTTCGATCTTTGTCTCACTGGTTTTAATTTCGCTGCGACGCTTGACTTACTAAACAAACTTTAATTTTTGACCTGGAACCTAACCTAACTAAAAGTCCAACCTAACCTCTGATCTAAATTTTTAAGAGATTAACAGTTATATCTATAGCCGGTCTTTTCCGAATTGCAACAGATTAAGAAAGATTCTTTCATATAAATATTCCTCTGTCGAATAGAAAAAGAATAGAGAAATTCTCGTCTCGTTGGCTAAAGCGTATTGTGCGTATTTTTAATACGTCAATGAAATCGATTAAATTCTTGCGAATGCAAATTTCACGCAAGAGAAGTGTTTCCTACGCATTTCTCTCCGACGAAAGAGACATGCGTAAACGTACATGCGTAAGAGAATCCTTTCGTTTCGTGACGACGCGAAATGTCTAATGGGGGGGAGGGCAGCAGTTAGTTTCGAGGAGGGAAGTTGGACAGAGTGATGACCATCGAACCGAAGGACCGAACGGTTCGACGCAAATCGTGCCGCGACCTCTGACACCGGCGTCGGCTCAACTCGACAGTGTCACGCGAAGTCACGTGGCCGACATAAAACGTGACACGCCGTGAAATACCTTCCTAATGGGCGAATGAGATGCGTCCACGCACTCAGCTACTGTGTCCTCTTCCTCGTCTTGTTCTCGTCCGGGTCCGCGTTCACCCGTTTCATCGCCGTTAATAACTTTTCGCGCGACGTTCCGCGTTCTTCGCGGAACATCTCGTCCCGATACCGCGAAGCAACTCGTCTTCTCCTCGTCGCGAGTGGACAAGACGTTGGATGCCTTCGAGGTTTCGTTGACGATTCAACTGCTGCCATTTGCGAACACGCTGACAATTTCGAATCGTCCAAGGTTGAATCGTTCGAAATTTCGAACAAGTCGAATTGAATTGTATTCAGCTACAGCAGAGTAAATATGCTCGAGAGAATTATTTTTAGCGGACATCAAAATTCCCCAATAGGGAAGTGAGAGAATGGAACAATGATGGCACGGTGTTACGAATTCTTGCAACATTCCGGGGTGAAGGGAGGGGGGGGGAGGAAGGGGACTCGGTTACACGTACGATTGATAATTTAAAGGTTTTTGGTCTCCGGTGGTTGGCGTGCACACGCGAGCTGAACAAACGCACCGCTCTTCTTGCGTCGTTTCGCCAACGTGTTTGTCCGGAACGGTACTAATTGCATTTGCACAGTAATGGACGAGGCCGCGTGGCAACCGCGTGCGTTTCTCCACGGCCAACGGGAAGGGAAAAACGTCTCCTAACTTGAATGGCAGACGTGCGCTTCTTGCATTTCTATTACGACAACGGTCCACCATACGGCTACCGCTCGACGTCACTGTTTACCGTCTCTTATCATCCGGGTTTGAAAAGACAGAAGACGAAAGGAGGAACACTCTTGTTTTCCTCTCTTCTGAAAAAAACACGGAATCGTTCCTTATACTGTACGTTCAACAACTATACTGTACGTTCTTTCCGCAAATTACTTGGTCTGATTCTCGTTATATTACCGAACCGTGGTAAATGAAAATTTACCATACCAGCGTTCCATACGATCTTCCACCATCAGATTTCCCACAAACGCATCCGCAATCTCGGTGCTTCTTCACGCGCGAGTTCCCACTCTTGAAGCATCATCTTGCTTTTAACGGCGGATCGGAACATCCAGATCCATCGTTCGCCGCTCGGAGGAAGGGTATCGGACTAATTTCACCCGTGACCCGCGTAAACGCACACGCAGGTGAAACGATCCATCCCGAGAGAAGGGTGCCCTCCTGCTAATGGCCGTTGCACGCATGCTCGACTCCGCCGCTCGGCAATTACATTATTAATAGAGATATTACTGTGCCCGCGCTAGCAGGCATTACGACACCGTGCCGTCGTCGTGAAATTGCGGCCGAACCTTCTGGAGACGAGAGAAGGGCATTAAGGCCGTTGGAGAAAAAGGCGGGACAAAGAGGCGAAACGATGCTTTCTTCGTGGTAGAGGGAAAGAAGAGAGAAAGACAACAGCACGGAGGGAGAGGCTGGTGCAGATTGATCGTGCCAATCTATTTCTGCCTGGCCACACATAACGCGTGCCCCGGCAATTTTTATCCACGTTCAATCCGAGCCGGATTATACGCTAATGTCATGATAGGGGATATTATTCAGGGTCGCAGGTGGATGGACGTGCGCGATCCCTCGACGTTTGGCCGAGGATAACGGAGATTTTAATCGCTGAAGAATCGTTGGCTCGTTTCCCTCGCGTCGATCTGCTTGAACGAACAAAGATGGACTTTCACCTGGAAAATAGAAAATGGAAGCCGACGATACAAGCGATATTCTTAAAATGTCGAAAGAAAAAATATACGAAACTGAATATGACTCTGAAACGAGTGAACAATTGGATGAAAAGTGCTCAACGGGATTGGGTTATTCTGTGGTTACCAGTTAAACATAAGCACAAAATGTCGAGGAAGACAACGCGTCCAAGCGCGAAGCGGCAGGATTTATTGATCGAAGGTTAAAGATCTTCCTTCACGTTGTTTCCGTTATTGCGATGACCGGTGTTCGAACGTAAACGAGAATTCTCCTCCGTGCTTTTGACAGCGCGCATAACCGGTGAACCATCCCTATAGTACCTCGAGTACGAGTTTCGAACACTGACTCGTACAAGCCACAAGTGGCTGTAGCGATCTTCGAGGTTAAGCAAACAGAGTGCGGAACACCGCTAGGATGGGTGACCGTCCAACCTAGCGAGTAGTTTTATAACAACCAAGCGTCTGGGGTAAGGGGTCGCTACTATCAGCCCCATTGATGATGAGTCTAGGCAGCGACTCCACAATCTTTCCTCACCTTACCCAAATCCTACATCCTTCATCCTCGCACTAATTGTAGATACCATAGTTACTTAAATTCCTTCAAGACGACCGCCTTCACATTCTCAGTCGAGACACTAAAATTGCCGAATATCGCTACTGTAACGTCATTTATTTATTTTTCACGGATAAAGAAAAATACCAATTGGTACCGAAAGTGACACAATTATAAAAAATTTTTTAAATGTAACGAGATATGAGACTGAGTGAAAATTACAAGGAGACATTACCAAGTAATGAGCGTTCGAAACATGGAAATGAACGGTTAAAAACATTGATCAAACAATGTGCATTATTAGCGTTAATAAATATACGATTATACGGGTTATAGAAGCCATAATATGTTCGATGGTGTTCAATGTGAAGCAATTCAGAATGACGCAGTGATCTGAATGGAACGTTAAGTTTAAACATTTCAATGATATTCGGGCACGAGATCGGATCATTGAATATCCTATTGACCGAGTCAGCTGTTGTCCTGCGATATTCAAGTATGGTCAAATTTAATTTCATTGGAACGTACTCGTAATTATGAGAGAGCGTAGAAATTTGTGTTGCGGCCTTTCAAGAGCGTCAATGTGGGTATTGCAGTAGAGTGAACCATATTCTAGTGTTCCAGTCATCGCCGATTCTACTGTTGGAAGATCGAGACTCGAGAAAATGACGAACAGACGAACGTTGGCTTTTATCGAGGTACAGGGACAATTACACCGAATGAGCTACCAGGGGAGCTTCGTCCCGGAAGCAACGACGCCGCTCGGGTGCGTGGTTGAGTAACTTCCTGGATCTTGATTCCGCGGCGACACGCACACACACACACACACACACACATTCACGCACGCACGCAGGTGGCGGTTAGGGGGAAGGAACGACGACACGACGGCGTGCGTCCAACGACACACACGGCGCTGCGAGAATTCTGGAAAGGAATGGAAAGGCAAGGAAAGGAATGGAATGGAATGGAATGGAATGGAAAGGCAAGGAAAGGTAAGAATAAACTAGGCGCGGTGGGAGTGGGTCGAGGATGGCCTCCATTCTCGTCACTGGCTGCGAAGAGGACGGCGCCGACCAATCGGCAAACGCCGCCTCCGGCCTCACCTCCCCTTGTCCTCCAGCGGGTTTCGCGGATATCTCTCCGCGGAAGGCGCCGCGCGTGTACACGCCGGGGGAGAAGAATCGGGGGAGAACGATCGTTTGAAAAATCGCGGCTCACCTGCGTCCCGCCGGTCGGGTCGGAGGTCAGCCTCTGGGTGCCCGTTCAAGGCGATACATACCTGACGGTCAGGCCCCGCGTGCGTTCGCAAGCGAACTGTGACCAACGACGACCAACGACGAAGGAGACGAGGAGAAGCCAGCGTGCAGCTCACCTGGCATCGCTCGATGGAAACGCGTGAGATCGCGTGTGAACAGTTGACGAGCGGCCACCGCAGCTGCAGACGAAACAAAATTTCGAGACGAGCGAATTTTCGCTCGCTCGCTGTTGCAATTTTACAAAACAGGCCGATGACCAAGGAGGTAGAAATCTCCCCTTCCCTCCCCCTCCCCCTCGGCTTCCTGGAAAACGATTGGCTCGCAGACCAATGAAACAGATTTTTTTATACGCCGCGTACGTTTTACGACGTGCGTATTGCCAATTCCGCGCGATGCGTTTGAAAAAAAACTTGTGCTTGTTCTCGGTAGTCAGGGTCTCATTACAGCGACAGTAGAAATGTATCGTATGACGCGCGCAGCACGTTCGTAAAAGCGTTCTTGCAAGCGGCTGGAGTTGCTTTCACGAGCAGTTGTGAGTCGAGGAGCTACCGGAAGTACGTGGGCCCGGTTGAGTTCGAGAAGATTTATGGATATAAGAATTGGAAGGTGAGAAGAATACGCTTGGTACTACTCTACCTGTACGTAACGTCTTTCAAAATAATCCTAGTTGCTTGCAAGAACACGCATTTGAAATAATGGAAAGAATTGTTTGAATTGAACGTGGAAGCTGCACGATTGTCCGTGGACCGACCAAGTTGGAAACTGATGATACTACGACATAGGTTGACAATCCTATTAAATGTCACTGAATTCCGTGGAAAATTATACGAGATGCACGTTGTTGGATAAAACTAATCTCTTCTCCGTACTCGTTGAAATTTGCATGAATATCGATAGGCTGCTCGTTATATTTCCGGAGTAAGAAAGAAAGTAGGTAGAAATCGGGCAAAGGTCGGGGAGTTTTTTTTTTATCGAGAGACTAGTATGCGAAATTCGAAGTGGAAGTCGGCAGTTGGATTCCCAAGAGATCGGTCGGCAGACGGAGGGCGAGCATACTTGCGGGGTTATAACGAAGCGCCCGTAAAATCCCTGAATAAAGCCACGTTTTACTCATTACGTTATCCCGTAACATCATCTATAATATATTTCTTACTTGGACTATCATTAGCCGCCCGTCTCGCTCGCACAAATTGCGATTGAACCCCCGAGACGTTGAGATGCTGGAGAAAAATGGAAACGGGGGAATCTCTTCGATCATAATGATATTCCATCGGCAACTTTGATGCGCCTCGGTGATCTCAGATGAAGGATTATGGCACCGATTATTATTTCGTAACCTACCGGATCACGACCGCGTAAAACAAAATGCCGGACGTTGAACAGAGACGGTCTGTCTTTAGTTTCTCCTCTTTCTGACTTTTCCTTCCTTACTGCCGTTGTGTATAAATTTTCGTAAAATTGTAGAATACTCGAATACTTTCTCTTTCCAGAGATTTTTCCATTTTTTTTTCTTTTTTTTATTCTAATTTAAAATTCAGTTCTTTTTCTAAAACGAGATGAAAACTTCGTTATGAGGAAAAAATGCGAATTTCTCAGAGAATTTACTCTTCAAACTCCTCCTTCCACTTTTTTGTTCTAATCTAAATTCTGAAACCTCGTTATTGCTATTCCATTCAAATCTGCAAAATGTTTTTGCACGTATTTTGAGAAAAAGAGAAAAAGAGAAACGTGGTGGAACAATTAGCAAGGAATAATGCAGATCCTTCTAAGAGTCTGAAACGCGATACCTAAGAATCTCCTCTGGCTTCCCTCTGAACTTCACCTCCGTCCAAATGATACACGTATTTCACACCTCTGGAACACGTTTCCCCGTCTCGATTTCGCGATCGATCCCCGTAGAATACCCGATCGATTGCATCCCAACGGGAGGAAAAGCAGAGTTGCCCATCCGCGTAGCCTGCAATTTGCGAAACGTACGGAAGGGATGAAACACGATAATATCACGTAGTCACGATGATACCTTCCTCGCCGTCTTCGCACACGTATCTTCTGTTGCCACTATACTTGGCATTTTACATCTCTTTATCGCCGTTGACGCGACGATGCTAATTAATTCTCGTTCGATAAATCAAGCTTGTCAGCGTTCGTGATTATTCCGTGATGGGTGTTAAAATTCCAGTTGCGTTTCGAGCAATCACAGTCTCCATCGCCAGAGGAAAAGTTTCCCCAAAGAAAACCAGAGACGGTTTCCTCTTTCAGTCTCAGTACCATCGTTTCGAGGGCGACGACGAGTTCAACGACGATTCTTTTTTCCCGCTCGAATCTCGAATCTGAAGAAGAGATCGCAGCGAACGGTAGAAAAGCGGGAAATTCAAAGCGATCGGTTCGAACTGCGCGTCGAGTGGAGCCGAGTCGATTACAACAGACCAATGGGTTGCACTGTCGTGGCTTAAATGTCAGGCTACGCGACGTCTATTACCCCATCCGCAATGCGAGCATCGCTAATTTATCTGTCGTTGCCGCGGCTGAGGTAAGTGTCCCGCAGGTTAGGTGTTGGTTAATCCACGCGCCATCATTACCCTGTCAGCCACGTGACGAAGGAAATGTGACGGCGGCCGCCTCTCCGACGGATTCTGAACTTTCTCATCGGGCGGCTGAAAAATCAGCCGGCTGATGAATCATTTCGCGGTGAATTATTCGCGCGCGGGTCTCTCGCCAGCTCGCAATTAAGTCGCGCCGTGGCAACAATGAGCCGTGGATAAATGGACGGCTGATCGCTAATTGAATTCTTTCCCTTGAAATATTTTTTTTCATCCCCTCCCTCCCCCCCCCCCGCCCCTTTCTTTGGTTCTTCGAGGCATTCGTCGCTCGAAGAGGATTCACTTGCCGACGCGTTTGCGGTTATTAATCAAGACGACAGCCTTAACAGTCGGACATTAGGTAGTCGAGTCAGATTTACTTTATAATTTTACAATTATTATCCTACTCGTTCGAATTACCCCGAGTCATCGACGACCAATTAATTCCAGATGCGAAGAGAACGACAGAGCGATAAAATCCGTGGAAGAAGATGATCCTGTCGAAAGATATCGGAAGGATAATCGCGTTTGTGATCCCTCGGTGACGGAAGCTCTCGTGTTTTTTCTTTTTCCGCCACGAAACTGCCGTGATCTCTAGGAAAGGGTCGCGGAAACCCCCTGCGGCGATCTTTCTCGCGTCCTCTCGCTCTCCCTTCACTCTCGCTCCGTCTGTTCCCCCTATGCAGATTAATGAAGGGTATGAGACTTTAATTGCCGACATCATCGAGGGAAGCCGACTGCGAGGAATCATCGTAACGAGCCGGCCGAGTATCGGAATTTCACCCACCATTCGTAACTACTCGTAACCTCGTGAGCACGAGCCTCGGGGACAAGGCATAAAACCCAGTTAATTAATTACCACAGCCATCTTAGGGGAAGACTTTTTAGAAAAAGAGTCGCGTCAACGTGACTAAGCGACTAACTCTGACCCATCCCTCCTTTCTGAGTGAACTATCCAACTGGCTCGTGTTTCGTCTGAATACTTTTCTTCTTTTCAGAAATTTCCCAGAAAGGAATTCTCGCGGGTACTTTAACTCTAATTTCGCTGGTATTCTTACAAAGTTGAGAAATTTGTTTTCCACCGAATGGGTCAAAAGTTCCTTCTCACCTATTTTCCTTTCTTTTTTGATAAAACAACAGAATACAAGAAAAAATTTATTTTGTTAATTTCAAATTGAAACTCAAGTTCAAGCACGATCTTTCCATCGTGTTTGAAAAATTATCTCTTTCAAACGTCGACTGCCAGAGTGTTCGCAAAAAGAATAATATTTATTTCTGGCCCACCCTCTATAAAATAATTTAGCGTTTTGAAATTGAATTCTACAAAATCCACGTGTACGATCTCCAAGACAGTCGAAGACGGTTCTTTAGAAATTTTCTAGAACCGAAGGCCAAGCAACTCGGCGAGAGATGAGGCTGACACTAGACCCAAGGTTGCACCGGCGATATCTAAATTGGTCATCGATACAGACCGATCCTCGGCGCGTCGTTCCTTTCATCAAGAGGAGGCACCACCTCTTCATCGCGGTGCTTTTATTAAATTAGCGACGGCCATCGGCTACTCGTCACGGCTCGATCCGCTCTCGCAATCAGTGGAAGAAGAAAGAGGCGATGAATCGTGTTCTTTCGATCCGCTATCCCTGCGGAGCATCTCGCGTGCGCGACCACGCTTAATTGTTTTCTTTCTAAGAAAGAAAGATTCGTGGCTTGATCGACTTGAGATTTCTTCTCCATCTCTTGAGGTTTCTTCTTCTTCTGTTTGATCCGCGCGTCGCGGAGAGAGGAGAATCTGAGAGAGGAGACTCCGTGGTATCCCTGGTATTTCAGACACGCGTGGCATGCCGATAATTACCGATCGTAACCGCGAAAACTGTTGTCAACGCGACTGAAGACCGACACCGCGTCGTTTTTACAACAGGGTACGCGTGTTAGATGTGTCGAAAGGAAAAGAGAAAAGAAAAAGAACACGCTGCGACGTTATGTTACAAATTAATTGTACTGTACGTTTGAAATTCACGCGACGACGCTGTCGTTTGCGTTAATCGAGCACGATCGCCATACCAGAAACAATTGCAACGAGTTTTTAACAGGTTTAATACCCGAGAAAAGACGTATCGTTTAGAAAAGATTCTTAAGCGGTGTTAGATTCTTACGTCTGACCACGCACCTTCCCTTTCTAATTACGACATCGTCGATCGATCGATGTCTAGAAACACGTCCATCTTAGAAAAAAGAAGATCTTTGGCACGCGTGCATCGATTTTCAATTTATTCCATCCATTCACCTTCGACTGAAACGTCAAGATTTATCATTCAATGAAACCAATCGCGAATGGAATAAAATTAATAATAATATTTGCCGATTGGAATAAACTTCCAGAAAAATGGGATTGGAATGAATTTTCTCCAGAGAAAAAGATCGTTTCAAAACTATTATTGCACAATTTAATACATATAATAAAGCAGTTAACGTCACTTTACAAGCCTATAATGAAAAACATAACTGTATCAATAAAAATGAAAAATTGTCGACAATTTAATAATTACGTAAGAGAAAGATCGTATAACGATCCACTTAGTCTTATTTTGAAGCACGAAGCTCGAACTTTGACAGTTGTGAATTTGTTCTCTTCTGGATGAAAACTAAGGACAAATTTTCATGACTAAATCTACCATGGTCTTGAAGATTGAAATTTTTTCTTTACAACGACCTCTTGAGACTCGCTATGCGATTTTTTTCACTATTCCATTGAACTTGAAATTCGTTAGATGACAGTCTTGGGATTTTCGAATTTTTTTCGTCTAGCCCTAATATTCAATACGCAATGAAACAGTGAAAAAAAAAAAAAAATTGTAGAGCAAGTCTTAGGAAATCATCGACGATGGATTTAGTCACGGGAAAAAAGTTTTAATACTTTTACGCACGTGTTGCATTTTTACAATATTCGAGACAGATACGTGCCTTCAGTTTCCCACCCTCTACGCGATGTGAAATCATCTTCAAAAGAAACGAACTCGCGACTATCAAAGCAGCAGCTTCGCTCTTTGAAACGAGACCATATCTGTATTGTCATTTTTCACAAAGTTGCATCAGTTTGAATTGTTATTAGTACAATTACGCTCCACGCTGTAATTAACAAACGTTCGTCGATTTTCAATTTATCCCATCGGTCCACCCTCGCACGGTTTCGCAATCTCTGGCTGGACAAAGTCCGCGACTAATAATACGCATAAATCAATGAACAGCCCGTGTTCTTCACGGACACGAGAATGGCGGGTACGGATGTTTCTTTTCAATGTAGCTGAGAATTCCATGACGTATCTCCGTGGCGAGGCGTCCGTCCGTCGTCCAACGGATAGAGGGAAGAAGAAGAAGAAGAAGAAGGTGGAGGATCGATTCTACTTCAAATACTTGAGCCACGCCCATCCAACCTCTACCCCTTTTTCTTTCTCTTACACCGGGTACCCGACCTCTGACCTTCGAGGGTAACTCGTGCTGTACGCGCTCACGCGTCCGAGATGCACGCAAGCCGCTTCTTGGCGAACGTGGCGCGAGGAGAGACAAAGAGAATACGATAGAATCATAAAGGAAGCAGAAGCGAAGGGGGGAGAAGAAGGACGGAGAAGGACGCGCAACGAGAGAGAATCGTGGAAGAATAAAGGGTTATAGAGGAGGGGAGAATGGGTCGGAACGATAAAAACCACGTGAACACGGGGTATGTGGAAAGGAGAAGAGCGGTAATTGAAGAATAGCGGATTTGAGCGTATATTATAGTCGGACGCGGGGAGCCTCGACTTTTTTTTGTCATCGTAAATAAGTTACGCAGGAATCTCATGAGCCGTTAATGCGAGTGAACGTCCTCCCGCTGAAACTCATACCGCCGATAGTACACGATACCAGCGTACTTGTACTTACGTTGATGCGTGCGGGAATAGGATGGTACTTGCACGTGGTGTAGATTCATTAGCATTCATCCCGATCGAATTAGTATCCGAGCATCTCGCCACTCGGCGAATATCCAAACACATTTGGATACCTCTCAACCAATATACCGTACATTCTCGTTGGAACTCTTCTTGTTTTGCTCTCGAGATACTCGCAAATTATTTTCAATATTTCATTCGGAGAATTGTTCGACAAAATTCGTTTGTTATACTGAAATCGATCTTGTACGACTGCAGAACCTTTCGAAAGGTAAAATCACCTTCTTCTGTCGTGGTTCGTGGGACGTTGTTTCACGTTCTATCTTCCGAGAGAGAGATGAGAATTTGATCTTTAAGAAATTCCTCCGCACGAAACGTAAAAAGGGAGAGACACAGGGAAAGAGAGATCCCGGTTGCCATATTAAGCTGTGACATTATTTAACCTTCTCTGGTCCCGTTTGACAATGGAGGCAGAGGTAGTAAGAGAAACTGAAAACCATATAAAGCTGCGGTCCGTGCGGTCCTTTCACATTTCGCAATGATTGAAAACTGGCGTAGGATAGGTCGCGGAAGGCGGCATCATTATGAATATTTCCATCTCTCGTCCGATAACGCTGTGGAACCTTATCGATCTTCGCGTGGCTCGACGAGAGGACGGGAAGCTTTGTAACGAGATAAATGTCCGAGCCCCCGATTGGGCGAGGATCGAACGGATCTCCCTACGAGGAGAGCCACGTGACCTCGCGGGGTCAATCTGTGCGTTAGAAACGTGCACGTGCATCGTAACGTAAGGAAACGTAAGGAAACGTAAGAGATTTCGCACCGAAACGCTCCTTACATTTCACAGACATCTTCCATCGATTTCAACTACCAGAATTACAAATAGAAGTTTCAATAACCCCAATGATCGACACTTTTGCCCCCCTCCCTTGATACTTTGAGCTCGTTCACGTTGAAGTTGAACCTTTTCACCCTCGGCCGCGCGAAATTAGGAAATCAGCGGTTAGGTTTAATAGGAAGGATTCGATGGAAGCTCGGTGGTTATCAGTTACTACAAACTTGCTTTCCAATAAAGCAGAGTCTGTCTGAATCTCATTTTCAAATTTTTATGCTTTCCATGTATATAAATTCCGCTGGTGCGGCGCAGCTTTTGTAGTAGTGAGAAGCCTATGCGCCAGTGACGGGTGACAGAGTTCTCGCTGAGAAAGATTCGAGAAACGGCCGCGAATCACGGTGCAAGAAGCGTGGCTACGTTTATTACGGGTAAATCGTCGGGACCCTCGGAAGTACAGCCGTTAATCTCGGCACGTCCGACGTGGCCGTCGATGGGGTTACACCTCGTGCACCGTCTCCTTCTCACGTTCTTTCTTTTCTCTCTGCTGGCGTCCGACGCACTCCACCTTGCCGCGAACCCTTTTCCTCTTCTCTCGCGCGGTTTGCATGGCACGGCGAAGCACGGCGAAAATTAGCTTATTAAAATGACAATTACGGTGTTTCGTTCGGCCATTGTGGCCCGTGTCAGAGGTTAAGCGTCAGTCGTTGTAACTTAACTATGCTTGCTCGATTCCGTACTTTTGTTACGAGTTCGAACACTCCTCGTTGCCTTGGAGATCTCGAGCGTTTGGCAGAGCTCGTTTTCTGAAAATTGAAATTCTTAATCATTTCTGTGAATTTTCTAATCCATACAAATTGGAGACCGAGCGTAGTTTCTTCTGCAAGTTCGATTCCGTACTTTTGTTACGAGTTCGAAGGTGCCTCGAAAATCTCGAGCGCTCGACAGAATTCGTTTCAGATCTTCTGTGATTTCCAGTTTGGAAAAATTTGAAATTGTCAATCATTCCTGTGAATCTTCTAATCTACACAGATTGGAGACCAAGTATAGTTTCTTCTAGAGATAAACAAAGTTCGCTAGAAAGATCAATCCACTCGCTCTCGAATGTTGACTCATTGGACAATAGCGCGGAATGTTGTCACAGCATTGTGACACTTGTCTCGTTGCGCAAGATTTTTCTAACCGCTTTCAGAAATTTTTCCAGAAACCAGCACCCCTCCCCCCCCCCCTCCTCCACGCATTTAAGTATAATACGCTCTGTGCATACACGGAGACAAACGAACGCCTTAACAGAACGTTAAATATGTACACGTATAAAGGAATATTCGCGAACCGCTAATGAAAATTTTCTGTTGACTGCACGTCGTCGAGCTAAACGGACGCCCACGAGTCGCGGAACGTGTTAACAATTTGTTACAATAGCTTCCATTGGACGATATACACCGAGCACAGGCGATTACTAATTGAAGAGGATATACACCTGAGATATAGTTCTCGTCTCGAGTGAAAGACAAGGTTGAGAAATCGTGGTGGAATTCTATTAGAAGTTGGTTGGATGCGAAACGATGAAATATGCTGGCAACACGGTGGTTCTACAAAGGCACGATCAATCACCGGTTGTCAATCGGAGAAATGAATGTTTGCTCGTACCCCTCTGGTAATCACTCCGGAGAGAGACACTGTTTCTCCCGGTTATTAATTGTCGCAGCCGGTACGAAGAAAGAATCGCCGGGTATTAGGAAAGAGGCCTCGCTTCTAAAGAAGTTATTAAGTTAATCTCCTGGTACAAGCTTTTAGCGATCGCGGTTCATCGGAAAGGTCAGAGAACGCTATTTAACTCTGTCAGCGGTGATGTTGAGATGCATGGGACGTAACCCCACGAAATGTGTCGGCCACGAATCTAACCGTGTCGGCCACGGTTTACTTAATGAGTACAAAAACATAACTGGAATATCGTTTGGATCGTTCCGCGTTGCGTTAATGGGGAAGCTTTCTCGAGTGGCCACGGAGGTATTTGGAACAATGATCGAGCCGAAATCAATTATTAAGATTGATAATTAACCTATTGACCGAGTCCGCTTCGCGTCTCCGCCGTCCAAGAGATTTCTCGTTTCCTCGAAGAAATACTGCTCGTACTCTAGCGAAATAACTGTGGATGCACGCCACCGCTTGTATCAGCCTCGCGCAAAATCACTGTCCTTCAGAAAATTAATATCGGTAGAGGTAAATTTTCACTGTAACGTAAAATAGGAAATTTCTTATGGTCCCAAATGAAATAACAATCATTGATAGCAAAGAAAAAAGAAACAAAATAATGTGCCTTACTTTTGACACCAGAACCATCAAAATGGTCAAAATGACCAGTCTCTAATTTCCCACAGAAATTTTAGAAATTTATAACAGTGTATTTTTAGAGGCTTGAATGATTTATATATGTATATATATTTCTATTAATAAAATATATTGATAGAAGCTCGTGCTCTTTGTCATATTACAAATTTCTTCCTGCATCTTAATTTCTCTGCTGCAAATTTTTCACTTTAGTCGTTGGTAATAGGAAATTTTTCATAGTCCCAAATGAAATAGTAATCATTGATAGCAAAGAAAGAAAAAGACGAACTAAAAAGTGTGCCCTGTTTTTAACACTAGAGCTACCAAAAAAATGGTCAAAATGACCAGTCTCTAATTTCCCACAGAAATTTTATAAATTTATAACAGTGTATCTTTTAGAGACTCGAGTGACTTTTGGTAAAATATAGATATAGAAGCTCGTGCTCTTTGTCATGTTACAAATTTCTTTCATTTCCTAGCATTTTAATTTCTCTGCAGCGAATTTTATACTTCAGTCACTGGTAGTTCCAGCGTTGAAGTGCATTCAGACGTGTTATTTTGCGAACGAATCAGCCAGGAACAGTTGCCTCAACGGGAGACATGATACCCTGGAGACATGAATGCCCACGATAGAAACGACGCGAGCCTTCCCGACGTCTTTAGCACGTCAACCGAGTGTAAACGTGTTTCCGTGGCCGAGGAGGGCCATTTTTCGCGCGGCACGCTGTCCAAAGATGGCCTCGCGAGAAGGCGCTCTTTAAAGGAGGTCGAGAGGTGTTAAAGGACGCTAAGGAGGGTGTGTCGCCGTCCATTAAAAAAGCTCTTGAATGCGTCGGTCGCGGTAACGCGGTGCATTCAACGCGGCGTAACCCTCGCTAATTCCCCGCCATAAAGCTACCGACGGCACGGTATATTGGAATAAATAAGCGGCGGGCATCTCGACAGTGGTGACCATTTACGCGAGGAGGTGCGAAGTGGGGCTCGAATAACGCGCGACAACGCAGACTAACACGCGACCGACAACGCGCGCGTACACATATAAATGATAATTCATTTTACGCCCGTTAGCGCCTGAACGTTCGTCGCCCGGATGTATGAGCGTCTTGTTCTCGACACGCGAAACCAACCCCCTGTATCCTGGTGGCTATCGAACGCTTCTTTTACACCGGGCGATACGTTGGAAGACGTTGGCGTTAAGTGCGTGGGCTTTTCGAGAACGAGTATTCTACGCTCACATTGAATTGAGGAAGGATTCGTTTGAAACAGTTTCGTAGCTTTCAATTTCCTAGATATTTAAAACATTACTTCTGTCTTTAATTATTTGGCTGTGAAATGTTAGTTTAATTATCAAGTTTAAGGTTAATTATTTATAAGTTATTTTCGATAGCCTTGCGGTATTTCTTGGCCGAAAAAACGTTTCTGCCTTAATTATACCTTGTTGTTGAAATAATCTCTTTCGGAAAATACAACCAAGAGACGCAGAAAAATTTACGCGACGTCTTCGACGCTCTTCGCGACGTTTTAAATTTCACGGTGGAATTCGCAAACAAGAAATTGCGCGAACGATACTTCTCCAAACTGTGACGCTCGATAAATAATGTCGCAACGAAGAACGTTGCACCCTGATTTACTCCGCGTGCCGCTTCTGCTATTACGTGCAAGAGAATAACTGTCCGCGATCGCGTGCATATTTCACACGCAGAAAACCTATTAAACTGCATCCCGATGTGTACGGAGTGTGTCTCGAATAAACGTTCGAGAGTGCGAGGCATCGGCAAACTTGGAATTTTTAACAAACAGCCGGCAGACGTGCCAGTGACGAAACGGCGACACGTTTATCCGAAGCGCTTCGAATCGCCTCTCAAGCTTCGCGAAAAGTTTCAATAACTTTCCTCGAAAGATCCTCAAGACCCCCGTCGCGAATTTTTCCACTACGTTCTACCGGTTTTTCGAGGCCTAATCGAACTTCTCGGGACTTCTTCAACATTCTTAAAATTCATCGGAGAGACTCTCGGAGGAAGTCTCGGTCGCTTCGTCGTACTTGTTGAAATTTCCAAGCCGAGAGGTGATTTTCGTCGAGGAAACTTGTACAAGTTTCGAGTCGTCTCGTAGCTGAACTTCGAGAACTTCCACGTCCATTAGCAACGCGCAGCAACAGTCCAATAAACTTCGTCGTTCGTCTGTTAAGCGAATGTGAAAGTCTGCCGTATCGGGGAGACGTCCTCAAAGCGCCGCTTAAAGCGGGATGATGCTCCGGAAAGGGAGTGTGGAAGACGCGGCACACACGAGACGAGACGAGAATCCGCAAAGTCCACGCTCTGGCGCATGGTGGACCAGGCGGCACTCCGCCAGCCACTTCCAGATATGATCGTCGTAAAATAAATTGCCGGCGTGCAACGGCCGGCGTGGGAGTAAATTACGAGAATAAATAAGGCGTAAACGACCACGGAGGGAACTTTGAACCTCTTTAAGCCTAGGAACCCGGTGGAGTGTGGGCGCCGAGTGGAGTTTTTAGATCCGAGCGGACAGGGCCGTAGCGAACGACAACGTCGTCGACAGGTGAACTGGCTCTCTCTTCTCTTCCACCACTGACACGAGAGCTCGCGCGTAGCGTAACCCTCTCGAACGGGAGCTTTCCCGCGTGTTAATGAACTGACACTGGCTTTTCGATAGATGAGTGGGTGTGTAAACTCGAACTAATCGAGAAACGTGGAAGAACGAAATTCGTGGAAGGGAGGCAGGGTCTAAGCCGCTAATCTACGATCCACGTCTAATCTACACCCCGTATGAAACGATCGAGGCCGCTCCAAAAGTTCCCTTTCACTCCGCCGCCAAACCTGACCGAGAGGAGGGGGAGAAGAAGAAAACAACGAAGTCTGAAAACTTCGTTCGTTGCGTCGAGTTCCTGTCCCGAAACAGGTTTCTAACGATTCCATATTTTCACGTGATACAACAAATCTGCCTCGAAAACGATCTTCCCTCCTCTCCCTGTCCTCTCGACCGGAGAACCGGGCGAAAAGGAAAGAACGAAAATTCCGTCTGCGAGTCTCGCAACGAAATTGGACTCGACTCGATTCGTCGTCGGCGAACGAAGAAAAAGAAAGGAAGATCTGTTTCGAAACGGACGAAAATATCTATCGAACGAGAGAAAGTGAATAGGCCGTTGGTCGTGAAAGGGGTTGGGGTTCGGGGTCGAGCGGGCCCGGCCCTGTCCCCGCCGATAAAACCTCGCTGATCCGTCGTTGATACTCGTTGCCCGTAATCTGAAGATCCTTCGCGAGAGGGAATCGGAATCGTGGCTCCATGGAAGCGGAATGGAAAGCAAGAGAAAAAGAAAGAGAGAGAGAGAGAGAGTGAGCGAGAAGGGGGGCGGCGATAAGAGGACGAAGCGAGAAAGGGAGTAGTAGGAGATCCTTCTCGGAGAGTCGTCCTCCAAGGTGTCGGCAAACAGGGCCGTTCGACGAGTGGTTCGACGCCGGTGGTCCAGCACGGTAATGCCTTAGTTTCCATGCAAACTGGCCGTACGCCTCCATACCTTACGCATAACCGGATATTAACATGGGAAGTGGCCGATGAGACTCTCCCTCGAGACTCGTCGTTGTCCTCTCCTCTCTTACCAACCGCCACTTGCACCTTCTCTCACTCCCTCTCTCTCTCTCCCTCTCTCTTCCCCTCCTCGTCTCACTTTTCCCCGAGATCTCCTCGGATCGGATTCTGCCCTGCCCGTTCCCTCGGAGCGAGCGGCCGTGCCAGCAGCGCGGAGGAGGGTGGAAGGTGGGAAAAATATATGGGAGATCGTGATCCCGATCGAGCTTATAAAACGTGTCCCCGCCGATCGCGCCGAACATCGAGGCAGCGAGCCCTCGGATCTATTCCAAAGATAACGGCGATTCGTTTAATCGACGGGTTGATGCGCGAACGACCCTGGAAAACGGTCCGGCGTCGCGTCGAGCCGCGCGTTTCACGGACAGCGGGGCAGCTTTCCTCGTGAGTTCATGGCGTTCTCACGTGCCACAAATTCGAGTTACGCGATAATCGGAGGAATGAGTGCAATCTGGATTCGCCACGTTGGTAGCCCTGGCGGCGTGGCGAGCCACCGCTGCAAAAGTATCGCGGTGCGCGTGACTCGCGGCGGATGCCTCGACTTCTTTCGCAAATTGCAGGCACATCGGATCGATCGGATCATCATTGAACTCAATTTGTTGCCGAGTTACAGCCCCTCCGCCCCGAGGTCGGCTCGATCTCAATCTCGATCTCGATCCAAATACACGTCCTTTGCTCGCCGACGCGAGTATGCATTCGGCGCGTACGTGCGAGGAAACATCGCGCCTGTTGGAGGGACGAGGTCGACTGTATCAGGGACAAACGACGATCACGTAACAGCATCGCGTCATGGTTTTCGACGGAACGCGGTGGTTAGCGTTGATTACACCTCCGAACGATCCTCGGAAGAGCGCGAGAGGGGACGAGAAACATTGTCGATATGCTAAAGCGATCTTGCGGTAACGGGGATAAGCGTATTAGCTTTTTACGCTGGCGATTCACGTCGCTGTCAATTACGTGGTAACTGCCAATTTTTTTCTTCTTCTCTTTTTTTTTTTTTAATCTTCAAGTCAGTGTTACGTACTTCGTTTTACTAATCTCTGCAATCTCGCACGATCGAAATTGTATTTATGACAGCGTGAATGGGGAAAAAAGGTTTATAAGGATAGCCGTAGCACGAAGAAAAGTTCTAATAAAATTCTAATAAAGTTCTAAAAATTAATAGTTTCAAAGTTATAATAAGATTCTTTGTTTTCTTGAAATTATTAATTTTTCGACCCACCATGTTTGTTAGAACTTTGCTTCGTGTTTCGGCGAGTACTATCTACCCTAGTTTCTATTCACCGTGTATTTGCTTTCTGAACACTTCTGAAACAACTGGTTATATTTATCTTGGAAGAAAGATTTCCAACGAACAAAGTGCAAAGGACAAAGAAACGAGCCACGATAATCACCGGCGGTATTTTGCTCGCGAGATCGCGTGCATCGCGATAGAGCGTATAACACCGCGCAATAAAAAATCTCGAGCACTCCGGGTAATTAAACTCGGGCACAGAGACCTTTCGGTCACGCTAGTTCGCACGCCCGGACCTTTTATACGCCGATAATTCATCGATAGGTTTCACCGTTGAACAAAACACGATTTTACAATATTTACGAGCATGCAAGTGAACCTATTGTGCGCTCTGTTCGTGCATTCGTGTTGGACGATTGTTAGTTCGTCGGGTTGGACAGACGCCTAATGAAAACGTTGCCGGGGAAGCTTGTTTCCTAACGATCTGCTCAAACCGGTAGCGCGAATACGTCGTTCGCGAAATTACCAGAGAGACGACATTTCACAAACGACGCTAGTCCTGGACTTCTGGAAAACTGTATCTCCACCGCGTCGAGGAAGGACATATTCTCATGGACCAAGACTACTCGCTCCGTCGCGCGTTTATTAACTAATCAGCGTGACTCCGTGATCTGTAACTAATGCTCGGTGAAAACGTCTCCAGTTGCTTTACATAGAGACGTTTATGCGAGTTATATTACTTCCTATGATATCCCCGGAGATATGCAGACATTAATAAAACATTAAGAGACAGACAGAGTATTTGTATCTCGACAACGTGTTGCATTTAAATTACGTATACACTACGGATCAAAAATTCGCGAGATCAACCTCGTCTGATCTGGCTGCATCGACAGACAGATTATCACGTCATTCTGTTACGAATTGCGAATCGATACAGCAAACTGTCGACGATTCGACATTTTCGTTCGTTTCGTTAGATTTCCACTTGAAAGGCGAATTTCTACCGCTTCTATCTGCCACGTGGATTCCGAACTTTTGACCGATAGTGTATACACACGGCGTAATATCTCGAGCCGCGAACAAGTTTTCCCAGTTTCCGTAAATAAAACTCACGCCGGTCGCGTAATTCCGCCGAATCGTCGATAAATGGACGAAAGAGATCGAGGCTGCGCGGAGGATTCCCACGTTACCGATGTTCCGCGTGACGGCGTCGATTATCGTAATGGCCGGTCGATCGCTGGGACGCGCGAGAAACCGATCGATCGATCGATCGATCGACCCGAGGAGCGAGCGAGAGCGCATGTTCTGAACAGGAATGGCGATTGGTTCGTCCCGGTAATCTCTGATCTATGGACGTACGTATGTATCTACGGCCGTGAGACGGGAGCAGGAGCCGTGCTATAAACATAATCAATACGCAAAGAGAGAGAAAGAGAGACGACGGCAAAGTCTCGTGGCTCCTCTCCTCCTTGTTACCACGAGTTCAACAGGTTCCCCTATCACTTTTCCCTATTGCCGGCGCGTTCTGCGACAGTTATTAGTCAAGATTAGCCGCGGCCGTACGTGGGAGCATCGGCCCCTAACGGCGTGCCTGTATTTTGACAGGGCTCATCTCGAAATTAATCGGCACTCGTTCCGTGCCTCCGGGATTACGATTTGTCTGTATTATCCTTGTGCATCCAACGGGCGTTGCGAGTGCCGTATCCTCGTCGTGAATCCGCCGGAGAGCTCCGGGTTACCTTCTCGACGTCGCCTTCTGCGCCGTGGCCGCGGTCGCGCCTTTCTATCGCGACATTCGCGACCACGCGGTCGTTTTTTACTCTTCCGAGAATTAAGATTTCTGAACGAGGAGAGCCAGCCTGCCGCGTGAAATCCTTCCAACATTTTCACCGTTACAGCATGTCGTAGCGATGCGCGCGCGTATTGTGTGTGTACACAATCGGCCGAGCAACGAGAAACCACGTGAAGAGTACAAGCGTTCGAAGGGGCGACCCGTCCTCGCCTGCGACTTCGCTTGTGTGATCAAGCGTTCTCCATTATTCCAACGGTGTTGCTCGTGGAAATTGACGAGAACCTCGCGCGTTCGCTGCGTAAGAATTGGAGACGGAACGGACGGGGTCGGAACGATGCTTGCTGGACAGCTCGTTCCGATCGCTTTGGCGATCGCAAGCGTGCCCGTTTTTTCGTGTGCCGCGCGCGAGTGAGTGAAGACGGTGAAGAGGCTGGTTCTATGTGTCGCGCCTTCTTCCAACGCTAATTGCATTCGAAACGCCAGTTTCAGCTATCAACGGGATTTCATTGAAGTCACCCGGCTGGATGGAAGGGTAGTGAAAGGTTTCGGTTAATCGTTGATGCGATCTGTCAGCGTGAGATCGGCCGTAATTGGAAACAAACGTTGCTGTGATATCACGAGTCCTCGTGCATATCCTCGACACCGTTATCTTTGTCATCGTCGGACACGACGGGTCTGATCTCACACTGAGACAATATAATTTGTTCTATTCAATCCGCCTGGTCCAACGTTGATTTTATTAAGTCGCTTGGCTGAACGTCTCCGGCTGCAGTGCGGTTCCATCGCATAAATGACTGTCAATTAACGCGTACCGGTGAATAGAAAATAGGCACATAGGAGTCGGTTGCAAAGTATAGCAACGCGTGTATGCCTTTTATTTTAATTCCACAGCTGCAGCGGCGTTGCATCCTGCTCGAGATGATTGCTCGTTCCAGTTGAACACCTGGTATCTGCGTGGCGCGCGTGGATGACCTCGCATGTAAATCCACTTCGTAAAATTTAGACCGCGCGCAATTGTCGCTTGAACGATATTAAAATTCATTCCTGCAACGAGTTCTCTTCTTGAAAAATTTCCTTATAAATAATTCAGATGTGGACGAGAGTGTTCGCACACTCGATAGAAAAATCGTCCGTGCTTTAAGTTGTTGCAATTTTATTGAAAAAAAAAGGAAAATGTCGCGTAGCAATCCAGTTGGCCTCGTTTCAAAAGCCTGCGTCACTTTCTTTCAAAGATGATTTTACATACACGTAACATAACTTTTCGGCGGAGCAAGGGTACTTTTGTTTTCGTAAAGATTCAGATGACTCTGAGAATGTTAAAATTTTTTCCATGACTAAATCTATCACGGTCTTACTTTCTTCTATGATCTTTTTTTTCCTTTTCTTGCCATTTTATTGAACTTTGAACAGCAAAATCAAACGTTGGAATATTAAAAAAGTAGTCCAGGTTCAGTAAAATGGCGGAGGAAAAAATCAAGTAGAAAAAGTTTTAAGGGATTGATGTAGAGAAAAGACTCTTCAAGATAGATGATGGTAGTTTACTAAAAAAAATTCGTAAGAAAGAAGAAAAAATTTTGAAGACGTTTAAATTTTTTACCATTAAAATTATCCTTGCTTTTTTCGCCTGGTGGACGAAGAACTCAAAAAAAAAAAAAAAAAAAAGAACGAGGTAAACTGGATCATTATACAAAATTTAAAAGTTTAAGATGTGGAGATACTTTTATCCATTCCTGTTCATACATCATTCCTGGAACTTTGACAAGGTAGATCCTAGAACGTATCGTTGCCAATTATAATTTACTCAGTCTCAGCATCTGTACTACAAAAATTTTCGACCGAATTCCAATCGTGAGTCAGATCTACAAATATCCCTCTCCCGAATATCGATTAACTCCCGCGTAGTCCAAGCATCCGGCAAACATTCCTCAACGACTCGAGGAAGCCGTTTAGCCCGGCGTTTCGTCGAAATTCGATAACGTGACTTTCTGGATGACAGCCACGCGAAGAGCCTCGAAGCCAAGTGCGCGTGCTTCGAGTGTGCACTCGGAACGTATAACGAAAGAGGAGTAAGTCGCCGTGTAACGGGGAACGTGATTAGCGGCTGGTTTTTCCATCGCGAGGTCTGTGGACCACCCTCCTGGACTGTTGCCATACGACGTGGCGTATCGACATACGCGCTTGTACACATCGTCACGTTCGCGCAAGGATTCATAACGTGAGGTAGATTATGGCCGTGTCGCGGCGTAGCACCCGCGTCGTATCTCATTTCTGCGTCGTTGTCGTCGTCAGGGTCATGGCAGCTGGTAGCTGGCTGACGGAAGGTCCACCAGGCGAAAATTAGTGGCTACTTTCAGCGTTGACGTCGAGTCTCTGCGCCTGAGACTCGTTCGAGGTCGAACCGATCGGATTTTTCAAAAATGCGACTCTTTGACTTCTTAACACCTTGACGGTCGCATATTTTGTTCATCTTTAGGTTGCCGCTAGTAATCGCGCAGATTTTGCCGCTCGCCGTCGGCGATGTTCGTAGGATAATAAGTAATCACTATAATTAAATTCTATAATTATTGATGGAAAGAAGTTAGCTCGCCAAATTGGAGATTTTTTACATTTTTCTCGCGTGTAGACAATTTGAAGAATTTGCGACCTAATAAATGAGTCAGTTAATTTCGCGTCCGGGATATCTTTATCAGAAAATAACAACAGCACTGTCGTAAACCAAGCAAGTAGTATATCGCAAGCAACAGAATAGTTCTCAGAATCTGAACATCGACTTCGAGGTGTGAAATCATTTCTGCACGTTTTGCGAGAACAGTGGTGCAAAGTCACATTTTCGTGACTGTACCACTGTATGATTTCTTAAAAATTTCATCAATTTCGATTCGCCGTTCCTTTTTTGAGAACACACGCGATCAACTGTTTTTAATTTACAGAGGCAATGTAGTGGTTTGCGAGTAATTTGCGCGTCGATGGATCCTCGCAACTCGAGAGTCAATCAATGAGTTCTTTTGACAAAATCTTCATTTAGAAAATTGGAGAGTCGTACGAAAAAGGAAGGAACATTGATAGAGTATCGCCAGAGAGATTGAGATTGATTAATGGAACCGCGACGTGGTTGGACTCCCTTGGGAAAAGTCACGCTAATAATTAGCGGATTAAGACGGTGGAAACACAGACGGCGATTTCGAAACCGAAGCCGACGTTTCTATTTAATCCATCAAACTCCGCAATCTGTCTTCGTACTTGACCCGATATGTACATACAATCTTCTTGCGTTCGTTGAAAATCGTCGAACGCATTAATTATCCACCGTACGCCGGAAACAAATTGCCTGCACGCTCTGTCGGGAGCATCCTGAATCGCGATCGTACACTTTTCCATCTTGTTCAAACTCGCCAAGAGTTTTTGAACAAAAATAACACGATCGACAGACAGCGACACTTTATCTAAAGTCTATAAATCAGCTTTTCGGTGATCAACGGCTATCATAAAGAATCGTGACTTGTGAGAAAAGCAAAACTCCCCAAAGACGGTGTGGAGTATGTGCATCGAAGAAAATAGGTATATTTGTGATATTCCGCTACATAAGGGTGATCGTTACCACAGAAATATTTAAAATATAATAAATTTAAAATATAATAAAGAAATATTCAAAATATAATAAATATAATAAAGTATGATAAAATACAATAAAGAAATATTTAAAATGTAATAAATTTAAAATATAATAAAGAAATATTTAAAATATAATAAATTTAAAATACAATAAAGAAATATTTAAAATGTAATAAATTTAAAATATAATAAAGAAATATTTAAAATATTCGTTCATTTCATGAAGGATATTATTCGAGGTTATTATAAAAATATTATATTGAGCAATTATATTGAGCTTGGTAGCTTGACAAATAGCCATATACATGTCTCGCGAGATAGTCAAAATCGTCCTGCTACTGGCAACAAATTCGTGAGTCGATCGTTAGTAAGCGGCAATCTCCGTCACGAGCGATAGATAAAATGTTAACAAAGCGATCGTTTCTCCGGGAGAGAATTTTTATAGATTCGAGAAACCATCGTGATCCAAACGAGTACAGTGGAGATAACGGAGAAAATATTGAAACATCCACGTTCCGAGAGCAAGAGTGACAGATTTAAATCTGACAGCGCTAATTACGTTCGACGGGGGTATCTCGGCCAAGTGAGAGCTCAAACGAGCGATTTGCACGCGCGACACGCCTCTCGCGAATATACGGATTAATGAACTGCATACGCGCGGCGCGGCGCGATGCATTGCGAGTGATCTAAGCCCGATAAAGTCGAGACTGTATCTCTTGGATAACGTACGGCGATCCATAACGTGCCGGGTGAGTAACCGGCGTGCCCGTGCCTTAATTTATATCGCTCGCTTCGACTACCCGACGTGCTTTCATCCGCGATACTTCAGAGTGTAACTGCCGCCCGAGTACGATCGCCGGCGTAAATTATTCACTCTCGTCTTTGTCTCCACGCGCGAGATAAGAAAAATGAAATGTCGATCGACGATTTCAAAATGCGGCTTGGGGCTCGCGTTATTACTACGGTGGTTGGAATTCAAAGGCAGTTGCATAGCAGTTAGCCGATGATTGATTTATTCGGTTGCGAGTAATCTTCGAGTTAATCTCGGGCGAACGGTGATAAATCTTTTGAACTTAGAGGCTCAGTGGCGGTTTGGTCAATCGTTAATTCATACGGAGTGCTTTGTTTATTGTCGCGATGTGACAGATTCACGTGTGCACGCGGCGATCGCGGTTAACTGAAAGTTCAATATTGGAAATGTAATTTCGCTGGATGCAGAACTTGAGCGAGAAGCGTGGAGAATCCAAGAAGAATATCAGGAGCAGCTTGACCCGATACGCAAGCAGCGTAACTTACCACTGATTTTAATTGAAAATATGATAAATTCAATTTAATTGGACGCAGAACTTGAATGAGAAGCGCGGAGAGTATCCCCCACCGAAGAATATCAGAGTAGCCTGACCTGATATGCAAGTGGCGTAACTTACCGCTCTTGTACCTCATTTGTTTCTCAGTCTTTTACGCCTCCATCTGGAACTGCTTCGCTGCTTGAGTCACGTACCGGGTGGAAATTTTTAATCGGGTCTTCTTCTTTTTAAAAAAAAACTGATCCACTTGAGCTACAGAGAGCTACATCGGCGGTTATTGATTCTAAAAAAGAAACACACTAAACAATACCACCTAAAGATCGGTATTATTTCGCGAGCCCTTCGATTATCGCAAAATCCATTAAACATTCGGAGTTCCACAAAACAACTGCTTCGAGCGTACAAGACACAAGAGAGAGAGAGAGAGAGAGAGAGAGGAAACGAAGGAGAAGGAAAGGCTCGCTCAATATTATATCGGGTATCGCCGAGCGAATCCGATTTTTCTCGCGCGAGCTACCGAGTCGGCGGGCAGTTGACGGTAAGGAACGATGCCGTAAAACACGTGGCACCGAGGCGAATCGTAAAGGCGATACACACACACACACACACGGTGACCGGCTCGTTCCACGTTCCGCCAGTTTGCTGTCGAACAGCTTGGCGAATTAACGGTGTAACCGGCGGGACACCGGGTAGCGTTCGGACAGCGTAGGGTTACAGCACGTAACCGTGGCCCGAGACCACCCACAGGTTGAATCGATCAGCAACTGATACACCCCGAGGAGCGAGCGAGAAGCCAAGGGAATAGATAAGGAAGAGGAGTTACAGGTGTACCAGGGCTGCTTATACGGCCGCGGAACGCGCTCAATTCACGATAACAGCCACTCGCGCCCGCGCTTCCTCGCCTCTCAGGGCCGAGCAGAGCGCGCCGGGGGCTTTTTAACGTCGATTTTATCGCGCCAGGATTGAACTATGATCTCCGCGTGCGAAATCTCGCTGAATCTTGCTCAGTCTCGTAGTGGACTGTTCTCGCAGATGGCCCTTGCTCGACGATGTGATCGGTGCGAACTATTGGCAGGGGCCATTTTCCATTTTGACTTAATCAGTGTTTTAATGTTTTGGTACCGGATAGCACTTCCATCGACTGCGAGAAATGGCAACCTAATGAAAGTAGATGAAGTAAAAATCGCCTGTTTGTGCACGTGGTTTTGTTGGTTTGATTGAAAAGTAATTAGGAGAGGAAGCTGTACGACTGACGATGATATTCACAGCACAAAATCTGAACAACGTGATTAAATTGAACTCGATTTCGTCCGCTTGTCACGAGATCCACTTCACGATTTTATCCCATCGAGATTGAACTATAATCTCGTTGAATTTTGCGTGGATTGCTCGCTGATTTGACCGTTTTTTCAATTTTGAATTAAACTCGACTGTGTCACTTAAAACTTACCTCGCTCCAAAAAAAAAAAAAAAAAAAAAACAGAAAAGAAAAAGAAAAAACAAACGACGACATCAGTCAATGACGAGGAAAGAAATAAAATATCTTCATTGGGAAAATGAAACTGCAGAGCCAGTTTCAAGCGGAGAGGGATAAAGAACGTCCTGATAAAAGCAACCAAAAATGGGGCCTTTGCCAAAAAGCGAGTGAACATCGGATCGGTGGTACGCGAATGGCCGCGAAAGCCGAACGATATCGTAAATTCTGGCAATTATCCTTAATTAATAAGTATCCAGTTTAGTCGAGCGACGGAGGACGCACACGAGGAGGGTGGGAGGAGGGGGGAGGCGGACGCGCGCGCGCCCCAGCACGAATTTAATGTCGACTGTGGGAAATTTAGGTGAGGAGCCCGAGTCCCGAGTCCGCGGCCCGTAAAGCAAACAGTTTATTGGCGAAGCGGCGAAACGCGCTATTCGACTGGCACTTTCATTACCGTCTTTCTAATTGCCCGCCATTTAGGTAAACGTGCACACAAGCGTGCACCGTAATCCGGGACTCGTCGTTTGCACGGCCGCGTCACCGAATCCTTCGAATATCTCGGTCTGCCGAGCCGCCGCGAGAATTTGAGAAGGGAACTGAAACAAGCTTCACCAAACCGATCTTTGTCCTTTCCGCGTGAATGCCCGATTTAATTGCGTTTTAATTGAAAATCTTGCCGACTTCGAACGTATACCTTGTTTTGTTAATTGAGATGAATGAAATATTACGGGGCGAGATTGAATTTTTTTCTAGAATTCAGTTTTCCAAGCGTGTGCTTCGTTTGAGCTTCGAATAATTTCGCGAGAGACTAAGCTGATCTTTCGAGTATCGTCCCTAGCATCCCCTCTCCTTGCCTTTAGACCGAGAGTCCTGAAACAACCGTAGGAATCTATTTCAACGCCACAGAAAGCTCTGAAAGCAAAAGGGAAAGAAACACCATTGTTGGGAACCCGAGTGTGGAACTGGAGATGTGAATCGGAGAGAAGACTAGAATCTGGTCGCCCGGCGGAGGGAGGAGAGAAAAAGATAATAAAAGAGAGGCAGCTGCGGCGGTCGATGCATTTAGCACGATTAACACCGTCGTTCCAGGATAACACCGGACCCACCTGTCCGATCTGCCTGCCGAACGACAAATATTCCGTTTCCACGGAATCGGCCGTGGTTGCCAGCAGTTTTCGTTTCAGAATCTAAAATTCACGGGAGACAGACGCGACTAATGGCCGGTTGCTCGTGCTCGTATCCTCCTCTCCGGCCGTTTCGAAAGTGGAGAGAACTCCCGGCGAAGACCGTGTGGCTCATTGAAATTCAAATGTCAATCTCGAGTGTACGAGCATATATACTAACGAGACGACGGAGTGGAGAAGGAGATGGGGCGGGACGCGAGGAAGGGAGGGACGTGAATGCGGAGTGCTTTTCGTGTCGTGATGTCGAAAACGGTCGCCGGATCGCGCCCATGTTTGCTCTCGAATTCTGCCGGCCGAAGGATCTCAAGTTCCAAGGCTGCCTTCGGTCTTGTCAATGTTGTTTTATAACCATGCTCTCCGGGAACACCGCGGGGCCGGTGCCCCTCGTTAAAATTCGAACGGGTTCACTTCCTCGAACCCTTCCTCTCCCCCCCCCTCCCCCTCCCCTTTCCCCCCACCCCGCTGACGTGGAACTAGAACTGTTTCTGGAGAAAGGTACCAACACTTTCTGGAATGTTCTTGGTAGAAAACTTGTAATTAACTTTGTGTGACTCGTATGACACTTTTCTAACCGGATCGTCCCTGCAACCGCCGATTTGAAAATTCGCAAAGACAGATCGATTCGAGTTGAATAGATTCGACCGCTTGCAACTGTAAATTGAACCACAAGAATCTTACTGATACACGGAATACGAGATGCAGAATAGAATACATGAACGATCATTTTAATGAGATACGTCTCTCTGTGAAAGATACGAAAATTCTCGATCCAGAGAAAGTCTCGGTGCGAACGTTCCCGCGCGGTAGTGAGTATCTCACTGCGTTAGGAGTTATCCGAGGAAAATGGATATCCGACGACACGAGGAGTTGGGAAAAAGGAGAGAAAAAGGCAACCGATGTACTCGCTTCTGGAAAGCACTCACGATCGAACGTGTACTCGAGGAAGAGAATTCGCCAAGCGAGCGTATAATGATCGGCGAAACGGCGGAAGGGAGCAGAGCGGAGCGGCGTGAAGCGGGCAGAGTCGCGCATAAACGAATAATAAAGCGGCCGGCGTAATATTTCAAGATGGCGCGCTACGTGCTCGGTAGATGGCACAGCTCGATATTATTTAGCGTCCTGGGGTCGCACCCACTTAACCCTATCCGGCGCGCGGAGCGAGCGCGCAAAAAGGGCGCCCACAAAGACAGAGAATAAGTTACCTTAGTCCGCGCGAAAGGATGTGCCACGGCATTCCCGCCGCGAGGACTACGGATCCTTAACGGCGGCATGCGGGAGGGTCCTTATCGTGGATAACCTGGCCGCTTTTATTAATGGTCCCGCTCTCCGGATGACACGTTTCCATCCGCGTTTATCGTCCGATTAATATTTGATTCGGACTCGATTGGATTTTAATCGCGGCCATCTTCTCAACGAGCATTACTGTACACGAATTTATTAACTGGTGATATTGGCGAATCGACAAGTTACAAGTTGTATATTACAGGCTCTCTCCTCTGGACGCAAAAATCACTGAAACTTCTCATCCGATAGATAACCGTCCGATTCGTTGCAAACCAATTTATTAATAATATTGACGAATCGACAAGTTACCACGTATATACTGCAGGTTCTCTTTTCCAACTAATTCAAACATCACTGACACCTTTTATCCGAGAGAGAACTATCTGATTTGTTGCAGACCAATTTATTAATAATATTGACGAATCGACAAGTTACCGCAAGTTGTATATTACAGGTTCTCTTTTCTAACTAATTCAAAAGTCACTGAAATTTTTTTATCCGATAGATAACCATTTAATTTGTTGCAAATTTATTAACAGTATTGGAGAATCGACAAGTTATTACAAGCTGTGTATTACAGGTTCTCTCGTCTAACACAAAAATCACTGAAACTTTTTATCTGATAGATAACCATCTGATTTGTTGTAATAATATTATCGACAAGTTACAAGTTGTACGTCACAGATTTTCTGTTACGACGTAAAAAATTTGAAATGCTCAGACCGCATTAAAAATCTCTTACCTGTCGATAGCTAATTTTGATTTGATCGAGACATGAGGGAAATAGAACCTTGGCTCCTTTCAACAGCCGCGTATCGATCTGACCTGAATCCCGATCCATTTGGTCAGCCTGAAACTTTTCTTCCACGCGAGACCGTTTGACACAACTGCCTCGACGCGCAATTTCTCTCAATTCCGAATCGATTTGACAGCTGCGAGGCATCCTGCAAATTTAACCGATCGACGAATCAATTACAGGGCATTCACTCTCCCCCCCCCCTTCTCATCCTCTCTCCTTTTCTCGAGTTTTCACATTTTCACGTTCGATTAGCAGAGAGAAAACCGACAGCGGAGAAATAGGAAAGCAACACGACCAATAGAGAGAGAAGATGATTCAGAAGGCGTAATTGTATAACGAATTTCCTTCTCCACTATGCGAACGTTCTTCCCACGGAATTGGAGTCCCTCTTCGATCTCTTCGTTCTTCCTCTTCAGCCACGCCGCGCGCATAATGAAACGCCCCGGCACCGAAAAATACGCATTCTCGCCGCGCATCGTTTACCGCAGAATTCCCTTATCGTGGCCGGCCTCTCCTCCATTATAAATGACCACGATTCAGGGAACAAGAATCCGCAGATAGCGCGGAGAGTCTATTCGAACAATTCCCTCGAGTCTCGCCTGAATTCAAATATATATATATATATATATATATATATATATATGTATGTATGTATGTATATATTGTAGTATCGGTTATTATAATTAATCAGCAGTTATGTTTAAATATAACAGATGTTTGTTGATCATAGAAATATGATAAAAAATGAATGTGATGCGAGAAGTCCAACGTAAGCATGGAGAGCTTTTCTTTAAGAAAAAAAAAGGACCAGAGTTGTGAGAGTCATGAGAGTCGTTGAAAAAAAACTGTCAAAAAGTGTCAATTGTATTGTTAAAAGAATTTATTTGTATTATTTTAAAGTAATTTGTCTTGTTTAATTATTTGTTGCTCTAGTATCATAATTTTCATTAAATAAACATTATATATATTATATCTCTACAATATATATATATCTATACAATATTATATCTATACATTATATATATTATATCTCTACAATATATATATATACATATACGTGCACGATCGATAAATGTCGAATTTTTTAATTAATCGACGAGGACCACGGTCGAATTGACGGTCGGCGTGATTTCTTCGTGGTAATTGACCGTGGTATGTTCGTGGCGAGGAAGGGAAAAAAATGACGATATTTGTCAAGTGTCACGACAACAGCTAAGCTAGCGATGATGCGGCTCTTATTAATGATCGTGCGCGCGATTTCTCGAAAGCGGGCCCGCGCCTACGCAGCAACTTTCGATGAGGAAAGTTTCGATGACACAGCTCGAACGGACCCGTCGAGACCCCGGGATAATTAAAAGGTCGTTCGATTTTCAAAGTAATCGAAACCACGCTGCGAAATTCGTTTCCAATCCGAACGAAAAATATTTGTTCTCGAATGAATCGTTGATTTTCATTTTATCGTGGAAATTTTCCGAGCGTAGTAATACTGGAAGACTGCGTGTTGTCGTATCGGATCGTTGGATAATAAATGCCTCTGATCTTCGATTGAATCTCGCTTCATTCGATTTTTAAATCATAAAATATTTCACAATTATTCCTAAAGCGACTACTTTACATTTCTTTAAAGGAACACGCATCGACGTGGATGGCTCGGTTGAAAAAAGACTGCCGTTTGAAAACGAATCACGCTCGTTGACACGTATCTCAGAAATGATATTTACTACGCAACAGTCCAATAAAGTATGTGATTCCGTCTCGGAATCACAAGACTAAGAATTAACAGCAAAGTTATTAATAGCTCGTGTTCAGTTCTTTTTTTTCTTTTTTTTTCTTTTTGTACAAACCGCCGTCGAAATGTAAAGCAACATTTGTAGACTACTAGTTTTTGTTTAGACTGAATATTTTGTTTCGCTGCACGCTAATAACAAGCAATAAAACAAGCAAGACAGCGTGATACATCGATTATACGGTCGTTGTTAATTCCATCGACTTTCATGGCTCGTGTGGATGAATAATAGATTTACAAGGATATTTCTGTAGAACCAGATCTTTTCATCAATTCTCGCGTATATCATTGCTACCTGGTTCCCTCGATGTCAAGTTTTCGAGATTGCAGTCGAGCTTGAACGAGGCAAGGCAACGGAACGAGCGAACGAAGAATAGAAGAGAAATGTAGGAAAATCGTGAAAAGCTAGTACAACCGTGTTAATCAATAATCGGCTATTATCAACGATCCGTCAGTTCCAAGCTAATGGCAGTTTGTTCGAAATAAATGGAGTACCTGCGCAAAACACGTTACGGATCACTGTTACAAACCCCCGTGTTCCGAAGGGACAAGCGCTTTATCAAAGACATTGACAAGCCTAACGACTGGAAAACCAGTTAGTATTTAGCCACTATCTGTTATTCTGTCAAACTCTATCAAACAGTTCTATCCATTCTTCCTACCCGGCGTCAAACTATATTAACAATCTCGCCTCGATATCTCGGGACGATAATTAACGGGGGAATTCATAAAATTGAAATTCACTCCGCGAATTTCTCTCCCCAGTGAAGACGATCACGAATTTTCTGTTAAAAAGAACGGCACAGTTCCATCCATTGATCTCTGTTGCTTCACGTTCGCAGATGAAGATTACATTTGTCCGTTTATCGACATTCATTGCTATAAACGATCCGTGACAAGCCTCGCCGTTGTCTCACTCGCGGCTCGCAACCCTTTTGTCACGCGCGCAAATTGATATTGGGTCGAACGTCCTCTCGCGACGATGCGTGTGCGCAAACGCAGCCAATTAGCGAGACCGCAAGAGAGCGACCTTTCCCTTTCTTCCTGTCTTCCGCCGTACGCTTAGGGTCAAACGCTCGTAAACGTCCAGGCGAAAACGTCCGCTTCGAGCCTTTAACAAAACGGTGCTCGAAAAGAGCCTGCGTTCGTGTCCGTCACGTCTGTGAAAAATGCATTATGAATTTCCGCCGGCGACCAATCGAAACGACCGAGTGTGTCGTGACCCCGGGTTGTCAACCTCATGCATTATGCCTCCCCCCTTGCTTTTTTTCAGAATTGTTCGAAAGTTTTCCACGTGGCGTGGATTTCCCATGTCGTCCTCCTTTTCTGTATCGCGCGCGCTAACGACCTCGATGGCCAAGCCCACAGGCCACAGGTGTAGTAAACCTCTTTTACCACGCACGTTCGCGCGTAATGGCCCGTCTTTACGCCCGTGCCGCGCATCTGCCGACACCGCTGCTGAATCGTGATCCGCTTCTTTCTCGTCGTAGTCGTCGGCATCGTTCAGACATCTCCGGCAACTGGTAGTAGTTTGCGGATTTTGGAATTTACGAGTAGAGAGAATTTTGACACTTTGACAAAGTATTTTGGAAACATTTTATGCTAGAAGAGAGAGAGAGAAAGAGAGAGAGAGAGAGATAGATGGAATTATCAAGATATCGGTCTGTAATTTCAAGAGTACCTAAATACCTAAATTTTTCTGGTAAATAATGTTTCATTGTCTTTATTTACAGTGAAGTAAACGAAAAATAAATGTTGCAACTTTGCAGAAACAATTTTCTTTCAAGCCGCGAACGTTTTCTCGTTTATCTGTAACAAAAGGAAATACATTGTCACAGTTTTGCACCATTATTTTAACAACAAGCTGTTTTAGCTTTAACAACTTACTAGTATTTGATCCATAAACGTTTTGCTTCTATGACGTCTGCAATGCTTATAATTTGGCGTGCTTTGTCGACAAAAATGCGAATGAATTTGATCTCCATTGCTCCTCGATTATTTACTGGAGTTGGGCAATCGATGACAGTACAACTTCATACGAAGTTTGCACTTTTTTGTGCTTCAAGAATGCACGTACGCGTATAATTTTGTCGTTATTGCAAACGATGGAGAAGATGGAAAATGTCACGACAGAGATATCGAATGAAACGTAGAATCGATATTAAATATTAAATATTGAAGCGAGGGTAGATAAAGGAAGCATCATCTCCTCGGCTGGACAGACAATGCGGCTTGTATTCAGCGGTCTGAAAGAATCTCAAAGGAGGAACAATGAATAAGGGTTGCAGGCGCACACCTGCGAACGCCTCGACACAATTACAATTCGCCCATATGCCGTGTTCCGAGCCGCGTCTTGTCATTTATCGCTGCGGGTTCTCGGTGAGAGAAAAAACAGAAAAAAAGAAAAAAGAAAGAAGGCCGGTCAAATCGCGAGGAGAGAAACATTACGCCTGTCGACGTCGAAGGCACGATAAAAAATTGATCGTGACAATTTATCAGAGTTGCTTTCAACAGTCGTTTCCAAGAAGTCGCTGCCACTGTGGCGCTTTCGATATTACAACGCAAATCGTGAAAAATCGCGGTTTACCTGTCCACTCGCAGAATAAACGCGATAAATCGAAGCGGCGGATAATTAGACGAGACGTGAAATTGATAATACGCAGCGCGTATTCTCTCGATATTCATTCGCCTTTTTATCCTGCCTTTATTAACTCAAGTTCAAAAGTAAATTGCAAAGTACTTTGGAAATCGGGAGAACGAAAAATCATTGCGCACGAGCGAATAAATTGTTCTATTCGTATTTTCTTTTTTTTTTTTTTTTTTCTAAGCGAGAAATGTCTAGATATCGCAAGATTCTAGCGATATTGTAAAAAGTGAGAAGGAGAAATGTCGAGAGTAAGAGAGAATTCCTGTTTTCGAGAAACGTCGTATAGTGGTCGGTCGTGGCTAGGCCGATTTTTTTCTTCTAATTTCGACATTAATAGCAGACGGACAACAAGTTCGAGAATTTCGAGAGACACAGGAGCGTACGCGCGTCTCGAGACGCGTCGTAAATCTTGCCGGGATAATTTACGTGGGCGCGATGTACGGCGTCACAGGTGTCGTACGGCCTCCTCGTAGGATCTGCATCCAGCGCGCAAATTAACGTAACATAGGAGGAAGATGGTGAACGAGACGCGCGTTTCAGCCAGGTTGTAACGAATGAAAAACAGATTTCATATGAAGGAGAGAGTAGAATTTCTAGTAACCTGTAAATTATTTCACGGTCAGGCATCAAAAGATGCTTAATCCGTCGTCGACGCTGGCCGCTGCCTCTTGCTGTTTCTAAAAATTATCCTTCCATTCCAGCCCAGGTGCAACATCGAGCGCCAGTGAAATCGAGCAAAGGTTAACTCTACTAACAAAGATTTAAAATTTCAAATAAAATAAATTGCTCTGAACGTTACTCGGAAACTTTTGTTCTCAAAAATGTCGTCGCGTTTGCAGAAGTAACGTGTTACATCGTTACAATTAAACGTTGAATATCTTTCGAAAATTGCCCCGGTGAAGAAAAAAAACTTTCACTCGCCGTGAAATTACAATAGAGCGTGAATCAACAAATTCGACAAGTATCACGGTGTAAAAGCCATAAAATCTTACCAAACAGCAATACCATCTCTTCGATTGCGCAATCTGTCTAAAAGTATCCTGTAAGAAAGAAAAAAAAAAGAAAAGGGAGAGAGAAAGAGAAAATAAAGAAGGAACCTCCGCTTGACAAATTTACGTAATCCAAGAATAGTCGGAGCGTTCTCGCGCACACGTCATCGTGCGTTGGTAGCGCTTCTTTTCTCTTTCGCCGCGTACGTAGGGCCAGAAGCTCGGGAAACCTGAATCGTCGGGGCCAAGAAACCACTAAAGCGCTCATTCGACAGACAACGAGTGGCCTCCTCTCTCTCTCTCTCTCTCTCTCTCTCTCTCCGTCCCACCTAAGTCAACAACAGAAGATCCCGAGGCATTCGAACGTCCGGGGTTACGGGCACGAGTGCTCGTGAATACACGCAGGTGCACGCAGGTGAACACCGTGGTCCGTGGTCCACGTCGATTATCTTATGGCTCCCGTGAATTCTCGCCGCGTTCGAACGCGGACGGAGGAGAGACGCGGAAACGAAAAAGTCGCGTTTGCGCGGTCGTTGAAGTCTCCGCGAACAGCACGTCTCTTCTCGTCTCTTCCGCCGCTCGTCGAGCTGGACGTTTGCTCGTCTTTGAAAATCGACGCTCGCCTTCGCCGAATCTCAGTTAATCAATTTGAATTAATTATCGAAGCATTTGAGACTAATTTACGGGGGGAGAAGATTTTCTCAAAGCAACGAATTTTTCCGATAACACCGTGGTTATATACGATCGAGTCGATTGACCGATGAAGAACGTAAAAGTAAAAAGAAATGAATAAATGAAAGAAAAAAAGAGCAGTCGAGCAGAATCGCATTAGAGCCGTCGCATTAGAAACATGATGTAACGAGATCTTACAAAGCGAAGATCATGGCTCTTCCTCGTTGCTTCATAAATTATCACAGCTTACGATACACCGTAAAATTCACGTCGTACCGTGAAATTTCCTCCGTTTTCAGACAAACGTAATTAGCAATAAACGAACCGTGCAACGACGTCAATCTCCAGTCATTTATTCCGCCACAGAATTCGCGAACGCGTACCTTGCAACAGGCGATCTTTCTTCAAATCCCGTTTTATCCTTCCTTCTTTCTTTGCGCGTTTTCGCGTCACGATTGAATCGAGTCGAACGGAAATTGGATCGTAATCCGTCTTACGATCGATCTAGTATGTATTCGTGTGTTTATCGTGCGTATTTAAGGAGCGTTTATTTTCCTTCGCGTCCGCGGAGATCCGTCTGCGAGAGGCATTCTGCCTTAGAACGGAATTATCCGAGAAAACGTGTCGTCCCGTAGTACATCAGCGCGCGGACAAATTTATTACTAAATAAATAACGTCGCCGCGATAAGGTGCGCGGTGTGACTGGGCGCGCGTACGCGCTCCCAACATAAGCGAATCGCTTTCGTGCGCGTTTCGCGACGACGGTTCGGAATGCTGGGGACGCGCGAGACGAAAGTAATGGGATACCATCTCGAGTTCGAGATATATACGTATACGAGCGATTACGAATGGTCGCGTAAGGGAAACGATGATCGAGGAAAGATTTAATGAACGACGATCAAGACGCCACAGTATTGGCTACACATTTATTCTTTATTTTACTTCGTATTTTTTTTTTTTCCGCCGAACACTCGGTGCGTTTGAACACGCGTGATCATGCAATCGTCATCGACCAGTTCCCCCCTTCCTTCAGCCTCGTGACGTTTTTGTTTCTCGTTCTCGTACTCTCGGCGCAATTTGCACTTGTAGTCTCCATTACAATCTTGCAGTCAAGTACAATGCTCGAGAGTAAAACGCAGAGAGAAACGGGGACCGCGTTGCGTTTGTCGTCGATCCGTTATCAGCCGAATGGGAGGCCACGGAAGGGAAAGGGCGCCTCCACACCGAGGTATGTCCGCGAGACAGACTGACTGAATAATTAAAATCGCGTTAAATAAAAAGACTCGGCATAAATAAAAGAAATCTCGATGCGGCTTAATGAAACACTGGCCATTCCCGAGCGTCGAGAGATATCACGGTAAAGGTAAAAGCTTTCGTTCCTCTCGGACACCCTCACTCACCCGTCTTGCGATCCTCCAAACGCGTTTACACGAAAGAAGAAGAAAAACAAAAAATGACGTCGAACGCATCACACGCACACGACATGATACATACATGTGTTCGTGTGTACGTACGTACTTTGTTACACGTTATTACTCAACGTTAAATTATCACGTGGTTTTTACTGGCTCTCTCTCTCTCTCTCTCACGCGCACACACACACACATTCTCTCTTTCTCATATACTCTCCCTCTCGTGCGTTCGAACGTTTACGAGAGCTGAAAGGCATCGGTTAAGGCACACAATCGTTCGTCCGGCTACGAAAGGATGTATCGAGCCTATCTTCGGCCACTCTGTCAACGAACACCTGGCGAAGCCAAAGGGACCCGTGTACGTCTGTCGGCTAATATATCGAGGGCTTGAGCAATATTACGTCGATCCGATCGCCGATCGTAAAGTCATTCGTGCAACACACAAGGGCTGGCGACGTCCGTTCTTCCCACGTGCTTTTCCTACTGCCTGCCGCCGCTGTCTATCATCCATTACTTCGCTCGTCCACCCTGTCGTCTCTCATACCAGATGTCTCGCCTTTTCATCCGCGCTATTATTTTCGCATTATTTCACTCGATTCCTCCAGCATTTTACCAACGTCTTCGTTCGTTCGTTCGTTCGTTCGTTCGTGTCTCGACGACGAGATCGACGTTCCATCCTTCCATCCTCTCGTCTTCGCGAGGTCACACCCCGTGCGCGAGTCGTGTCTGACAAACGTAGTCATCGTAAGTCATCCCCTCATCGCGAGGGAGCTGCCTGGTAATCCTCCGAGCGACGATTCAACGCATCAATTAGAGTCCAGTTCCTGTCGAAAGCTGCCCGCGAGCTGACCCCCGCGTGCGGGGTCACGTTTTTCTAGTAAGATCGAGGGGCGGCCCCGTATCTTGCAGCAGCTCGTTGTCCTCGCTGTCCGTCGACCTCTCCTCTTCCGTGCTCCCGCCGCCGGTCGCGTCCGTCCCCTCTTGCCCGTCCAGTTTCGTGCCGGGCTTCATGCTCAAGTCGATCGGCTCCTCCTGCTCCGGGCCCAGAGAACGCAGAAACGCCACGCTCTTGTCGTACGCCTCGATCTGATTCTTCTGCCCGCAGCTTCCGTCCGCGCCTCTGCACTCGTCGCGGTTCCCGCTCCCGTTGTCGTCGTCGCGTTTCGGCGACGGCGTCGACCTCGGGCTCACGCTGTCGCTCGACGAGCTCGTCAGGCTGGCGATCATCGGCGGCGTGCCAACCTGGTTCACGTAGGGGAGGATGAATCGCTGTTGAAACGGGAAGAACGGCGTGTTGATGATCTGCATGTGCGACAGAGCCGGGTGGAAGAACGGCGGCCCTCTCCACATGGGGAACCTGGACACTTCCGGCCTGAGCAGTTCGTGAGGCGCCCTCACCAGATCCATCGGCCTGAGGAGAGGATCCTGGCTGACTCTCGCCGTGGGAATATCGGCCGCCCTCAACTGAGCGGGAATATCCTGCGGCCTCAGGTCGTCTCTTTTCGGGAACCTGTCCTGATGATGGTGCTGATGATGGTGGTGGTGGTGGTGGTGGTGATGGTAACTGTTGGCGGTGGTGGTTGTCGTCGTCACAATACCCATCGCGTTGGTAGCGCTGGTAGCGCCGGCGGGGTTCTCGTTATTGTTGTTGTTGTTGTTGTTGTTGTTGTTGTTGTTGTTGTTGTTGTTGGCCATGTCCAACGAGCCGAACGCCTTCTCGTACGCGGACTTGGGGTCCTTGATGAGGCGCGTCTGCGCCTGGTGCGACTGTTCCTGGAGGAGGCAGTGGATTTTGAACCAGTTGGAGCGGCGTCCGTAGCGGGAGCCCGACTTCGACATACCCACCATCAGACACTTCCTCAGCCGGCAAGCCTTGCACGCGGTGCGGTTCTTCTTGTTGATCACGCACACGCCGCCGTTCTTGCACTCGGAGATGCTGCCGAGGTTGTTGTAAGTTCGCCCGAAGAACGACTGCGGAGCAGAGAAACGCGTTCGAAACGCGCGCTCGTTATACATAAATGGAATTTATTACAATGAAATCGGGAAAGCGATTTCGCGAGACGTTGCGAGACAACGAGGTGCAACTGACCGGGGTCGAACTTTCCACGAGCAGCTTTCCCTCCACGCGTGCACAGCGTGCGAAAGAAATTCCAATCGATCGGTTTTCGTTTCACGAGAAACGTGAATTCACGAACTTTCCACGAGAAACGTAAAACCGGAGAGTGGACCGTGGGTCGGCAGAGTGCCCGGTAATTGTAACGTGAGGATGATGCACGCGTCTGCACGCTTGAGGCTACAATTTTATTTGCATTCGACGGGGTATGTGTAGACGCGCGTGTGTACGTACACAGAGATACGTCGAAGAAGAAAGGAGATAAAGAAAAGGGAGTGGGTGGGAGACGAAGGGTAAGAGCGAAAGATGCGAGAATATAAACGGCCATTGAAATTTTTCCTCCTCCGGTCTGATGATCTAAAGAGAGCAAAGGGTTCGTGGATACTGACCTTGCAACCTTCGCACGTGAAGGCCCCGAAGTGAAAACCCGCGGCCGGCTCTCCGCAGACCCTGCAGAGCTGATTCATCTGCAACAAAAAGATGCGACATGTGGTTACGCTTCGGCTAAGAAACCGAAGACGCTTAGAATGCGGCGGTGATCATGCTGCAAGCACGCGCAATATGTGCCAATCATGGAAGCGTTTCTTGCTCGTCTCACGACCATCTCCTCCGCCACGACGTAGACGAAGAAGTGAAAGAAGAAGAAGAGGAGGAGCATTAGGAGGAAGAAGAAGAAGAAGAAGAAGAGGAAGAAGAAGAGGAAGAAGAAGAAGAAGAAGAGGAAGAAGAGAAACGAAAACGAGAATTGATAATGATAATTTCCTTTCGAAGGCAGGCGAACCAAACACCAGATAAGAAAAAAAAAACGCCAACGATATCCATCGTCGATGTCCACCGATGCTCCCGCTGTTAACGCATATTTATTTCAACGACGACCGCCGGACATCGTTTAGCGACGTTGGATTAATCATTCCGATGTTTGAGCAAACTCCCGGTCGACGGGGCAACCCGCGACGTTCTCGCATCCGACTGTTTTTTCAAACCGAGCTAACTCGTAACAACGTACGATTAAAAATTGAAAGCCCGCGTATCGAATGTCGCGTGTAAGTGCCTTTGAGAGAGAAGTTTCCCCGCGATGATTCGCGCGTGATTTATCGCGCGATCGAGGAAAGGATCGAGTGAATGATGGGATCGATTCGCGGCATGGCGATTCCGTTCGAATCGATCGTAAGAGTTGCGTTGCCCGCCAATCACCGATCGTAAGAGTTGAAAATCTTCGAGATACGTTTGAGATATATATATAGATGATTACGTGTGAGCATGCACGTGTGCGTGTAAACGTGTACACGCTCGAAAAGACACGCAGTCACGGTAAAAAGGGGACCTTTTCTTGCCTTCTCTCTCTCTCTCTCTCTCTCTCTCTCTCTCTCTCTCTCTCTCTCTCTCTCTCTATGGAGGTTGCAAGAAGAGCCGGGAATTCGGTTGCGAGACCGTGTTCCTATTAAAACCTAGTTAGCCAGTCATTACGGAGCGCATCGCGTAGAACGCACGGGTTCGGCCGCGAGACGGCAGTTTGGTACGAGAAAGGACGACCGACGCGGGAAAGGTAAACGAATACGGTGGAGAACGTGCACAGAGAAAAGAAGATTCGCAAAGAATCTCGCGTCGTTTCGTTTCGTACACACGTGCGTCGATACGTGAGCTTGACTTTTTATAATTCGCGATTGGATGCCGCGAGTCATTTGCAAATAATGGAATTTTCATTGGAAATATATATTTCGAGGCGCGACTCGATCGGGGGATTGTGAGAGGAGATGCGGGGACGCGAGAATGGTAAAATCGTACGCGAAGGGTGTATTGATTACACAATCGAGACGGCAGTCGTTTACGTAAAGGGAGCGTCCGTCGAAAAGAACGTTACGTCAGCTGACGAAGAATCTAGAATCTCTTTTTGACCAGGGGCCAAAGGTCCCGAAGCGGCGGACGTTTCGAAATATTTTTTAGAACTCGATTTTTCTTCTCCCCTTCTCTCTTTCCAGTCGTGCGTGTGGCGTGCGTATCTCGCGCGAGATCGGGACGATTCAGAGGAGAAGCAGAACCTCTCGTTTGACGTTTCACTCGGAGGAATCTGATCCATCTTTTACTTAGACCGTTCGCGTGGAATGTAATGTGGTAATCGGCGAACGCGTGAAAAGGCGTCTTGACGAACTGGACGAGATGATCGACAGCGAACGAGGATCAAGGAAAGTAATTAGAGGATCCAACCCGAGAGAGAAACTGACGTGTTGTTTTCGCGTTCCGACGCCGCTGTGTTTAGAATGTCCTCGCGTTTTCGTCGTGAGAGAGAGAGACTCCAAAGGCTGAGATAATAGCGTGGAAAGACGTGCACGTCGAAGGGGCATCGTGTAGCTGCAGATTTAACGGAAAAATACTGACATCGTAAGGACAATCGAGTCTTGGTTAACAGTGGAAGGCACAAGTAACACAATAACGTTGCGCCATCTCTCGTGCGAGTCGATTGAGTTTGTTTTTCCATCTATTTTTTAACGATGTTATACGTCGTCTCGCATCGTTATACGTCATACCTCTCGAATATACGAATAATAATATACAGAGTCATCCAGATAATTATTAAGTATAGCATTAGTGTTAAATTGTTAAGTACAGGGTAGATAGAGTATATGACAGATATGAAGAATGAAGAGCGAGAGTGAGAGAAACAGAGAGAATGAAAAGGACAACGTAATGAGAAATGTAAACCAAGTACACTTTCATGGCTGTGAAAAATAAAATTATCTGTCTGTCTATCTACAGAGTCGCCCTCATCCCGTAATCATCGAAATCGTTTGCGAAATTAAAAATCTAATTGAACAGTGATTAGTTTCGAGCGATTGAAGAACAATATCAACGATATCAACCAACGGAGTGGTATTCTGTCTGACGATTATTCGCCATGCGCCAAAAGATGAAAGTTCACGCCGTGGCGCGTATCAAAAATGATTTTCCCGTTTCAGCGAGTCGGCATAACTGGGTGAGACGGCGGCTGATGGCTTCTTGTGGGAACGGCCAGCTAAAGCGCATACTCCGAGGCCCGAGGTAAAAAAGGTTAAACGTCCAACAGATGACGCGGCTGTGTCACCTCGGTTCTAATCCCTGCGCGCCGGTGCGGTACACTACAACGGAACTAAATAATGTCCCTCGTGTCTCCTCGATCTTCGTTATCCTTTCCGTTGTCCACGCCACGGCATTTATTTGCCGTGTATCCTTCTTTTCGGACGGAATCACACCGTTACAAGACGTCTCGCAGAATCGATGGACAGTGCACGTCGATCGGATATTGCACGACGTGCCAATTGGAATAAAATCCACGAATGACGAAGTTTCAAAAAGTAGCCATTTATATCCTCTCGAGCGCTATGAACCTACAAGACGCACGACAAAAGAATCGTGAAAATTATTCGCATGGCGGAACAGACGGCCGCTGTAGTCATTGCCCGACGTTGTCAGAATCCTCTGTCCAAGACGTCTCTCGATAGCCATGATATTCCGACTTCACTCGGCTGTTAACCGCTTAATCGCACACCCGCATCCTGGCACGGGGACGTCTCATTAAGTAACAGCGCGAAGGTAATGCCGATGACGAATGGCACTCGAGGAAGAAATGAAAGTAGCGTGCCAGCCGGGGATATTTTTCCCCGCGTTACACGGCCGATGATTCGCCTTTACCGCCGCGGCGCGCACGCACGCACGCACGCTTCACGCCACTTTTCTCTCTTTTTTTCTTTCTTTTTTCTTTTTTCTTCGCGCGCCAAAGGGCGCGACGGCGAAAGGTACTGCGCTGGGAAATGTGGGCCTCGTCGGAACAACGCTGCCTTTATTCCCCTCTATACTTGTTGTCCGGGAGTCGAACGAGGTGGGACTGGGAGGCGCGGAGCCTCCTGTAATTGCCCGCAATTTTTATCGAGTGATTGTTGGCTGGAAGGGTTGAAGATGACGTGGATAACGGAGGTGACGTGGATGATCGTTGAGGCCGGGGAATTGTATGAAAATTAAGATTATCTCGCGTTGCGAGAGCGTTCGCTTCGCGAGACTGAAAGGAACTCTGACATTAACGCTAGAACCACCGGGGACTAAAGTACGTAAAATCGAGCCGAAGAAATTAGAATGCAAGGAATAGGAAAAGATTTACAATACGATAATGTACACGAATTTTTATTCATTTTTTATTTTATTTTACTTTACAAAAATCACTCGAATCTCTAAAAAAGAAAGAAAGTACAACATTGTGAGTCCGCAAAGTTACTCTAAAATATTATAAATTGGTCGTTTCGACCGCTTTGGTAGTTCTAGTGTTAAAATTATTTGAATCATTGTAGTCCCCCTTCTCGTACGTTCAATCGAAGATTATTATATTATTATAATCAAAGAACATATTAATTACAGATTATATTATTTGAATCATTGCAATCCCTTCTCTCGTACGTTCAATTAAAGACCATATCATTTGATCAAAAAAATGAGCTACTGAGGAGTTTAGAATACTAAAAAGTTTTCCTATTTGTTTCCCTACGCTAGGACTCGATTCTGACTCGAGTGATTCTGTTCCCCTAATTGATACAAATCAGTACGGAAACTCGAAGAACCGCCTCCAAAAAGAAAAGAAAAGAAAAGGACTCGAAGCTAAATTACGTGAATCACGTCGCAAAACTCAATGGATCTCCGCTCGCGGCAACACGAACGACACGCGCGGCCAGTGTCCAGTCGAGGGAAGAGAGATCGCGTGAAAAAAGAGCAGAGAAAAGAACTTACCACGTCGGTGTTGGCCGCTGCGGTGGCGATCGTCGATGTAGGCGTCCACCACCCCGCGGTGGCGGATGTCGTACTTGTAATGATACCAACACCCGTTGCTACAGGGATGGAACCGCTCCCAGCCAATCCTGCCGAGCTCGACAAATCGCCCACGTCCATTCGATGTTTCTTTAATCTCTCGATGCAAACCGTTCGCGCCGGTCCCTCGAGCCGTCTGTTCCGTGTTCGATGTCGCGACCCAACATTTTCGTGCGTGTCTTACAAGCGCCGACGCTGTCGAAAATTTCCTGGAGCCCACCGTGGATTCTCACGATATCCTCCTCGATCGCTGCAGCCGTGGACCACCTCACGAGGACGACCTCAGCTACGTTTCCGCCAGCTTCGTGGATACCGCGTCGTGAACTGGAACGAACCCACCAGCCGGCAATTCGACTCGTTAATTCAAATCGATCACGAGAGGTGTGTGTGTGTGTGTGTGTGTGTGTGTGTGTTTGTTTTTGTCTTTGTTTTTTTTTCGATCTTGAATCTCCAGCGTGATTTTCTGCGCCACGAGTTTGTGAAAGAAAATTGAGTGGCTTCTTGGGAATCGACGAATTCCGTGCGAAGAATTTGAGCTGGGAACTGTGACTTTGACTTTTGCAACATTTTGCAAGAATCTGATATTTTTTTTTTTTTTAATAAGACAAACAGAGCTTTGGCCATACGACTGAACTTTAGACAATCAAGTGTCTGTCAATGTAATTTGAACGCGACTATTTTCCATTCCTGTCGATTTCTGCATGAATTCCGCTGTTTTATTTCTGTATTCTGTATACTGACTGTGAGTAGGAAGTACCGAGAGGATTGCTCGCAAGAAGCTGAAACTTCTTTTTTGGCAAAAGTAATTGAAAGAGCAAATAATAATCGGAAACGTGATAATTAACTTCTCAACGGTTACTTGATACACGTACACACTTTTTCACGCGCGTGAATTTGTACCGTTATCCAATTAACCGACGATATCATTCCAGTTTTTACAGTTTTTTGGAAATTATCGAAGAAGAAACGTTGCAGTTCAAATTACTGTTAAAAGGTAAAAACTGTTTAGCAACCTACCTTTCGCTGTTTTGAAATTACCGAGAAAGAAATATTGTAATTCGCGATACTCAAGCAGCCTGGGAAAATAAGGAAAGGAAGAGAAGAGTCTCGAGATCGTTCATGCCACCGACAACTGTGGAAAATAAAGAAGGCGAGGAGCAAAAGCAACGATTGAAAGAGAAATGGCGAAATCGGTGAAATGCCTCAAAAGCTCGGGCAAAATGCTCGTCGTTCGTTCGAAAACGAAAGCGGAGGGATAGGATTGCACGGGAGGAGGCGTGCTTCCGGCGAAACGAAAGCCCATCCGTGGCTGCCATTTCTTGCGCGAGCCTCGCCGAGATAACATGTCGTGTTTACAGCGGTGTAACGCCATTACCATGTTAACGGAGCCTGCCTCGCAAGGGACGCATAAATACGAGCGCTAATTACGGCGCAGGCCACGTATTAATTTCATACGTGTAAGCGTGGCCCCCGCGCTTCCGATCAACGTGATTTCTTTCTCGATCGGTCCCAAACTCAAGAACAAACGAGGATTCTCTCCGAGGGAGAATTTTTCCAAAGGAATATATTCGTTAAACGATGGAACTTTGGAGGTTCGACGATTGTTCCTAGCCGTTGAATTCAGACTTGAACTTTGAACGTAACTGGATGTTCCAGTCCTTGTTACGGTTTCAATAAAATGTTTAAAAATGTGAGTGCAAGCATTGAATTAGAATGGAAGAAGTGATGAATGAGGGTGTTTTAATAGGTATAACTTGTGACAAATCTGTCGTGACGTTCATTTTACAATAAATGAATATACTAACAGCAAGCTAAAATATATTCCAAGATTTTGGAAACTTCCTGAAGGGACCATCGCCCAGGAGGGAACAAACCAGTTTTAAATCGACGTTGCAATCCATCGACGAGACGTTCCATTGAAGAAAAATCTGCAGGCCGCAAGTGCCGTCGACTGTCGCGAAAGATTCGACAACCGAGAATTTCCTTTATTCTCACCTTCTCGTTCGCGTAACAGGAACATGTCATAGAATTTTTTTATATCCCGCTGCGATTTCGATTAACCGTAAGATGAGACTTTTGACAAACGTTGAAACATTTCTGAAAATGTTTCAGGCATCGAAAATTACAACATAAATTACGACAGAACCGCTGGAGGATTGATCCTTAGCCGTGAGTGATCGACGCGACTCGATCGAGGAAGTATGCACGAAGAAAATTCGAATGATGCATGGATCGGGAAGAGACGTTCCATTTTCTTCCTTTCTCTCTCTCTCTCTCTCTTTAATTTTCTATCAATCTCAACGCAGAGAACAGTCTCTGCAAGATATCGAACCGATCAAACTAAGTAACGGACAAACACGACGGGGGGATCGCGACGCTGCGATGCCGGCGAGTTTTATCGCGAGACGTCTTCCTTAAATAATGACAAATTAATTAAGGTGGCCGGTATCGCGGCGCGGAAGACCGGTTTACATCGCGCGTATCGTCGCCTCTGCTCCACTCCTATAAATCCAACGTTCCTACGAGACGAGGCCTAACCCGTTTCCCGTTCACCGCTGGGAAATATAACGCGACGAAATGAATTTCCGCGATCGTGAAACACGCCTCGCCGAGAGGAAATTGTAATATTATATCAGTTTAACGGCGAGACTCGGCCGTTCGGGCGGCGTTCAAACAGCTGTTGGCAAATGACTCGCAATCGGCCCGATCTCTTCCGCGCTATAATTGATCCGGTCGTTAAATTGTGGCGCGAAATTGACGATTCCTCGGCTCCAAGTTCATTATCAGCGGCTTGGATTTGCTTGTTCGATTTGAAGAGACCATTTTCTCTCTCTTTCTTTTTTTTTTCTTCTTTGCACATCGTTGAAACCTGAGAAACGATTGAACACTCCAGTGGACCGGAGCGTAAAAATTCGCGAAATTCGTAAGACAAAGAGAAGAGCGAAACTTCAATCGCACAAGTCGTCGATTATTTCCGAAAATTCGTCGTCCGTGAGTCTGTCAAATTTCTAGGAAAAGCTACGAACAGGGGGATTTGGATAATTTGGAAATTGCAGTGTCGACGCAGTTGCAAATAATCAGACAGTACTTCGAATCTGTTTCCGAATATTCGTTAAATTAAGATTAATATACCCGTCGCTGTTGCGTTACCGACTGTCGCTTTCTTACGCTGGAAACAATCTATCGTATAATAGCAGTAAAGTTTAAACGCACGTTTTTAAATGTCAAGTATAATCAGAAAAATCTCACCCATGGCACAACTTTATAACGAACCGACTGAATCGTTCGGAGTTAATTAATATCTGTACGACTTTAATACGTCGCTGAACAAACGTGAAAATCCGCGCGTCTAATCCGCGCGTGTGCGAGCTTGTAGCTGAAATTAACGAAAGAGGCATCCACAACTGAGAACCCGTTCTCAGCTGAATTCAACGCGAAGCGTTTGTATCATAAAAGCAATGGGAACAAGAAGCAAGCGTGAGAGAGAGAGAGAGACAGAGAGAGAGAGAGAGAGAGAGAGAGAACACAGGCGAGAGCGCAAGCGTTGCACGATTTGTTAGCGAATATTTTTTTTTTTTTCTTTTTTCAGAGAACGATTCCCCCTGGGATCGGAGCAAGAACAGAGAGGCTCTCGCAACCATGTTACCACGAGCGCAACAAGTTTGCAGTCCTTGAAATAATCGCTCTTTTACCCGCGCAAGCGTTACCACGTGTATGCAAACGTAATACATCGCGTCACTCTTTAGAAGACCGCCTGGCAAGCTGGATTAGCAGCATCGCACAATCCGTGTCCGAGAGGGACTAAAAACGAGCAGCTCTCCGTCGACAAGCCGAGCTATTCCGATTACTAAAACCCTCCCAACACTCTACGCTCTCGGAGTCGTAAAGGAACAATTTCAAGTTTCCTTGCTTGCGGAAGTGTGATAACTTGGAGACTTTTCCTTTTCGACTACGGCCATTTTAAATTTTCAATGTTCAACTGGAGGACTGTTGGACTCGTCTCGTTCCACATTCGTATCGCCGTTCGAACGTTTGAGCATTTTTAACAAAAAACTCGACTCGACGTATTCTTAAAAAAGAACGTACTTTTTTTCTGCAGCAGCAAAGATTTGCAAACGATCTGGCAAAATTTTGGAATCCGAAATATCCTTCCGAATAAGTCGAATGTGTTTCCACATCTTTAAAATCTTGCCATCTCAAGAAATTGTCTCTCCGATAACTTAAATCGTTGCGAGGGACGTTAACGATCAAACGATCAAATATTTTGCTTTTCTTCAGGGGAGAGAACGATCGATCTTGTGTAAAAATATCCAAACGATCGACAGATACGTACAAAGGCCACCTAATCAAAAAGGAAAAGAGCGTTCGCAACGCGTTTAAGAATAGTTTTATCTGACGTACGCGCGGTTCGCGCAGTTTTTTCACGATTTTCCCAGACTGTCACGCGTCATTAACGTCCTAATTGTCCGTCACTTTTTTTTTTTTCACCCTGGCTGACCGTAGTTTGAGGCATCGGTGTTGGAAATAATAATGATTGAAAGGTGAAACACTCGCGTCAAAGGTATCGCTCTCTGCCCCTCTCTCTCTCTCTCTCTCTCTTTTTCTCCACTCCTCGTCCTTCTTTCTACCACTCTCTCATCATCTTTTTTTTATCTTTTTCTGTCATTTTTTTTCTTTCGTCCTCCTCTCTGTTCTTTTTTCTTTTTTCTTTTTTTTTCTTTTCTTTCTGTCGCAAGCATCACGATCACTGCCAGCCCGTGGCAGTCAATGAGTGACGAGGCGGCTGCAACTTTAATGAACCGGTTGTCAGCGGCACGTCACACGGATATCATGGTACCGGCTGCAAACGGTTGAAATTGTTGTGCCCGTGACAAATTAATCGTCGACGCCGCCGAATCGAGCGAGCAAGCAACAACAGAGAGAGAGAGAGAGAGAGAGAGAGAGGACCGAATCGATCTTTTGTACTAGCCAGAGGCTAGCTGGCTCGTCAAACTCAATTTCGTGATCGAGAGATCGACTAATCCACGAGTAGACGCAGAGCAAGCTAAGGGTTATTTCAGTCAAAGTTACAGATCAAATTTGATATCATTCAACTTACTGTAAGTCGCTAAAAATGAACGAGAACAAAAAGCCGCTGTCAAACGTAGACAGAAGTGAAGGAATGTTAAAAGAGAAGTAAAAACTCGCGTGGAAGCCGAATTGGCGTGTAGGAGACAGCACTATTCTCAAAGTTCACTAGTTCGTGCACAGCTGGGCGACGTTTCTTGGACACAAGCGCGCGTCAAGACTCGGTTCGCGCGACAAGTAGAATCTCCCCTTGGTGGTCAGACATGCCTCTCGGCGCACAACTCGGTGTCTCGAAGCGATCACAATCACCACGGATCGCCGAATATCGACCAGTGCTCGATACTCGGCCACATGTTCTTCCCGCTCAAATCCTTCGCGAGCCCATCGACGACGAACTTTCGTTTCACGATCGTCGAACGAGCTGATTGCACGTACCATCGGCTAACGACAACGAGCGAAGAGTTTCACTGGCGTATTCTCCTGTCACGAGACTTTGTTCTTCCAGCGACACGTCGTGTTAGAGTACGAAACGAACGGTTGGCCGTGTGTCTGTTCGCACGACACCGTACCGCCCGATCATCCCCGCGGCTGCCATCGAAGCTTCGTATCCTTTGTATCGTAATGATATACACACACCAAACTCGCGTTCGCCAAACTTCAGTACATCTCTCGGAACTTGCAGATGGAAGCAACGAGGACGAAGAAAATTGCGACTGTCGAAGGTGTCGGAGAAGTGTTGACGAGGCGCTGGTAGCTCGAGCGTTCCCGCGATTAGCCGGGGCCGCGAGGCGCGCTCGAGCCGCGTCCACTGTGAATCCGCTGGCGGGCGACACTCGCGCGAGACTCTCGGACGCGGAACACGCTTGGATGCGACGGTGACTGTCCGAACGCGACGGAGACGCGAGAAAAAAAGTCGACTAAAAGGAGACGAGGGAGAAAAACTCTGGGAGAGACGGAGAGAGAGAGGAATGGAGAATAAAGTGGAAACGTGGCGAGAAGAGAGAGAGAGAGAGAGAGAGAGAAGCACACGGTGGTGATGTCGAGAGGTGTACGAAAAGAAGAATGGAAGGAGGGAAGAAGGAGGAAGCGTGGGACAAAACGGGACGAAGAAGAAGAGGACGGAGTCGTGGCTGGACCACCGGCCGGCTCGGGGCGTGCGCTCGTGTAGCACGTGGCCGCGAGACTGAATATCCCCTACCTTGGCCACCTTCGTCAGTCCGTTTGTCCGCCTCGTCCTTATCTTACCTAGTCGACCGAGAAAGACTACCGCGGCCTTCTCTCGTTCTCTCTCCTCCCACCACACAGCTGCACCTTCTCCTTCTCGATGCTCTTGCTCCTCTTCTTCTTCTTCTTCTTCTTCTTCTTCTTCTTCTTTGTCCTCGTCTTCCTCTTCCTCCGATGCTTTTTCACAGCCTCCTCCTCTTCTTCCTTTTAGCGTCTCTTTTTAGTCTTCGTCGTGTTCTGTTGCTGTTCCTCGTTCTTTCTTTCTCTAGTTGTCGAGATTTCGTGTGGTGTAATTCCGTGCCCTTTCTTTTCTCTTCTGTTACGTTCTCTGATTCTTCTTCTTCTTGCTTTCTAAATTCTGCGCAATTCCCCTTTCTCGTCTTACGTTACGTTCTGTCGTGCGTGAGGTTTATTTTTCTACGATCTATCCCTGATCTCGCAAACTTGTCGATCCTCCTCCGCGCGGAGTCAATCCCAAATCAGAGAGGATGCTTGCGATCTTTTGCATATGTTGCGACCGATTCTGACGCTTCTTTACATGATTCGTAATCCTCGTTTTAATTCTCGAGCCGCGCAGTATTTTCACACAGAACTTTTCTCGCGGCCCAATTTTCACCAATTTGCATTCTCTGCATTCTCTAAGTCGATACTACGGCAATCGAAAATTCAATGCTCGCTCGTACGAGTTTCAAAGTTATGAACTTTCCACGCGGCGAGAACTAATCTTTAATAATAAAATCGACGGTCCATAAACCAGCCTAGCTAGACTACCTTTTCCCGGGACTTGTCCGAGTATCGAGAGATAAGCATCTATATTTAACGAGCCATTCGTTCGATGACGTGATTTCCCCGCGCTCGGAGCGCAGAGCACGCGCGGAAAAGCGCGATCGCCATAAAATCGCCTATCAGCCCAACTATGAACAGTCATTCCTCCCCGTAAATATAATCGAAGAAAGTATCACCGTCTTATACGAAAGATAATTTATTAGTCGAGATCAGTTATGAGTGCCAATTGTATAACTTACGATACCTATGGAATCGAATAATCAAACTTGTGTTTTCTGTTTTTTAATAAGACATTGCAAATTATATATGATTCCGTAGGAGATTCCATATAATATGTTACTACAGTTTTTGCAAAGCTTCGTTTTATCACATTTTCCGGATTACCGGATCAAATAAATAATAATTCCATATGACGCAATTTCAGACTTGGAAAATTTTGTGTCTAACGTTGTCTTAATAATTTTAGTGTAATTCGTAATGCGCGCAGCGGGAAATAAGGAAGAGACTTCGACGCCCGCGCAAGAAGGTGCGCGGTGATTTCAATGCGGGGTGGGTAACGTTGCGCACCAGCTTTACTTACATCCCTTGACTATACAACAAAGTAATACGAAAGTAATAATTTCAATTCTATCTTACTTCTGCTACTACTCGGAAATTAATATTTCAAATATCAATAATAATTGCCTCTGTCTGCTTCGAATTTTGATCGAAGAATCCCCAAGCTAGGAAACTAACTAAAACTATATCCAATTGGCGAGCTTCTTTTCTCCAACTTTACGACGCTACGCTCGACTCCAAACTCGATCCGATCGTGCAATCATTCTGCGAACGATAGACTTTGATCGTTAGGATTTCATTATTGTTTCTTCGACGGAAAATAATTGCGTCCGAGGAAAAAGAGAAAAAGAAACAGATTGACTGACGATCGAACAATAGCGATTAAAGTTCGAGCGATTCATCGGCTGATTCGCGCGGCGAAAGAAAAAATCGTATTGATCCTTACGTAAACGCGTCGTGGAGCCTACGATTATCATCGTAAAACACGAATGATCACATGTAATGCGTAGTTAACATCGAATCTTCTTTGAAGACGGCGATCCGCCCGATAAAAATCTCGCATCGCGTTCTAGAGACGCGCGATTCTCGTCGGGAGAGGATCGTTCGAGCAACATCCGCGAATATCTATTTCAATTGCACTCAACGTGCGCTGTTCCCCCCTGGCCCTCCTTCCCCCCCAATTCCACCAGCTCATTCGAAACGAGACAAATGCATTGGTATATCACGGTATTACAGCTGAATGGAATAAACCAGGAGAAGGCAACGTCGTTCCAAGTGGGAGGCGCCCGATCAGCAACCAATAGAAACAGCCGCCACCCACGAAGCTATAAAAATTAATTTATCACATGGATCGCCGCCTACGCCATTGCTCCGTTCGCAGAATCCTTATTTCGCAGCATTCCGCCAGGTAGCGCTATTTGTCGGGTCTTCCCCAGTTGGATCCGTTTGAATTTCCCTCCTTTTTTCCTGCGCGCGCGGATATTTTAAAAATACCCACGTTGAGCTCGAAGGTGATTCTTACGATTAGGATGATATTATAAGAGGTTTCATATACGGAGAAAAAAGTGACACGTGTTGCGTCCAGTTTAAAATCTCCGACGCGAACTGAAAATCCACCTCTAACGTTCATTCGCCAGAATAAAATATACTTTGACGTAATAAAATTTGAAAATTTAGAAACTTATTTTGCAGAATGAAAGAAATATAGAGAGAAAGCTTAGGATCTAATTTAAAAGATCGCAATCGCGAAAGTTCCACTTCATTCTTTATTTTTTTCTTTTTCTCTTTCAAATGAAAATTTCATCGATTTATGGACATTAGTATCGTGTAGCGATGAAACGATTGAACTAATCGAGGATAAAGCGGCGACGGAAACAGCTGCTGTCATCGTCGGATATCGTTTTCTCAGTTTGAAACAAATACAAAAACATAAAACACTTTGGCAATTAATTTGCACTCTACATGTATATATTTCAAAGTATAATTTTCGTCCAAGTTTAACATGTAGTTATGAGAAATTAAATATTATTTGAATGAGTGCTTCGCGGTCTATTAAATCATAAACGTCTATGCATTAACTAAGATCGTATATATATTACGACATTATACCTTTTCTTATCTGTGATTATCCTATTTTTGTCAATGATAAAAAATTAATTGATTTATAGACATTAATACTGTTACCATCTAGCGGCGGAATATTAGAATTAACCGTCGATAAAGCAGTTACCAAATGAGCTGAAATTACAAAAATGACATTATCCGTAGTAGATAGCAGAACCTGTCTCGGTCTCTCTTTTATCGACGTTTAATTACACTATTTCGCCGTTATGTGACGCTAATATTTTAATATCTATAAATCGATCAAATTTTCACTTACGAAAAAGATCAATTAAAAGGATTAACTTATGATTTTTTGTAATTGCATCTTCCTAATTAGGTCCTAAGAGATTTTTTTAATTCTATTTAACAGATCGAAACTCTTGGCCTAATGACATTGACTTTTTCACAAGTCAGATTCGTAAACATAATTGGAAATATATACGATAAATGTCACATATAGTTTTGAGTATGAATTTCTATCTGATTGACTGCAAAATGACATAAATTTCTACGTATATGATTTACATACACATGTCGTTTACGTTTCTCGTCCATGTTAGATTGTTCAAAAAATGTCTTCAACGATTGGAATAAGAAGCACTATAATTATGATGTATTTTTAAATTGTAATCGTATCGTTACTCGATGAATGTTAATCAAAATCAAGTTAAACTTGACCAGAGATTGGACTTATCGATTGTTCATTAGAATATGATGGTAATCAGGAGCAACTTCACGATGGTGTGCTGTGCAAGAAATGGCGGATTGTTTTTGCACGGGGGGAGTTGTAAAAATTTGAGCGTGAGACATGTGGGTGTTGTGACGATTCACGAGCAAGTAGTCAATTAAATACTTCTTTCGGTATGAGTGACCACTTTTGGGAACCTTTAGCCGAAGTATATATCACAGAACAAGCAGAATCTTCTGACCCTGATCATTACATTTATTGTCTTTGTAGCAGAGTATTTATTCGGTAAATACATCTGCAACAATACGACTCATTTATACCGTCGGACGTCGCAATTTCCCATATTCCTTTATTCTCGTACCTTTACCGTTTTTATGCATTTTTTAAATCTTAGAAATGGAATACTCGTTTATCGATCAGTGGTGTGACACATGACCTAACCTTGACACCCACTTGAGTGTGAGCTAGGTCACATAGTGTATTTTCTTTGAAACTGAAATTAAAAATTAATTTTCTTTGTTACGCAGTAGGAATGTGATAACGCATTTTTCTTAAAACGTAGAACAGTGCGAAAGTTAACAATTGTTGAAAATATTCCTTTGTCCTTTCATTTAGTTCAGCGAAATATCGAAAATAAACACCTTGTGTACCACGTGGATATTATTATTAATTTTTAATTACGAAGAATTGAAATATTGTATTATATCGAATTGTGTGATTTTTCTGCAACAAATTTTTGTTTATTTTTAGGAACCCAGAAGTTTATACTGTCCTTGCTCTAGAGGATGCTAGTGAAGATGAAAATGTCGAGCGTGACTGTGTTGGAGAAATGTTAGATCTTCATAAAAGGTCCATTATAGAAGCACAATCCATTGAGAAACACGATGTAAGATTGTTTCTTTGTCTTTTATTTTCATTTAATGTGGTAACATTGGTCTATGTATTAAATAATATTTGAACAAAAGCATATCTTTCCTTCCTTAAAATTAGGAAGAACCAGTGAGCTGTTACTGCAGTGCATCACACACAGACAACAATTATTCCACAGATGAACATGACTCTGTTCGTGATTCGGCTCATCGTCCTACTGTACATTCCCTCACGCAGAAGCTGGGCCTGCACCAGTCCGATTCAGGTGCAGACTTGTCAGAATATCATGATCAACATGAGGCTAAAAGTATACAAAACCTATTGGCATCTTATGACTTTCCAAAGACTTTCCAAACAACAGAGACTGAACTGGAAGATGAATTTGACAAAGTGAATGTACTTGCACAGCACCAAGAAGATAAAGATACAGAATTTGAATCTAAAATAATAGACATTCACTCATCAGATCATCTTACAGATAGCACTGAAGTTTTAAGTTATGATCCATCCATTTGTAATAAAAAGGAATTTCATGTAGAAAATCCATTATGTATTTTAGAAGATAAAGATTTTGAGATACATAATATATTTAAAAATGTTTCCTTAAGTGATACACAAACTTATAGGGAAGATGTCACACTTAGGCATAATTGTGACCACAGCTCGAGCGATTATCCATATTATTCTATGTATTGTAAAACTAAGAGTATAATGGATATATCATGGGAAAGATATTGGTCGGAAAATGGTGAACGTATAATTTGGACAAGTTGGATCAGAAAATACGCAGATTATATAAATCCGGAATATTTGCAACAAAATGCTTATTTAATAGGGGATGAGAAATCAGAAATGAAAGAAACTATTGAAAAATTCTCAGAGCAAAATACATGTTTTCCTAGTCAAGCGCACAGAAATTGTGAACTTGATCGCTCAAATTTTGAAGGAATATTTAGTAAAAGTAATAATGTTAGCGATAATGAAATAAAAGCAAAAGACACATGTAGTGTTAATTTTTCGTTTGATGATGTAAGTAAACAGAAAATAAGTGACAGAGATTCAGAAGATAATAGGAAAAAATTCACAAATTTTGAAGCTTCACCAGAAACTGGAGATGGTTGGAATCCATTGAGTCCTTTTAGTATGGAAGAAAGTTATAATCAACAATCTAATGCAGAAGATGAAAGACTTTTAATAAGGTGCGATTCTATCAACGAGTCAATAGCAAAAACAAATGCAACATCAGATTCTATGACAAATGTCACAAAGATGACCCTTACTAGTTCTAGTTGTGACTCTATTTCTACAAATTCGTCTAGTCTCATCAGTTCTGTAACTAGTTCTATCGAAAGCAATATAACAAACACCAGTTCTGATCAAGATAATGATCAAGAATACACTCCAGAAGATACTGATAAATACTGGCAGCATTTATGGAAAGAAAATTTCCAAATAGAATATCAAGATCATTATAAACTATTTGTAGAAAAATATAAAAGGGAGCAATCTGAAATTATTAATCAAAATTGTAGCCAGGAACATAACGATATAGATATGCAAGAGGAAGGAAGTGATGAAAGTATAGACCAAGATTTTACACAAAGGGAAACAGATATGTGTAATAAAATGAACACTTCTGAAAGTAAAAATATATCTAATAAAAATTTTTCTTATTCTAAGAAAGACAAGACGAAAAAAAAACGATTGATTATGGAATCAGTAGGAATGCTCATCCAAAATTTAACAATGAATTCAGAGGACAATGAAACTATTGCAGATAAAGATGAAAAAGCTAATGAAATGGAATGTTCAAAAGAAGTTGAATGTAATGATCAGAATTTAGCTACACAAAATGGAAATGCAATTATTTCCAACACTAGTGGTAACAATAGTATTCAACGAAAATATTCTGATGGTGGAGATGGAGACGAACCCAATGAAGATAAACCTATAACATTAAAACGAAGGTGCAGTATTATATTTATTTGTTTATTTATTTATCAAATAAATGCTATTTACGTATAATATATTTTATTTTAGTCACGAGGCTGATTATGACGATACAGAAGAAGGCCTGGAATCAGTAAAAAAAGCATTTTCATTGATGGGATATACTTTCAATGAAAATTACGAGCAATCAAATTTTCAAGGAGAAGTAGTATACAGAAAAAAAAATATTAGATTACAAAATAGACAATTAAAAATGAAATATTATAGATCCAAGCCCGCAAATAAACATATATACTTTGATGATAATGGAGTGGAAATTACTAACACTATAGACAAAGTAAATAATATTTTTTCAAATAAAACAGAGATATATAGCTGTTTTATTTTTTGCTTTTTGTTTTACAGGTAAAACATTACTTATCATATTGTCCTGTATTGCCATCAGTGAAAACAGAATTACAAGCCTCTGAAAAAGGTTCCTACTCAGCACAATTAACTTCAAGTTCTGATGACGAATGTGATCGTAGCCTTAAAACAAAATTGCAAACAAAGCGATTTGTATTTAGTAAACCAAGCACAAGTTCAATAGATTCAGGAGCAGATAAAAAACAATTTGATGATGTTCACGATACTGTTAATGTATTTGATAATCAGGACGATGTTTTCCAAAATGTCGAAAATGATAATATATATTTTGATCAATATGAAACGAGTGATACCACAAAATGTGCATCAGAAGATCAACTTCCTGAACAAGATAACAAGAAATTCGATTCATTAAATGTCAATATGGATGTAGATGAAAACTATAGTAACAACGAAATACAAAATGTGAAATTATCAGACGAAGACAGCATAAAGAAGACGCAAAAGAAGAAACGAAGGAAGCAATTTAAAAAAAATATAAGCCTTCCAGTAGAGATAGACAATGATAAAACTTTAATGAAATATTGGTTAAAAAGATATCGCCTATTTAGCAAGTTTGATCAAGGCATTAAATTAGATCGTGGTATGTCCTTTGATAATATTTATACAACAATGATTTATGGCTTTTGAAAGACTAAGAGTAAAATATCTTACAAATCATTCAATAATGTATTTACCAATTTTTAAATTTTATAATTATTCTTTTTGTAGAGAGTTGGTTTTCCGTGACACCAGAAAAAATTGCCGAACATATAGCCCAAAGATGCAAATGTGATACCATAATCGATGCATTTTGTGGTGCAGGAGGAAATGCTATTCAATTTGCTTTTACATGTGAAAAAGGTGTGTTCACTGTATATGAGTTAGTATAAAAATTTAATTATTTTCATTTTTACAGTTTTCGCAATAGATATAGATCCAGTTAAAATTGAACTTGCTCGAAATAATGCTCGAGTCTATGGTGTTGATGACAGAATAGAATTCATTGTTGGAGATTTCTTTCAACTTGCATCGAAATTAATCGCAGATGTTGTGTTTCTAAGTCCTCCATGGGGAGGACCTGAATATGCCAAGAATGAAACTTTTGATCTCAATAACATTATGCAACCCATTGGTGGAGTAAAATTATTTAATATAGCAAGAAAAATCACAGATCATGTGGCCTACTTTCTACCTAGAAATGTAGATACTATGCAGGTAAATTTTTATAATTCAAGAAGATTAAAAAAATTTGAATATTCTACCTATGTTATTTTAAAATACATTATGCATCAATTGCTTTATATTTTTATATAAATTTACAGCTTGCCATATTAGCTGGAGTAGGTGGTGGTGTAGAAGTGGAACAGAACTTTCTCGACAGAAAGTTAACAGCTTTAACAGCTTATTATGGCGAACTGCCCAGGGACTGTTAGTTGTGATATGATGTGTAATTTATGAGAAGATCCACATCAGTTGCTTAAAAAAAGGAACTTCTCACATTTTATGAATAATTAGCTGTAAATAATAATCCGTATCAATTTGCTTAGGTTATCCTGAAAAGCAATATTTTTTATTTCATTTCATTTACATAAAAGACAACTTTGTTATATATTATAATTTACTAATATATTTTAAAACTTCCTATTAAACTTTTTTAAAATAATGTGTCCATCAGTTACTATTTTCATAAATCTCACACTTAAGCAAATTGATACCGGAATTTCAATTTGTGGGGACATATTTGTGAAGTTCAATAATTAATATGTGAAATCTCTTAAAAAGATTTTAAATTCAATCTTCCATAGCAATAAGTATTATTTTTACCTGATGAATAATTAAGTCAAAAACATTAGAATATTTCTCTTTAGTTCATCATGTAAAATATTATTTTAATCATATTGTAATCCATACGAGATATTGTAATTTACATTTTACAACGGTTTCCAGATTATTATTTTACAATTTTTATGTACACTTCTACTAATTTCCTATTAATTATCAATAAATACATTCAAAATCTTAAATGTATTTTTTCATATATAATAAATTATATCCTTAGTAAAATTTAAAATAAAAATATCTCAAAATTACTTTTCTTTTAACTATAAAATTTTTTTTTCGAATAAAATAAAATTTTTGAACAACTATGAACAGAGAATCCATTAAATTAATTAAATATGTATTGCTTTCTTCAAAATGATGTACAAAATTTTTTTAAACAAGAACATTTGTTTTTCATTAAATTTGTTTTTGCTGATATAATATACAATTCCAAAAATAGTATCACAATTAGGATTTTAAAAATTAATATATTAATTCTAGTGTTCTGTTAAACAAGTTAATTCATAGTATTCTAAGTAACGCGTGACTAGCATTTCTTCATTTAGTTTTGAAGTATAAATTTCTAATTGTTTCCAAGTATAGAAATATTTCAATTAGTAACTTAACGTTCTATATTTCACGTATCAACATTAATATTTGTTGCCCCTGATTCCTCAGGTTCAGCAGGTATAGTTATACCACCAGTATCTATACTTTCTTCTTCTTCCCTTGGAATTTTTAAAAAACAATGCATTGTTTCTTCATCTTCTTGTTCAATTGATGAGTTACTTTTAGTTCTATTTTCTCTTGTTGGCAGTGAACCTTCAAGATGCTTCGATGGTATCTGTATCGTTATAGTTTGTGACGTACCATCTGCAGACGTTGAGGAAGACATCAAATTTGCTTCTAAAGTATCGCCCACTTTTGAAAAGGCACCCAAGCAACTATAAATTAATTGTGCCGCTGCAATGTTACCAGGGAAAACTTCAACATTTTCGCTATCTGAAAAAATATACAATTTTATATTAACAATTATATACATTTTAACAAAAATTTGAAATATACCTTTCTTTTGCATATTTGCTTTGATCAATCCTTTTTCATGGTCTCTTACGTGTTGTATATAACTTTGATTTTTAACAGTTTTAAAAGGGCATAGGTCACACGTAAATAAACCAGACAATAAAGGATGTCTAGATTTTAAATGATTTTTATAACTACTACTTTGTATTGCAGTGTAAGAACAGTGAGGGCATTTATAAGGTCTAAACCCTGAAAATATTATTTACATACGTAATTTTTGTAATACATTATTTTTTAATACATTCTTGTATTATATTACATTTCTTGTTCATGCATACCTGTATGTTGCATAATGTGACGTCGTAATGTATTGTGATCTCCAGTTTTATACTCGCAAAGTTCACAACTAAAGGGTTTATCACCAGTATGTTGCCGTAAATGCATTTGTAACATTGCTTTTCTAGCGCTAGAATGCCCGCAAACATTACAAACATATGGTCGTAACTTTGAATGCACTGCTTGAATATGACTTTTTAAACATTTGGAATTTGCATAAGTTTTTCCACACATATCACATTTTTTTGAAGTATACCACCGCGTTACTTCCAATGTTTTGCGATCCAAATGCATCACTCTATGATTACGTAACTGACTGGCTTGTTTAAAACATTTACCACATTCTGAACATTCATACTCGCGAGTCTCACTATGCACACGCATATGAGTTAAAAGTTTCACCATTGTTGCACTTTTATATGCTTTACATATTTTACAAGTAAATAAACCTATATCTTTAAGAGTGTATAAAAATACGTTTTAGTATTTTATTGTGTAAATACTGATACTACTGATATTTATATATTTACCAATTTGATGCTTTTTCCATAAATGTAAGCTACACTGTCTCCATTTGGTAAATTTCGTATCACGGCAAACGGTACATTTAAATGCCATTCCATTTTGTGATTCTATATGACAAAGTGCATGTTGCTGCATTGTTTCCTCTGTAGAAAATTTATAGGGACATCCTCGATATGAACACCTAACAAAATGTACAATATAATAAGTAAGTAAAATATATATTTTTAAAAGTTTAATAACATACTTTATGTTTCTTTCCATTAATTCAATCATTTTTTTATTGAGCATATATTCAGAATTTAAAGGTTTTTGAATCTTAACTTGACGTTTTATATCATTATTTTCAACACTCTGTCCTATACACTCTAATAATCCAGAATCTTTTGAATCATCAGTTATATTTTCTTTACCACCTTTATTGGCTCCTGTGTCTGTTAATTGATGATCCTAAAATAAAAAGTATTAATATCTTTAATCGCAATGGCTTAATTCTTTCACAACAGACCAAGCAATTACATTTATCATATGTTCTTTACAATCTTCAATAGAAGGAAAGCAATTAGAACATTCTCCACACATGTACAACAATTTTACTTCATCTGTATTCTTAAACTCTTCTTTTATCTGGAAAATGCAATGTCAACATAAACATTCGTTAAAGAAATAATTGATTTTGTAACTCACCTCTATATCTACTTTAGGATTTACATGTGTTTTCTGAAAATGCTGCAATAATTGTGTCTTGTCTTGCGTAGTATAAGTACATATTTTACATTTGAATGCTGTTACAACTTCTACAAAATCATTAGCATTTACATTATGCTTTTCTACTATAAAATCCTTTTCATTTTGATCAGTGATAATTTCATATTGTTCTTGAGAATGTTGATCAATATTTCCAATTACTAATCCTTCATTAGTAATATATTGCGGTTCACAATTATCATCTTCCTTAGATAGCAGCACTGTTTTTTCTTGTGATTCATTTTCATCTGTTACTTGACTAAAATCTAATTCTTGTAGTTCTCCATTCTGAAATGCATAAACCTGACCATCTAAGCAAATTAAAGAAATTGATTCATCCTCTTTTTCTACATGTGGTTCATCTATAATATTAATTGTATTTGGTTCTTGATTAGTTGATGTAGTTTTTGTTATGTCTATAGTTGGATCTGATATAGTTTGTAAAATATATCTAGTGCCATTTATTTCGTAGCTTAAATATGAAGAATCTTCAATACTTCTTTCCTCATTCATGGTGATGATATTTAATTAAATCATACTGTTATAAAATGCTTGATATATTTAAATTAATAGTAACATTTTTTCTGCAATATAAATACATATAAATATTAACATTTGTAGGTAAAAAGGTAAATATCTATTTTTATACTTATTATACAAAAACCTTGAACATAATTTATGAAATGAAATTTAGTCAATATTTATAACTAATAATACACTGATACTTTTGCACATAAAACGTCAAAATATATTAAATTAAAAAACGCAATAAAATAAAAAGCACAATTTATTTAGTAACATAATATTCAACTTATTTACTTGAATTATACATTACCTTTTTAATATAAAATTTTATAAATTACACTAAACGTACGTGTCATTATGTTTGAAGTAAAAAAATAAATGAATTATTTACAATTATGTTGTGAAGTGCCGATATTTGCATAAATTAGAGAAGAGGTTATCTTAAGGTCGATTCGTAACATAACTTAAAAATGTAATTTTTCTAGCGACAATTGAAGTTAAGCTGTTATATTTTATTGACGTAAAATAAAAACTTTTACAAATTATCATCTCTCCGTAATTAAGCACATTCACAACTGTTCAAATTCGAAAATCATGTTACGCGAAAGTAACTCGCGCGAACTATGCGTCTGGTTTCAAATGAGATTTCAAATAGGACTTAAAGACTTCGGAAATGTTTAATATGTACAAATGGAAAGAATATTACTTACGAATAAAGAATTTAAGTCAAGTGATGAACAAGAATACTGAAAAAATGACATAAACGTCAAATTTTAATACATTATCCATGAGATCCGTGATATTCCACCATTTTGCATCACGTGATACCGCGAAATTTAGCATATAGTAAATTTACGAAGGATATTTGATTTAGCAATAACTAAAAAATCATTTTTCCTCTTTTTATTTATATTTTATTGCACTCTATAAAATAATAATGTCTTAAAAATATATATGCATTTTTTATTATGCTATATTTAACAATTCATTTACATTAATACTAGTAATTGGATGTATGTAATCTACAACACTATTCAAATATACATATATATATATATACACACTATATTTTAAAATAAAAACCCCTATTTACTTTTTATATTTCTTTCGCTGGATATACAGTAGGGGTTCTTTCAGCATTTTGCCTAGCAATTTCAGGAAAGAACTGTGAATTATATTTTTGTTTGATAGTAGATTTTGAAGGAGTTTCTGGAGCTACTGTTGGAACTGGATCTCCTCTCAATTTAGCCAATAAAGCTTCTGTCCTTAATTTTTCACTTTGTTCTCTCAACAATCTTTCTGCTCTTAATTTTTCTATATTTGGTCTTTCTATATTTTTTCTTTCTTTACTTCTATGACGCTCTCTTTTATGTTTTTTAGATTTTTTATGTTTGTGTTTTTTCAAAAATCTTTTATAATCTGAATTACTTTCATCCAAATCATCTTCTTTCCTTTTAATAGATTCTGTTTTAATTTTTGAAGAGTTTTCTATGGAGCCAGATCCCATCATATTTAAATACTTTTTTATATCTTGAATGGGATCATTTAATATTTTCTTTTTAGCTTGTACTTCTACATCCTTTTCTATGTCTCTCAATCTTTTAGGTAATTCTTCATACCAACTTTTCTTACCTGTTGCTTCATTAGTGTCTTGTCCAAGGTATGAAAGATAGCCAATCTGCTTCTCATACTTTTCTCTTTCTTCTTTTTTCTCCTTTTCATGTTCTGCATTAGGTTTGTTATAATCAAGTTTCCCTTGTTCAAGTTCAGCAAAAAAATTTACATGATCCCATTTCGAAGAACTAACATCTGCTTCACTTTTTAATACTTCTGTTCGTCCATCATATTTTGATCTGGCTTTTTCTCTCAAAAGATTAATTCTTGCTTCAGTTTCCTAAAGAAATAAATATTTAAAATTTGTTGTTCATTTATTGTTTAAATGATCAGTGAATAAGTTTTTTAATCCTATTTTCATATATACCGCTTTTTGAATTCGTTCTTGTTTAAGTTTTTCTTCTTCTGCAGCTTTTGCTTCATCCCGTCGTACACGTGCTATATTTTCCTTAGTACGTACATGCCACCTAAAAAAATTATTATAATTATATTTTTATATTTTCATTAATCTAAATATAATAAATAACGTAAATATAATATAAATTAATGTATAAATAAATAATACATAAATAATATATAAATACAAATAATATTGACAATAATATATAAATTATTTTCAATTATACCTTTTCTTCGGTAAAATATTCATTTTTAAAATGCAATTCTAATGCGAGACACAAATTCTTTATTGAAAATAAATTATATATTTTATAACTTATAACTTTATTTCTTCTTAATTTTATTAATAAATTCTTTTAATATTGTGTAAAATGTATATGAATTTATATAAATAACTGAAAACCTATTGCTGTATCTTTTGACAAAAAATTTCGTTAGACGTTTTGACAAGTTTAGGTTATGTTATAATAGCGATAGCATAATCGTCATATGACAAGTTAGAGCATGCGATGTGCCGCGTCGTGGCGATAGCGATTTCTAACCTAAGTGATTCATGCTAAAGCGTCTTGTTTTCATCAGACTGAGAAAATTTAAATTTTTTTCTTTTATCATCTTTAAAATATGTAAGTACAAAATTCGTATTTCGTCAAAAATAACAATGATTTTGCAATTGTGTGATATATAAATTATAAATTTTTAATGTATTCCTAATGTTTGTATATGTATATAAAATTAACCTCAGTATATTAATACAATTAATTAATAATTTGTTAAATAATGTTTCATTTAATTTCATTTTTTTGTAATTAATTGTTATTTATTATATTTGTATTTTAATTATTATATATTTTCATATTTGAACTATTTTAAATATTTATAATAATATGTGTAATGTATTTTTACAGAAAAAAAATAGTACGCAATGGCTGCAACAATGCCAATAAATCCAAAACCATTTTTAAATGGTTTAACTGGTAAACCAGTTATGGTAAAACTCAAATGGGGCCATGAATATAAAGGTTATCTTGTCTCTGTTGATGGATACATGAATTTACAATTAGCTAATACAGAGGAACATATAGATGGAAATTGTACTGGCAATCTTGGTGAAGTTTTAATCAGATGTAACAATGTAATGTACATAAGAGGTGTGGAAGAGGAAGATGAAGAAGGAGAAATGAAGGATTAAATTTTATATTTGTAGATTTAGGATAACACTTTTTATTTTTAAGTAAAATTAAAACAATAAAATTATATTCTTTAAAGTCATGGAAATTTATTTATCAATAACAATATATTCATATTTACATCATAATTAGTTTTAATAGTACATTATAACATAAAATTATAATATCAAGGTATAATATTTTTACATACACTTAATTAAATTTTGGAACATTTGTTACAATAGGTTTAGGTCTGGACCTAAAAATTATTTTTCTTTTTATAAGTGCTTTAATAATGTATTCTGTTTGTCTTTCGAAAATATTGGTTGTATTAACTTCATTCTTTTTTTTCACTAAAACTGCAAATGGTTTTGGAAGTACCATTTCTTTTCCGTGTAATACATGAATGCCAATTATAAGTATAGGTGTACCGGATTTTGTAAAGTGTAAATCTCCAATATATACATTTGTAATATTCGTGGAATTAAATTTCAAATCACCTTGCAATTCGATAATTGCCCATTCTTCAAATTCTCCATCTCTATAAAATAAAAAAAATAATACTTTTCATTAATACTTTCACTTTTACAAAATGAAGTGAATGTAAAATTCATTAATATTTTAATATTATTCAAGTGATAAATAATACTTTTTTATTGGCACGATCATACTGAGTTTTGGCGGTAAACAATGTTTACACATATATATCTGATACATAAGTATGCATCATTGCAGTTATAAAATCACTAGGCATGAAGTATAAGCTTAAGTCGAGTTTACAATACGAAATGAAACTCGCTTTATAACTTATAACAATCATTATTTATTGTCAGATAATTAGGTTTGAATTTTAAATAATATTTGTAAGAGTATAAAAATGATGCGACACACATAGTTATATAAATAATTTTTTGAATTAGGATCTTATAAAGCGGAAGCGAAAAATGAATTTTTTCGTTCTTTAATAATGAATCAATTAATTTAATATTACATATTTCATATACTTACAACTTTTAATATCTTATGCAACAAAAATGTACACGCTAAATTATTCAGAGATTACTTTGAATGTTCATAACTATTTAATAGCCAAAACTCAAGTAGAATTACATTCTTAAAAAATGATATCGCAAGCAATGTAAGAAAATAATTTAATAATTTGATTAGAACAATGGTAATAAAATAGATAATAAAGTCTAACATATTTGTATAATTTTTCTTGCATGTCAAATTATATATAAATCTCAAAACATCTGTTAAACGATTTATATTTTTTCCTTAAAAAGATATTTTTATTTTTCTGTCATTCGATAATGCAAATTCGTAATTGCAAATACAATATATATAGCTGTATGTATAGCTGTTTACAATTAGAATAATATTCATGCAAGAATGTTTTATTTGCATATATATCTATGTGCATTTGTATATTTACTGTAGATGTAGAAAGCATATATAGTATATTTTCATTCAAATATGAAAACAATATAATGGGGTTGCTGTCTTGGTCCTGTGCTTGTACATATAAAAGTGCAGAGGAACAATCCTTTGTTTTTGAAATAGAACCCCATCTTCCTCTAATACCTCTCAATATATTAACTTATGTGAGAAAGTGTCATATATTATAGTTACACATCCTCTTTGTCCATAACACGTACATCTTCATATATATATGTAAGAATATTGCATATTACTAGCAAATAAATTTACATATGCATATGTGAGAATGTACATATCTACCAAATATCCTCCTAAGTGGACTTATATGTCATTTTATCACTATAAACATTTGATCTAAATATATTATTATACGACATAGATGTTAGAGGAATTGGTTTTAAAATATTAGCAATTGATTGTCGTTTAGAGTATTACATAGGACCTTCTATCATACTAATTTTCATTGTACAGTAATAAACGCTGCGTCCAAAGCCCAATATTGCCAAAAGGAATGCACCTGAAAATAAAATTTAAAACGGACCTAGTAAAAAGAACAATCGTTATTTGAGTGAGATATAATTTGAATGAGATGTTTATGTTTAAGACCTAAGACATTTATATATTCAATTAATCATCCTATTTAAACAAATTTTATTATACTTACCAACATAAGCTATGTAAATTCCACCACTAGATTTTGCATATGTATGTGTACCAACCTAAAAATAAAATGATATCAATTGTAATCAGCTTTAAAATATGTTTAAAGTATCTCAAATTTTTTTATTACATAATCTTATTAACATATATAATAACTGTACTTACAGTCACTGCTATTGCAATTACTAAGGCTATTAATCCAACAATAAAGAATGCAATACCTCGACCTCTAGCAAAATCTGGACCAACAGAGGATATTTTTCGGCAATGTGGACATCGAGCCAAAGCATTATTTAAGGTATTGAACTAAACAGTGTAATAATACAAATATGAATTATTATAAAATCACAATTATAAATAAAATATCCTAAATTTACAATTATAAATAAAATAGTTTAAATCCTTACCAAAAATGTGTCATGGCAGTGAGCACAACATACTCTACACATTCCAGGCATAGATAAAACAGGTGGTGTGATTGGACTTGGAGCAAGATTAATAATACGTTTACAGTTTGGCCTGGGACAAGCGATGCGTTGTGAAGAACTCTTACATATTAACAAACAGTTACATGGGCAACGTACATATTTCTTTCCAGGTGGTGCGTTTCGTATGGGCTGAAAAATTAATGACTATTTGTCACCCTTATTTCTGATATAGGATTTTGCAGTGAATTAAATTACTCTGATAACGTACTGTAGCTTCATTACACTGAGAGCATTTAACAACATGTTGATCTCTTTTACCAGAAATATCTATCATAGCCTGACAAACTCTGCATGTAACCATATGCGTGCCACACTGATTACTTGATTCGTATGGAGGTGGCACTTCATCAGGACCTATTGCAGATACTGTACTGACAGTTGATTCCAATTCGTCTGAAATAAAATGTAGTAGAGGTAACCGTAACCAATTGGATTAAACAAACCTAATTCTTTCGTGATCAAAATCGAGTATTATTTACCAACGAGACTACTCAATGGAGAATCGTAAATTTCCTTTTCCTTTCTTAATAACGGTTCTTGTTCGCCCTTCTTCCCGTTTCCCATGTCGCTCTATTAATTTACCCCTTAATGACAACAATTTAATTCAAGTATTGTTTGACAGTCCTCCCGGTGCTTCGATGACAAGGATGACAAAATAAAAATTTTTCTAACACCCTCCGTAGTTCTGTCTGTTTATAGAATAGAAACTATATGCCGGAACTAGACATACATCGTATTATTATATCATGGATCTTTAATGGATTGGTTTAGGAATTCTATAAGCAATTCAGCATTTCCACATGTTGGCTACCCTGTTATTCAATAATAGTGACGTGATCGTATTTGGAGGTTATCTTTTTCTTTTTTTCTATTTTTCTAACGAAAACAAAGATTACTATTAATTAGCAATAATATCGTAAAGTTTTCAAAATTTTCTGGTATAGTTTGCTTACAAGTTATAGGATACCGCCACTTACGTCCGTCATACCGGGTACATTTTAACGCTCGTAGTTGCACATTTCCCGCATTTACACTTAAAAGTTGAATACCATCAAATATTGTTTTAATAGAAGTGATTTTGATTATCAAAAAAATACGCATTATCTCTGTATGTCATACATCAGGGATTCTCTTCTGATCAGTGTGTGTGTATTTTCTCTTCCCTCCTCTCCATCCCAAACGATCGAATCTATTTTCTAGGAATTTTGTGAAAATTAGGGAAATCAAAATTAGGCGTCTAAGATTTGAAAACTTGAACCTTCGTGTCCAGAGTCGGCTACTTTATCGACACGTTAACGTATTGTATTGTATTGTATTGTATCCGTACGTAAACTGTACAAAGGTTTAACCTAACACTCTGTAGTAATACGAATAAAATATTTTGCTTTTGAATTATTTCTCTTTTTCGCGTGTGTGTAAATAAAATAATATGGAAAAAGCACAGCATTTATGGAATGTGAATCAATTTATTACGAAATTAAATTGTTCGCAAAGCAGAAATTTGCAGACATTTTACATGTAAGTTATACTTTGTTTACTTGTATTAAATATTAGAAATTATGCATGTACTTCGAGTAAAGAAATAATTGAATATATATTATATGTTTAATATTATTGTATTATAGGGAAAAATGTAAAAGATTTAGTCATGGAATAGAGTTGTCATCCCAAAATTTTGGTCCGTCTGTGATGTGTCAATTTTGTGGATCACTCTGGAATACTATGAATTATAGTATTAGAATATTGCGAGGTAAACCACTCTCTAAATCTATTAAAAAAATTATACATTCTATGAACAATGGTGAGAAAAGAATACCTAAAGTTCAAAGAAGTTTAGCAGAAAAATGCATAAAAAATAAAATGAACAGATTAGTACTTAAATGTTCAGTCTGTTTAAAAAGTACAAAGATACTTTTTGATAAGCCACAAAGGGAAAAGGTACAGAAGAATGAAATAAAAAATATTGAAAGTAAAGCAAAACGGAAGAAAAAAAGAACCAAGGATAAAACTGCTGGTTTAAATATTTCTGGAATTTCAAATTCAAATGTTATAGAGGGATTGAAACAAACAAACATAAGAAAAGTTGAAAGTACGACAAACGCAACACCAACTCAAAAGATAAAAAAATTAAATATAAATCGATTAAAAGACATGGTAAATAAAAAAGCAACATCCCGAAAAAGGACAAGTTTACATGGTTTTTTAACAGAGCTCTGTTGAAAATTAATTTATTATTAAAGTGTCTTATAAAATGTTTTATAAACACAAATTCTCATTTATTACATAGAAAACATTCGTCACGCTTTCTTTACGAAAAAAAAAAAGAAAAACGAAAAACGGAGAAAATGAAGAATAAAAAGACTGATATTTAGTTTTTCAAAGTCCTATTCTAAAAGACATTATTTTTGTACATTAAATACTAAAAAATTTTCATTCTTTGGTTACTTTAATCGTCAATTGTTCTCTACAGTATTGTCCATACGATGAAATAAATATATCATGATGCATCAAAAGCGTGATTCACACAATGTTGCACATTAATTATTCCCCTACTATCACTCCAGTGGAATCTCCTTCTGTACAACCTATAAAAATAAAATCCTCTTAACGGTATGGAAAATTATTCTTCATTTTAATAAAAAAAAAAAAAAAAAAAAAAAAAAAAAATTGTACAAGAAGAAAACTAATTCTAATGTACAATTGCAGATCTCTATTTCCTGGCAACGTGCAGCACGCGCTTGCGCGTCACCACATCGTTGTCGCACTTTTCGGCTGCGAAAGTCATGCGTGAAGGTCTACTTTCGTGCATTTCTTGTTAATTCGGTCAGTATGTCGGGGCAGGAGCGCGGAAGAGGAGTTGTTAGTCACCTGAATGCACGCCTCGAGATAATCCCGCTCGGACATTTCCTGGTCCTTCGCAGGGGGAACTTTTCCCCGACGGCGCAGCTCTTGCTTGGCATCGTTCAAGTCAAAGATCGCCACGGGATCCAGTTTGCCCTTTAGTACCAGGCCCGCCAAGTACTCAATGTAGTGCTGCCTGCGGGGAAAAGTACCCAGAATTTAGTCGTGCCATGCACGATGCCTTTTCATTTACCTCGATCAAGTCTCTCCTGTAATGTTCCGGATTACGACCGTACCAATTTGGGGGCAATTTGATTCCCGCACGTTTCACGCAAGTCTCGAGATCGTCTATATTTAGTAACGGAAGTGGTTCCAATTGGGTCTCCCGAATCTTTCGAACTAGGTATTCGATGTAGTGGATCCTGAATATTCGAAGATTACGTTGAAAAGAAATTAAAATTGGGTATCATTTTTTAAACATTTTTCTTATCGTACATATCGTATTATTATCATTTCTTCTCATTTATTTCGTGCCTAATAAGTTATACTTGTAACCATCTGTTCTAGTAGTTTGTATAAATTCTTTTTCGTATAATTGTAACGGTGCTTTGATTTCATTGAAAGAGAAAGGTATTGAGTTGTAAGAGTAGTAGTCGTAATAACAACGAAAGCATGCAAAGTTGCAGAGGGACAAACAAATTACCTGCACAAGCCAGCGTGTCCCTCAACGACATCTGAATTGCATACCGCGTCTACAACACCAGTGGGAGTTTCTTTCTGCAATTGCACTTTGCACTTGCGCTCGCCAGCCGGACCCTCTGTGTCGTACTCGATTCCATTATCTTTTAACAGTTGTTGCAACTGCCCGGGTTCCTTATCGCGAAGATAGAACAGACAGTTTCGTGGATGATGTGCGTGAAGGCCCAGTTTTGCGCAATACGGGCTGACCGAACATTTTGCTCCCATCATGAACGCTTTTCCGCAACCACAGCAAAATTCATATTTGCACTGGCTGCACGTAAAATGCATACAACCTGCAAATATTTATCGTTACTAACAAGTAATTTTAATGATTTTGGAATTTTAGGAAAAAATTCACTGAAAAAAAATTAATAGAAATTAAATTACTAAAACTTCTACGTTCATTTGAATACTTTACGTTTTCAATGAGAAGAGCTCTATTTCTCTTTAAAATGAGCTCTGACTCGTAATAGAGTACGTAATTTTTAGAAAAATTCATTACAACCCAAATAATTAAAGCTTGAGCGTCCGTATATATTTTACCTCCCCTGGACAAGGAGTAGCGAAATTTGCATTTAGGACAATCTATCCCATTATCCGCGAGGTGCTTGGCTAAGCCGGCGGCTTGATTATCCGGGTCATTCTCGTCTTTCCAAGCAGCAAATTGCTCGCACGTAATTCCTTGGTGCTGTTTCTCCCACTGAAAGTGAAACCACCGTCAGAGAGGATGTCTATCTGCGCTTATGTAATTTCCATTTAATTTTCGTGTAATTATCAACGTCAGCACGTACCGGTCTCCGACATTGTGCACATGTGACTGATCGACAGTCGGGGCAGATTAATCTCTTCTGATCTGGATCCGCGTAAAATCCGCTGGAACACTGAAAACAACATACACGACGTTCCTTCAGTTGTCGAGCAAAGAGGATTAAAGAGATTTGTATTGAAGAAACACCTGAATGCACCACTTAAAATTCGGATCTTGCATTAATGTCCGGTCTCTCAACTTTCTTTGGAAGAGTTCATGAATCGGTGGGTCTAGAAGTGTCTTCAGTTGTATGTCCAGGTTGCTGAAATATTCCAACACCTCGTCTTCGCTGGCGTCTTTTAGATTCGGCTCCTTGCAGAACGGACAAACTGCGTCCGTGATATTTCTGTCGCTGATTTGAATCGTGAAGTAATTTTTCGCGCACTCGTTACAGCAACGGTGCACGCATTTCAACATGGACACTATCTGAGATTAAAAATGAATTCCAGCTTAATTGAAATTCATTTACATATAATTAGATTTACATATAGTTAGACTGCGGACGTTCATGAATATTTGAAAAATAGTTCATATAATTCATATAAATTTTGACATAAAATAATGGACAGTTTGTTTTTTTTCGAGTACCTGGCTCATTGCAAAGCGACCAGTGCAAAGCTCGCATTCCTGTTGTAAGAAAGCCAATGCCGATTCTATACTGGAACACTCTTTGGCTGCTTGAAGAGCCTCGACGTCTCCGAACTTCAGAGCTAGCAAACTGGCAGCCACTTCCGCCTCATCGTAGTTCGACGCTTTTCCTTCTGCTAAGAGGCGTCGAGCAATTCTCTGTAAATGTAAGAAAATTCTCACAATTTCATCTTTTCTTTTTTTGTCATTTAAGTTGTACTGGGCTGTTGGAACATATCATATATTGGAATTATATATCATCTATTTAATTTAAATACAAAAGTAGGATTAAAGATAATGTCGACATAGACATAAATTGAAATAATACAACATTGACATAAATTGAGAAGTATTTGACACGAAATATTTGAGACTTAAGATTAAGATTGATATATAAAATAATATACGAGGACAGTGACATGCAAAAGTATGATAGACAGAGACTACACCAACGTCTAGAAACAAGCTCTCGAAATTTTTACGGTAACATCGACGAATCCGCGAATAGAATTTTAATACTGTGTTTATTTGTTATATACGAATTAAGAGTGACATTACGAAATATTAATACATAATACGCCAATGAATGATCGCGAGGAATACAGAAGGACGAACACAGAATACAGAACGATCAGAACGAATTTCACAATGCTTGTATATTCTTACTAGTATGTCAAGGGATATGTTTTATTCTCCAAAATAAAACGATCGTGTCGGTGGAAAACGTGTTATCCCCGTGCGTTTAAATTACTATAAAAATCTCCGAAAGCATCCGACAAATTGGATGATGGAAAAGTCGTGTTCCACGATATTAAATTAAATTCTCCCGGTGTGCTTTCTTCACAGAGCATGTACAAACCTCGAGTACGCTCTCGCGTGTACACCACGGTTCTGTTACTTTTTAATTTAAACACACAGCGGAGCAACGCGAAACAAAGCGACATGCTATATAACAGCAATATTAGTCACGAGGAGAAACAAGAGGAATACTTACCTTCGTGGAAACAGAGCAACAGCCAACTGTACACTAGTCGGGGAGAGGAAAAAAGTGTGCTTAAAAGCTACAGTCAAAACAGGGTTAAGATTTGAACTGGACTCTGTCGGGTACTTTGTCTTTTTCGTTTCTTTTCTTTTTTTTTTTTTTTTGTTTCTCGTGTTTTTCTTAAGTGTTACCCGACGTTTCAATACTTTTGGCAGAGCTGTTTGTAGACATTGGCCTGTCAGTGGCAAGAACTGACAAAGTCGACAAGCGATTCTGACAACTGACGTCTACTGACCTCCCTCTCCGTTTTGGGAGATCCCCCTGTCTTCAAGTTGCCGCTCCTACTTTCCACGTATTCCCGTTCTGTTTTTTCTTCGCCCTCGAACCGACGGATACAACTGGCCACCAAGGAGAATCGTTTCTTTGACGTTACTCTCTGATCTGCCCCTTTGTCACAGCCTGTGCTCGCTCTACGACACGTTTTCACTCGCTTGTCGCTCGTACGTCTCGCTTTCGCGACCCCAGTCTTAGAATCTGTTTTATTCTGATCGTTTTTACCAGAGTTGTTGTTCGTTTCAAGTTTTTCCCCCGGTTTATTTGATTTATCTGTAATCGTGTCTCTACCGTTCTTTAATGGTGCTGATTGTTCTTCAAGTGTTTTAATGGAATGAGTTTCAGAAGCGATATCATTTAATGTTTCCTTAGCATTATTGTCTAAATCATGAAAATTTGTCATTTGCCTTCGTTGGCTTTTTACATCAACGTTATCAGCTCTCAAGGTTTCGTCCTCTTCAGATGAAATGCTATAATCCAGTTTTTCGTCGTCTATTTCTTTATCGTTTTTTAGTTGTTCTCCTGCCTCTGTTTCTTCTTCTTCTTCTTCTTCTTCTTCTTCTTCTTCAAACGAAGAATCTTTAATATCTATGGAAATTTCACTGGAATTAGAATCTTCTTGGCTCTCGTTAGTGATATACTCATTTTCAGAATCTTCGAATTCTGAATCGGATATTTTTGCTTTTATCGCGTTAATCGTTTTTTGCAGCATGATTTCAGCATCGGTTAGCTCCTCCATGCTGTCCAATGTGCAATCGGAAAGCTGTTTCTCCGTTTCTGATATATCTGATTCCGTTGCGTCCTCGAAGTCGGAAGTGGAAGAATCGTTATCTGAAGCCTCTTCTAGCTCGTATTCCTCGCTGGAAGTCGTATCATTTAAATCCGATTCTTTGGACATCGTTTGATCTGCGGAGTCGGACTTGATCGCGACTACTTTCTCGTCATTTTTCTCTGGTATCATCGCGGATTTCATTTTTTCGTTCCTCTCGAAACTCGTCGTCCGAGGGGCTTCAGTTTTCACGATCGTCGTCTTTCTGCTATTTAAATGTCCGACTTTGTCCGAGTCAGTTTCCCGCTTTGCACTGATCTTCAAAGCATTTCCAGACGAATAACTTTTCCTCGCTATTTGTTGGATGATCGATGGCCTCGCCGAGGTGATAGTTAACCCGTCACCGGATACTGCCTTCGAAGTCGGCTGAGAACATTTTGAAGCCTCTTGCACTTGTCGAAGAGAGCGACGCCTCGCTACGAACACGGGAATCTTCGATAGAAAAGAAGACTTTAATAAATTACACCCTTTCGCAGACTTTTCAACCGTCGTCTCGTTATTTTTACCATTAACAGGCACGATCGATTTTTTAATTTGTTCGCAACCCTTCGACAACGTGCTCAAAATTGTCGATTTCTTTTCCACAATCGCTCTCGTCCCCGTGGATCTCGAACTTTTTGATATTTGCTTCTGTCTGGAATTAATCAACAATCTTGCTTTATTTACCGGGCTATTATTCGATGGGACGTTTTTTACAATTTTGGTAGTTGTCTCTCCCGGGCTTTTCATTGACGTTTGACTCGGCGATAAAGTCGAAGATCTTCGAGTCATCTCAGCCGCGGCCTCTTTCGCCTTCGCAACCGTCGTGCCTCTCGGGTTAACTTTTCCAAAATTCCTCCTCGGTATGCCGGTAGGCTTTTTGACGACTTTCACAGGAGACCTCCTTCTGCCGACCTTTTTGGCTGGAGATTTGGATCTCTCTTTGGCTGCAACTCTCGGCGTAATCGTCTTATCAACTTCATTTGCATCTACTTCGTTATTTTCGTCGTTCGCCGCGCTTTCACCCGAAATCTTCACGATCTTGCGTGCTTCGGCCGCGCTCTCTGTTTGCAGTTTTATAGTCTCAATCGGTAGCTTCGCTTCGCTCTCCGACGAACTTTCTACGATCTTTATTGGCGCACAATCGTTCACCGCTATCATGGGACATTCTATGATCTGAATCTCTATCGTTTCAGGTACTCCGGGAGGTACATCACTAATATTGTTTACAATTGAACGTTCAGCCTCTATATTATCGCTCGATTCAACGCTCGATTCGAATTCCAATACAATTGCGGAATCTTTGACAAATAATTCGGTATTTCTCTTCTCATCTTCTTCGATTTTGCTCGAAGCTAGAGGACATAAAGTCGACGCGTTGCCGTTCGAATCTTCCTTTGCGATACTTCCATCGTTGCAGGCAATCGAACTGGCGTGTTTGTCAAGGTTTCTAGGCACGTTAGGAACGAAATAAGTCTCCCGATTCGTATCGATCAGATTTAGCTCGATGGCTCGATTTTCTTCGCTCGAGTTCGAGTTCGCATTATAGGATATATCGTTATTAGGAGTAACGAGGCACTTAGGAACGTTGTTAGTATCCGTGGAGTTTAGCTTGTTAACGGTTTCGGAGTCCAAAGCATGCGAGTTCAATGAGGAACCGGAAATACGAGAAGGATCACTTGAAATAGTTACAACTGCAGGTTCGGTATTCACGAGTGCTTCGCGAGCTTTATTTGTCCCGACGTTGTTCGATATCGAGGAGGAAACTATCTCTTGATCGTTCTGTTTTATTTCTGGCTCGTCCTTCCGGTCGATTGCTGTCATCGATTTGTTTAAATCATTCTGTTCCACGATTGTCGAAGAGTCTTCGTTTATTTCCAGCGGGCAATCATTTGTCACGTCGTTGATCTTTGAAGGTGACACTGGATGATCCTCCCTCTCGAGTTTTAATTTAACGTTAATTTGCTCGGCGGTTTCTTTGGAGTTGACGGATCTACTTGCCAAATTTATTGACGAGGTATCGATTTTGTCGTTGCACCGGGGAATGTGACACGCGACAGAGATAGGCTGCTCTACTTTTTCAGACACGTGCAACGCCGGTGCGGGAATTTCGTGAACGATTAACGTTGGTTTGTTGGGAATTTCTTGGATCTCGGGTTCTTCGGGTAATTCGCGAGTATTAATGTCCGGTTGTTTGGAAATGTTACGTGGATTAGTCTTGGGATTCTCTGGAACTTCGTGGACAACGATGTTAGAATCTGAAGGAGGATCCTTCGAGGATTCTTGAACAGAAACTTTGGATTCATTTGAGAATTCATTTGTAAAATTTTTTGAATCCACGGAGGCTATAGTTTCCGAATCTACGTCGGATATAATGCTTCTAGAATTTTCAGAAATTTCTTTGTTTTTCGATATTGCTCGTGTAATCGCAGAATCCATCGAAATTTCAAGGGATTTGGCATCAGCAAGAATTCCATCGATCTCGGAATCTTTGGAAGTTACAGCAGTCTTGGGAGTTACAGAAATTGCCTCAGATATCCCAGATTCTCTCGAAGAATCTCGACTGGCAACTGTGCTTTCTTCAGAGATCTCATCTCGGACGATCTTCGAATCCTCCGAAATTTTGCCCCCAGCTGCCTCACACCTAACATGTCCCGAATCGTCAACGAAATCATCTCCAGAAATTTTCCGCGACTCGATTCTCGAATTTTCTAAAACCGCGTGACCTGTCGAATTGTCCTCAAGGTTAGCAGACTGAGGAGATGCTGTTGCTTGGGTTACGACCGAATTAGTATGATTATCATCATGCGATTTACGGCCAGGAACGACCACATAATCCTCAGGTCGTCCATTGTCAGTCACCAAACTGGCGTCAATTAATTTCACACGGTTATCATCGCTAGCTAAAGTCTCGACGATGGGCATTCGCATGTCGGATGATTCAGACGTTCCCGAGTCACGTACGAACGAGGATGACGTCTCATCCGATAATGATTGTGCGCCAATGGTCTCGTTGTGTCTCGTTGAACTATCGCTGGTGAGTGATACGCCGTTCAAAGATGCATTGTTAAACCGAGGATCTTTGATGTCGTTTGCGAAAGACTTGTCAGCTTCCTCTGACGATGATCGTTCATGAATCGATGGATCGTTCGGTGTATGAATTTCCCTATTCACGTCAGCATGATCGCGATGATGGGATGAATCGATGTCTGTCGCTTTCGAATTGATGTTTAAAGCCTTTTGCGATCGCGCGGATGTTTTCTCGAATTTTTCATCGTTGTTAGTATCGTTCGTAACTGCAACTTCCGGAGAACATTTTCGTGAACTTACTTTGATTATCGCTGTTTCGATCTTCTCTTCGCTCTGCAACTGCGCTGCCGCGTCTCTCGGGACCCGAATCTCGTTAAATTTTCCTTCGATTGTCCCCCCTCCTACGTTAGTACGCGAAATACTATCGCCGTTTCCGTTCTTACGTACCATTTCGAGATCTTGTAGCTTTTTGATGTCAGCCGCGGTCGTTTCTGTTGTTTCAGTTCCAGCTACGTCCGAGCCAAGCTCCCCTGCATTCTCGACTTTCCCGAGAGGTACATTTTCATTTTTGCCAGATCCAGTTTCGAAGGAAGATCGAAGAGGCGAGGGGTCCTCGAGAACGTTCGCTGGATCGGTCTCGTTGCACGATTTCTTCGACGACAGCATCTGCATCGCCGATATGAAAGGACCCAGTAATTGCTCTGGCAGCGATTTCACGACGGATAACAGCGCCTCCATCGTGGCTACTTGCGTCTCGTTGCCTTTCGCGCTGGCTTCCGGCGAGACGTTTTCAGAACTTTGATTCGCCGAGCCATTCTCAGCCGCGATTATCGGCGATTGCGCTCGTTTGGCGATAACGTTACTCGATTCTACTTTCGTATCTTTCTCCGTAGGCCTTAATACATCCGTTTCTTCACTCGCTGCCTCTGTATTCGCGTTATCGTCTTCTTCTTCGGTGGAATTTTTAAGAGTCTCGATTAATTCCGCAGAAGCTGTTACCTTCTCCGCGTTGCCTTGTCCCGGCGTTTCGTCCGTTACGTTTCGTTCGATTTCAGCTCGCGGAGACTCTCGAGTCGATTCGGACGTCTTCGATGTACTTTGAGGCAAATCGTGGCCCGATACGCTGGCTCGCAAAGGAATACTCTCCGCCGAAGAGGAGCCTTTATCTACTTGCGCGGCTCTTTGATGAGGATCAGAAGTCTTTCGGGATGGCGTTTCGTTTTCCATCGAACGCGACGAACAGGCTTTATCTGTTTCTTGGTTGCTTTGCCCGCCGTCCGATCTCTTTTGGGACGTTGTTTCGCTTTCTTTTGCGCGCGAACCACCATCCTTTCCCTTTGCCGCGGCTACCTCCGAACTCATCGCCACCGTTTGCTTTATATTCTCTTTCGATATGGTTACGTCGGTCGTTCCGGCCTCAGCTTCGTGCGATGACTCTTTTTCTACGTTACGGCACGAGACAGCTTCCACTTCGTCTGTATTTCTTCCTTCTTTTGTGTTTGCATCAGGTACCGAGATCTCTTTCGTCTTTTGTTCGTTCGGATTCTTCTCTGACGAACTTCCCGATTGATTCGGACTATCTTTCTGAATTGAACTTGTTGGAGAACTGATATTCTGATCGTGATCTTTAAGCACAACGGTTGCATTAACAATTTCAGAACCGGCGGTGGGCGAAATTCGATCGATATCTCCTGCACTTTCTGCTTGGTGCTCGTTCGATCGAACTGCTTCATTTTCTTCTACGTGTGGAACATTTTCCATCTTGGTTAATTCTTGCCCATCGTCGATTCGATTCTGATTCGACGAACTCTCTGTTGGATACTGAGTTTCATTGTTAATCGCTTTCACAGTGTTATTTTGATCTTGCCTCTCAGTCGCGACAAGTGTATCAGCCTTATCAATTGTTAATAATTTAGCATCGTCCGTAGTAGCACGTTTTGATTTCTCGTTCTCCAGTGTTTTAACCGTGTTGGCTACATCGAGGTCTTGTACGGCCCTTGGGACCAGATTTTTATCGATTAGAACGGTTCGATCAGTGTTTACTTCATACAGATTATCAGGCTTATTACCGAGCGTGTTCAAGGGATCTTTCTCGTGTTGCCAGTTATCGGTCAGTTGTTTGAGGGCTGCCAGTTGCTTTTGAAAGTCGGCCTGCAACGTGATGAAATTTTCTACGATTGGTGACATTACCTGCTTCCTGGCTTCCGCGTCTGACACGTTGGTAACCTGTTCGGAACCATCCGTTCCACCACCGACCGCACCTGCCGTGTCTGAAATCGTTTCAACTTTATCATCGCGAAGTGAAGAGTGATATAAAAATACTCGTCGGACGTTGCAATTTGTTCGATAAAAGGAAAATGTATATTTTTGTCTACGCTTTTTATCTATCGTTAAAGAAGTTCGTTGCTACAAACGATTCAAGTAAACAGAAGAGAAGAAATCAACGGTGAATTAACTGCTAACCTTCCCGCGGTGCAGCCTCGTCGTTTTCCACCCCAACCGGAGGACCCCAAATCCTCATCAGGAACGGCTTGAGCTGATTCTTTTGCAGCTCGAACAAAGCCGCGTCCTCGGCACCAGAATTATTTTCCAACGCTTTCACCACTTCCGCCATTGCGAAATTCCCTTTCTTCATCATTTCCTCGCACTGTCGACCACAGTTCATCATTCAAAATTCCCTTTCGGTAATGTAAAAACTCTGAAACGCTGTAAAAATATTCTCACCTTTAGCTGTCGACGTTGAACAGCCATCGCGACAGCGCTCCAAACGTCTCCTTTCGCAACTCTCAAGGCCTCTTTCGCTTCGACGTCGGACAGCACACCGATATTGTTTTCCTTCAACTCTTTTCCCTGAGTGCTGGCTAAAACTTGCACAGTTTCCACCAAATGGGGCCACTGCGTCTTGAGCCAGTCGATCGGGTCGCTTGCACCCTGCGACAGGGCCACCTGAACATCGTCCGTGGAATAACCGTGTTTCTCAGCTTCCCTCAGCAGCTCCACGATCTCCAGGCCTTGCCTCAGCGTTGAAACACCTTGCGAGCTTGGACCAGCGGCTTCGAAGAACCTCGGCTGGCTCGGTTCCTGCAACAGCAAGATGGACGACTCGATTGACGACGATCGAAACTGGTCGACGGAACGGCACACACGTTAGGAGCAATTGTAGAAAGGTTTCATCGTCGTAAGATGCACTTTCTGTAGAGGCTTAACGACGCAAGAACGAACAATGTTACGGGCTTAATGCTACGTTAAAGCTACTAGTCTAGAAACAATCTACATATGACACAAATTTCAGTTGTTTATTAGATTAATGGTCACACAGTCGCAGAGAAATTCGAATATGGAGAGAAGAGTATTCTCGATACGAAGATCCAGGCTGGAGCGATGGACAGGTAGATGTACGGCGCTGTGAATGATTGTAAATTATAAATTCCTGCCTACGTTCACACCGAGGCCTACGTAACTGGCACAATCGAAAACGTCCAATGTGTGTTAAATTGTACTGGAGATTAGATCGGATTAGAAACCAACGGTTCGCGGGGGATAGCTGTCAAGTTTACCCTGGAACGGTAATAAAGGTGGGCGGAGTCGATGGAATTTCTTCGCGTACGATCTCTGCTCGGCGCGTTGATCAGCTGTTGGAGATACTGCTCCTGGATCGTTGGCGGATACAGGTCTGGACTATTGGCGAGTCTGGTTTGTTCCTGAAACAGACACTCGGCATCCTTCTTTTCATCGAATCGTTTTAAATCAAATTCTCCGTTATTTTGGAAATCGCGCGTTTAAATCTTTTAAGCATCGTTCGTCACGTATTTTCACACATCAGATGGAAATTCCTTTCGAACGAGTTTGATAAGTCCCGAAAATCAAAGATGAAGAGAAAAAATTGTCGTTCGTCTTTAAATCATTGTAAACTACGTTTGAACTACGAGATTTCCGACTTCGACTCGGGGAGTACTCGCCGATCTACGTATTAATCTTTCGTTTTACCTCCGCGTCGCTGTCCTCATAATACAATAATCCCTTTGAAGCGGATGTAGCTCTTACGAATCCAGCGCTTCCTCTTGCTGGAAGATAGTCGTACGTCTGAAAAGTATATTTCGTGCTTCGCTCGTGCTTCCTGTAGTCGTGTCACCGGTCTATTTTTTTTTTTTTTTTTTTTTAAATAAAAAAGAGATGTTATGTTCTCCCTTACTTGAGTGGAAATACTCTGAGGAGGGGGGGAGGTTCCGGTGGAAACTGAATGGCTTTTTGGAATTTTCCCAAGCATTGGTCGCCTCATTGATTCCTCCCCGTTTATTTTCGACGTGTTGCTTGGAGCGTCGATGCTCTCGTTTGTCTCGTTTGGTGCATCGTTTGCTATCAACGTGGCCTCGTTTCTTACCACTGGCGTGGATTCAGCAATCGATTTCTGCGCGACAGTTGCAGGGGATTCTTCGAGCGTCGCGGAATCTGTAAATTTAAGCGATCAGATCATATTTCAGACGTCGGTTTAACAATTAAAATCTGCGCGCTTTTAAACATTTGCAGTCTATCGTGGATATTTGAAATTTTAATTGTACTACCATTACTGGTGTTAGCATTTACTTTATTTGACGCTTCTTTGAAATTATTGCGTACACATGGTCACGGTGCAAGGAACGGAGGATACTCATTAGAATAATTGAACGTACAAACAGTCGGGATATACGGCTTTTATATTTTCAAACAAAATCAAAAGGATCGTCTCGGAAATTCTTAGGGGGAATTTTTCTGTTAATCTAACTACAGTTTCAAAGCTGAAGCTGATGTTAAAACCTTCAGGACTTGCTGGAGGAAGGAGTAATTCGACAACGAATTCTGGATGGAAAGAACATCAGCCAAATGCACGCTCGTGCTTGAAACTAGCTCCTCTTGAATGAATAATAACTGCGTCAGACATGATCTTTAAAAAAAAAAAAAGAAAAGAAAGGAAAAGAAGAGAAATGAAAATGAACGAGAGAGAAAGAGAGAGAGAGTGGCTTCATTTCAAATACGACTATGCATTTGGTACCCACTGATCGTGTACGAAACAAATTTGCATGTCTCTTTATTATTCATCCAAGGATATACATCGACAAAGGACAATCGTATTCTTTATTCATTTGTTTCTTTCTGTTTTATTTTTAATTTTCGTAAAAAAGAAAAGAGAGAGACAGACAAACGTGGAGTGCGTGGATTGAAGGAATACAGGGGACAGGGGAGTAATAACATTCAAAAGAAAGAAAAAAAAAAAGAGAACAGGTACAATAATTCTAAATCACTGGTTCGATTTGGTACCAAAGGAAAAGCTGATTTTGCGCCTTGTTCTACCTTTGTTCTTTGTGGAACCACTGTCACCGCTCTCTTCGCTGTTCGAAATTTTTAACAGGCTGGTCCTTTTCTCCAAATCGGGACTGGGCTCGCTAACGTTGCTGGAAATAATCGCCGATTCAATCGTCTTGGGGATTTCACTCACGTCACTTGGAACGTCTTCTTGATTCTCCTCGTCGTTGCTCGGCGGTAGCGCGCTGCTTCTCGTTTTGCAACAAACGACGCAGACACGATCCTTCAGGTCATTTATGAAAGTGCAATGCTCGCAGGCCCATTCCTCTTTTGGAATTTCCATCGTGGCGCTCGGCTCCTCCTTCGATTTCGCTTCTTTCGACTTTTGTTGATCGACGTTCGTCAACGTCTCACGCTTCTCCTCTTTGCTCATCGACGACGTTCTCTCCAAACGTTTATCTCTTTCGTTCTCCATCTTCTTCACCGATGCTTCCTCGCTTCTTTTCTCTCTCTCGACAGATCTTCGTCGAACTTCGTCCGGATTCTTGGTCGCGGACCGCGTCGCGTCTTGATCTTCGTTTTCACGAGTCTTTCTAGAGACTGACTCACGAGATGGAGTTTTCCTGGTGCTCTGATCAGAATCATGGGACGCTCTTCTAACGCCGGTTCTCTCCGTTTCTTCAACCGACGATGATTCCCTTCTCAACGAGGAGTTTCTCCTCGATACGATTTCTCTGTCGCGCGACGGTTCGCGACTTCGCAAGTTCCTCGTAGCACGTGGCACGTCGTCCTCGTCCCTGATATATCGCGAGTGATCGATCCTCTCTGCTTCCTCGATTCTTCTAGAGACTTCTCTGGAGGGAGTCTTTCTGCCAATCGGCGTGTCGCTGTCTATAGAGGATCTTCGAGAGTCTCTGCGAGAGGATCTATCGAGATTGTCCAGAGTTGTTTCTCTTCTGACAGAGGAGGCTCTTCTTGGGGCTACCTCGTCGTCCCTTCGCCGGGGAACAGTCTCCGATCTCTCGAAGTGGTCGTCGGAGGAACTGGTCACTCGAGATCGTGCTTGCAACGTGGATCGTCTGTCCGAGGACTCGTCGTCTGTGCTTCGTCTCCGACGATAGCTGCCGTTCTGAACGCGATCTAATCGCGAGTCCAGCCTGGAGAGCCTGCGCTCGTCTTGGTCGTATCGTCGTCGTGAATTTACAGTGTTCTTTTGGAACTCGTCATAGCTCTTTGGCCCCGATACGGGATATCGTTTGACAGAGTGACTCTCCGACCATTGATCCTCCGCACCGGTCATCTTCTCTTCAGGAACCAATCGTCTGGAAAAATATCGAATCGTTGTATGTTTCGCGTGTTCCGAATTTTTTTGAATTTGGATCTCCCGCGTGACGTGGAAAGTGGCTTGCTGATTAAATTTTTACTTACTCGCGACGATTTCTGTTTAGCAAGCTTCTAGAGCCATCGTCTTCGTGGTAGCTTCTTTGCCTCGTACTCCTAGACACGCTTCCGCGTCTGGAGCTCTTAGACAGCCTGTCGTCGAAGTCCGAGTCGCCAGAGTCTTCGGAACTGGCGTCTGACGGCGATCCCTGCGATCTTCTCGACCGTGATCTGCTCGCCAGTGACTTTCTGGATTTCAGACTGGGCGACGGCGAGGCGACTCTGGACCTTCTGCTCGATTTCACGCTTCTTGCTGGACTGTGTGGCCGTGACAGGGAGCCAGGATAGTGCGGCGGAAGCATCTGCGACGGAGGGAATCCCATGGGATAACCCCACATTGCTGGGTGATTTAAACTCATCGTGGAACCGCCCATGGTCACGTCCCACGGTGGATTCGGTGGATACCACATTATCGGCATGCCACCAGGACCTAGATGCGCCATTGACTGTGCCTGGAAAATAATTCGCAAGCGAACTCAATCAACGAAAGATAATTCTTTGATTTGAAGATTTAAATATCCACTTGTGCGTGACGTGCTCGCGATCAATATTACAAAGTTCGTACGAATTTTCGTTTGCAGTTTCCAAGTGAGAGCCACGTGTGAATTGGTCGACGATTCACTCGTGACGTCCGGCTTAAAGTTAAAAGTTACCTGATGCATTCCGGGATTCCACATGTGCGACGACGATAGATCGCAAACGCTGGTTGATTGCATCATCGATCTAGGCGGAGGCGGTGGCGGCACCGGGGGCGTGAGTTTCGGGCTGCCTATACTCAACGGCCTCGCATTCAGCGTGTCCCTCGAAATATCAGACGGAGGATGCCTCCTTCTGTTCGCATCTTGCGCCCTCATCGCTTCCTGATACTTCCTGTACCTTTCCTGAATATTCGTACACCGGTTGAACGATTAATCCGCGCCTCTCTACCGCTCCGTCGTCCATTTTACACGTTCGTCGAATCACTCGTACATATTTTGTATCGCCGTTTCGCGCGACGGCACACTGCCAAACAACATACTTAACGTTTCGGCCGGAATACGTCGAACGTTTCAAGTATTAATTAGTCGTTTCATAATACTCGATGAACAGATAGAAACCGGCAATGAATAACGCTAAACCGGCGTTAGTAGTAAAACGGCGCCCGTTGAATAATTTACCAGTTACATTCATTAAATGCCAAGAGCTGCCGATGAATAATAGAGTGAACGTGTAAAATATTCATTAAACGTTTTCCATTAGCATACGAATTGTCGTTTTGGGCGAAATTCAAATTCGTGAATGAAGTTCCTTTCACTCTTTCGTGTGCTTTGCAGAAAGTTGGTTACCGTTTCAGAAGTTCGATACGATTTTCGAAGAAGAAGGAAACAACAACATTTCATATGCGCCAGTTTTGATATCATCGAAAGAAACGGCTTACCTGAAGCGTGGACATTTTGTCAGTTCCCGATCCTGGTCCTAATCCATCGCTGACGCTGGTATTCACAGACTGCATGGATTTCGATACTGTTTTCGCGTCAAGCGTGGCTGACAGTGGCCTGGTAGCGTTCGGAAGTGCTCGCTTCAAGCTGCCGACTCTCTCGATCAAGGAGAGATTCGTGGGCCCCTGGTTTTGCGTCGATTTAGCCTAAGCGCGAAACCTGAACTTTATTACACGGTCGTTTGGGAATGTTGCCGCTTTTTTCTTTCTTTTTTTTTTTTTATTATTATTTTTCGCCGTGATGGTCGAATCGTCGAACGTGTGTGTCGCTTTCGCTCTATCTTTCTATCTATGGATGGACGACGATGGAAAAAGGTATTCGAAAGAAAAAGAAAAAAGAAAAAAAAGGATGGCGCGTGTTGTTCGCGGTTGAAGGCAGCGGCGCTAAAATTAAATTGCGGCGACGTGCGAGGCTAAATCGATGATAAACAAAGCGTTAGTAGAAGAGAAAATAAATTAAAGGGAATATTCGGGCCCTCGGCGGATCGAGAACCCCTTGACAACTTGGACAAGTAAATCGAAATAACGTGAATGTTGAAACGTGACAGATCGATTTTTACTCTTGCGTTAGCGGCGACAGAAAACTCGTTGCTGCAAGCTGAAAATAATGAACTGATCTGGTGTGACAATGTGCGTGTGTGAAATATCTACATGTATATCAGAAGATGATGCTTAGTAGTAACGGTACGGGAAATATGCGAAACGGTGTATGATCACCATGTCCTGCCATATTCACCGTCGTGCTTGGTCATCGCTCAAAGAGCAAGGCACTGAAACTTGTGCGAAGTTTCAGCGTTTTCCCACCGTTACGTTGCGTATCGACAGAGTGAAAGAGTGAATCGGGTATCAGTGAACACGGCAGTAATGTTTTTGCGGTAATGTGGTGTATTAGAAAGAAACAACAACGTCGATATACAATAGTAAAGATCTCTGTAAAGTCCGTCGGTGCATCTGTGGAACAATTGTTTTAAAGCTCGATGCGACTGACGGCGCTCAGAGTGACAATCTCCGCGTTGCCTCGGTGTGACGTGCTCTCTCGCAGGAATCAGCGAGACCGGCGCCGAAAGTCGAAGTCAGCGGTCGACACAGCTGACAACGACCAACAAGCAACATCTATTCTTATGTAACGAAACGACAGCTGATTCGAGCTCGCCGGAGACAAAGTTGCGACTGCATCGACCCTGGACAAAGCCTCGACAGTCTCGAGGAGATCTATTCTCGTCAACGGAATCAAATCAACGAGTCTCGCTAGTGCGAAAGAACTAAAAGAGGGGAGGGGAAGTGAGCAATGGTCGCGGATATTGTCAAAATATGGGACTCGCGACCCTCGCAACTTGGTTTCCATTGACCCCGATAGAATCCAGCAACGAGCATCCGAATAGACTCTGCATCGCCTTCAGGAAGCTCACCGGTACCTATGGTCGACAAGACGCCGTCAGCCTGAAAGAGAGTTCACGGGAAGGGATGAAAGCTTCAGGCGAGATTGCACCCTACCTGAGCGTTCTTGCGGTTTCTCCGTGGCGGCGGGATCGGCGGCGGGCTCGACAAATTGTCCCCCTTGGGCGGAAGTGGCGGCCGCGTCTTCGTCGCCAGATCGGTCAAGATCCTCCTCCGCACGTGATTCTTTCTTTTCGGGTGCTTGTGGTTCATGTCGTCGCAGGCCTCGCAGTAATTCCCGTTGCAAATGTCGCAACGGGCGAACACGTTCTCGGTGCCGCACAGTGCGCACTTGTACGTGACGCCCGGTGTCGCGGGCTTCTGTGCTTGCGGTCGGGTCGGAAATTCGATGATCTCGTAGTCTGGGTCACCACAGTCTCCGGAGAGCGACGGTGGCGGGGCTTTCGGCGGGGTCGGTGGCCGGCGTTGTTGCTTCTGCTCCGCTTCCTTCTGCTGTTGCGCCTTTTACACGGCGAGAGAAACGTGCAGGGTTATACGTAGGCTTGTTGTTTGGGGTTAGGTTCGAGGGAAAGAAGGAAGTTCGTACGTACCAGTACCCAGTGGGGCATGGACCTTGCCATGCGTAGCCGAGTCGATGGGTTCGAGATGGCCATCGGGCGCCATTTTTCAGCTCCCGGGTTCTGTAACGGAGAACACTTCGCTGTTAAAAAAGATTTTGATGAAAACGAAGCCGAATTCCTTCGTCATAAAAATCGGCTAATTGATTAATTGATAAAATTATTCACGGCGAGATAAAAAATTCACAAACGCGAAACGATCTCTGTAAAACGGCGTGTCTCGTCGTTTGTTTGTATCGTTGCGGTGGAATTAGGGTGACAAGCTGGCAACACCTAACAATTCGTATTCAGCTGCCAAGCGATACGTGAATTCATGTCATCGCACCATGGGCTGGCTGTCGGCGTAGAGTGACTACGCTAGACGAGATTTATCGGATGGATCCTCGAGAAAGCATGACGTCACGCGGCTGGTTCTACGCCGGAAGAGCCCAAAATCGAATCTATTTCTGCTGAGGGAAAAATCGCGTTCCGCGTCTCGAAATAAAATCGAGCCACGCGACACTATATTTCATCGCGTTGACACGGATACGTAAAGTGAATAAATATCGTGCCTCTCAAGTCCATTCAACCCTACGTCGATATTTGATTCGGATTTCTCTGGAATTTATCTCGATCATCCACGTTTCCCCTTTTTCTTTTCTTTAACGAGACAAGCGTTTGTTACTTTCTCGTTTGTGAATCTACGAATCAAAGAAGGAAGAACTGTGATTTTGTTAAATTTCGGTTCTTTGATTTATTTCATTCGTTTATATTCACTTTTACAGTATTTTTTTCTATGTTTCTCTCCTCACGAGGAGATATTTACGCTTGTTTATGAATCAAAGAAGAGTAATTCGCTTCGTCGAACGAAGTAATTTCGCGGTTCCAGCCACTCGTCGAAGCAGTGAGCTCCACACGCATGAATTAGAGCCCTCGAATTAGACCCTCCTGTATCTTTAGAACGTTTACCCCTTCTGTTCTTGCCGACTTTTGTTCTACGTTACCATTCCGTCTACTGCAAAAGCAACAAAGCAATCCGATTCCCAAGAATTGTAAATTTAGATTTCGCCACGATCGTCGCGTGTTCACCTAGACGAGAATAGTGATAAAAATAAAAATCAAAGGAAACAACCGATAAATTTCATTCGACCCGGTATCAATGGCCGCGACGAGTTAATTTCGAGGCGAGAATTGCCTCGACAAAAAGCTCGAACGTGCTCCACGAAACTCTATTTCCCGACAAAATTGCAAAAGTCTACAAAAGTTGGCCACGTTCCAAGTTCTAGCTCCTCCCGGCACGCTCTAGCTTCTTCTCCAAACATTTTTCTAACTACGTAATAACATCCATCCGCGAGCTTTATTATCTTCCAGTTAACGAGCAAGCGTCAGCCTCGATTTATACCGAAAATATATCCAGAGAACCGGTGATCGTGAATCGAGGTTCAATATCAATTACGGGAGAAAGAAAAAAGAAAATCGATTATTTCACACTGACAAGTATCACAAATCACGCAGCAATCCCGGAAGCAATCGACCGTGTACGTAAAATCCCCGTCCTCGAGCGCGATCCAATTAAACGAGAATGCTGTATATATATGTATCCACTCGTTTTGATCACGCGAGGCGGAATAATCAGATGCTTTCGCCGCGATAGTGTCACCGAACTTAGAGGCACGTCTGCAAAAGCGCGACCAAGACATCGCGTGTCTTCGTAAACAATCTTCAATCCCTGGTTTCCGGTCTGCACCGGAAGGAAAAAAAGAAAAAAAAAAAACACCGTGGTGCCGCACGAGCGGAAACCCGCGGAAACTTCCGACACGAGCGTACACATCCTCTCGTGTCTTCCGCGGTGCCACGGACCACGAAGATTCTCATCGATTGTGCGTCTTACTGATGCACTTCCGTTTTCACCTCGCGAAAGTAAAACCGGTGAAATCCGCCGGCCGCTCGTTCTCATCGATTCTGCCTTTCATCGAACTTGCTTCACCTCTCCAAGATTATTCTTTTCCCCTTCGAAGTGAACACAACGAAAAGATTTCACGACGAATCCCTTCGATTGCTCGGTGCAAATGTGCATCTTGCGTTTTTTCGTGTGCAATTATTTTGTGCTTGTACTTGTACGAGGGGAGGAGTTTCTTCTAAACTCTCCTAAATTTTCTTTGAAACGTGGATTTTTGCAATTGTTACACGTTTGCGTCTGAGAACAGAAGATGAGAAGTCTGAAACTTTTTGTCTCCTTCAAGGTACACTCGTTCGAGAAAGAGAGAGAGAGAGAGAGTGGGAGAGCATTTCGATGTGCAATGGAAGTTGCAGAGCGGTGGAGCGTTTCCAAAGCGATGCACCGTGTTATCGGCGAGCACGTAGAAAACAAAGGACGCGCCACGGGACCGGGGATACGAGGCTACGTCACGCACGGGCACCGACATACGCGGCACCGGATAATGGCACTCGTGAAAGGAAGATCGGCACTCACATTCATGTGGGATCTCGCGGAGGCGATTTCTCCGGTTTTCCTCGGGAACTGGTCGTCACGGTACTGGCCGCTTCCGACCGCTCGTCGTCTACAAGGAGCTGCTGTTGCATCGCCACCAGCCGAAATCTATTTCCGTAACGTTCGCTTGTTGGACCGTTGCCACCGTTTTACCGAAGTTCTCCCCGTTCGCGTAAATATATCGCGACGCCGAGCGTCGTTTAGAAGCGTGTTAGAGCTGGCACTTGCTCGAGAGAGACGGTGTGCGTCTCCGCACTGTTCCTCGGAGACACGCTATATAAAGGGATCTTGATCTTCTTTTTTCGCGCGACGGCGAATTCCACCGGGGACACGCGATTGGAAAATTGGGACACTCGTGCTCGTTGACGATTTTATAGAACGATGAAGGATGGAAGGGAATGGTACGCACCCATGGATGATTATAATACACAATCGGGCGACAATACGAGAGTCGAAAATGTGAAGGGATCTTCTTTTTCCTCGTTCGATAAACACGTGCTTGATGTTAAATGAGTACGTACGTGTACAACGACGAGATTAACTAACACTCACGGTTAAATGCGTGTTTAGAGGAAACGAATCTGACATTTTCAGTCTCTTCATGGACTTTGCGACTTTAAAATTCAACGGGTCAGTCAACTTTTAAGTTATCGAGACTGTGCTTTAATTTAGTTTTGAAACTAAATATAATGCTTTGGCCACGTTCTTGAGTAGTTCTAAAGATATCAATTGTCGTAGGATTAGCTTTCTAGTTTTTTAAGAAAAGCCTCGCCGGTTTATGATCTATTTAAAACGAATTTTCCACATATTTTACACGTGCACGTTTTATTTATAGCAGTTAATAAAGAGCGAATAAGCGTAAATAGGTATCGAGGACCGGAAAATATTACGCGAGGCGAACGGAATTTATATTTAGAGGAATGTTTACGATACACCCAGCGAACTGAATGAAAAATTTATACGACTGATGTAAATGAATTTATTTTGTAGCGCGTCCTATCGATTGGCTCTCCAATATTTGGGGAGCATTATAAGGGAGCATAAACGTAAATTAACTTTGTTACTTCGTTGCAACTTGCAAGCAATTCACGATGAATCAGTGAAAGAACGATCTCACTCCGATGATTTCCAATGATAAATAAATCACGAATAAATCCCGGGCATTGTCCCTTTAACAATTCGTAATGAAATCGTACTTGGAACAACGATGCATGTAATTACAGAGGAAGCGAAACACACGTTCGAATCTTAATGACTATCCAATCGATCCAAATATCACATCGAACGCGATACAAAACAATTAATACCCTCAAAACAGAATTTTTACTTTATATAAAATACAATGGAAAAGTTCGTCTCACGCACGAGAACGTGCTAACTTTTCGATAGAAAAAATGAGAATCTCGAGCACGGTGATTCTCAGAAAAAGATAAGTGCGAAGAACTCGATTCAAGTAATACAGTCGTAAAACTAAATACAGCAAGGTGTAATTATATGCCGACTGTCGACTTAAATTTGCATCTGTATTATATCCACGGTTGCATCACATCTTTGCTATACAACTTTGCCTCTTCCCACGTGCCCACGAGAGGCATTCGCGTACCCGCGTGGGCATCGAAAAGTTTTCGCTCCGCGCGAAAGAACTTTTGATTCCTCGTTCGCCTCCCTTTCGTTCGCCTTCGTCCTCTACTTTTCTCCCCCCTCCCACCTCCGCGTCTCGTTTTAATCTCGAACCCAGTAAGAAACAGGTCTACGAGCAATTTACTAAAACGAGAACTGAGAACTCGCACGCCACGTCAGTCTGGAACGCCGTTTACCAAGAAAGAGAGATCTCGCCTCTCGCGAGAGGTCTTAACAATTCATTTAAATAATTTATCGAATTCGCTGTTAACCGACCTACCTCTCATCAGACCCTAAAGAAAAAGGAAGGAAAAGAAAGACACTCTGCCCGTACATACTCTCTCAGGCAAATGATCTCATTCGAGATATCGGAGCCCGATATCTCGGCGTGTCGGGTGAAAACAACCATAAGCAGCCTGATGATGAAGGTTTAATGCTTCGTTCTTGCATCCGTGAGAGATTCATTAAGCAGATTCTTTCTTTTTTTCTTTTTTTTTTTCCTTTTTGGTTCGCGAGTCTCCACTTCTCGCGGAAGGGAAAGTAATTAGCAATCGGTGATTTCAGCAGTTGTTCAATGTAGATGTTGTGAAGTTAATTCGTAATAAAGGCAGAATGTTCGCTCGAATCATGTGTTTGACCTTTCAGTTTTCGAAATTGTCAAATAATATGTTAAAGTATCTAGGCTACCTCTTGCTAAGCTTCGTTTTGCTAAGAATATCGCAAAGTTCCCTTGTGACGAATTTAATTCGTTTCCTGAGCAGCGTGGCACAATTGTTCGATTCGTGACACACCTGCCGACGGTTCGCAGCTCGCCCGATTGTCGTCAGAGCATTAACAATCGTAACTCGGATCGGGGAGTTCAACATTCCAACGAACCGTGTTCCCAATGCGTCAGTGAAAGTTGGCCGTAAAGAAGTAGGCAAAAAATGATGTCCGAACGGACTCGAAGGAATCCTGATTTCGCGTCACCTGTAATTAAACGGCAAACTCGCGATAAATCGGCATTGCGCGCAGAGTGTTTCCACACGACATTTATGTGTCTAAAAGTGATCGCGAGCGTCGGTGAGTATATCCTAAAACGGTGGCCGCCAATCTTGGTAAACAGAGTTTACCGACTCGTTCTCCGCTTTCTTTTTTTCCCATCGCCGTATCGATCAATCGCGCGAATGAAAGTAATGAATCGGGACCGCGTTCCAACCGGCTCGAGGATCCTTCGACGATCATCCACGAAAAACTCTTCTTGGACTGAGGAAAAAAATTCACACGCGTCGCTTCGAAAAATTGAGAGTGAGTCCACAGTAAATATGAATACATATAAGTGTCATTAGTTTTGAAGTTATAAAACGTTCTCAAACTGCGAGTCTGTAATAGCACGAGAGACTTAATGATTATTTGTCGCTATTACAACTTACCGATTAAGTATTACGTAATGACGTCAAAGTCGTTCAGCGGCAGAAACAGAATGACGCTGTTAGTTTCGTGTGTTTGAATGCTACGACTGCAAAGAAATTCATTTCTTCTCTTCTTTTCGTTCGTTCGGTTCTCCGAGAGAGAAACAACGGAGAACGAAAGAATGGAAATTTCGTTGCAACGACACCGTGTGTGCGTGCATCGTTGCAGGTGACGAAGACAGAACCTTGCCAGGTGAACGCGCGTAAAAGAGTGATATACCCACACCGGTGTAGCCACGGTTCTCCAACTATAGCGCCACCTGAGAGCCAGCACGGTCCCTCAAAATGGCCGTCCCTCTCACCTCAGATCTTCCTGGAACGTCGAAGGAAGCAGGTGGCAATATTCAGGTTCGACTTCTCGCGTGGCCGCCTCGCTTGGTGGCGAGACCTCAATTCCAGGTGGCGGACACACGAAAACCGTGCCAGAAAAACGTTCGACAGGAAGGTCCAGACTATCGAGCCGAGCCTCTCCGGTGTGTACCTGGACAATCGAAATCCAAAACCAAAGTCGTCGTTGTACGAGAGAAGCGTCGATCGTCCAGCCTTCGTCGTGGTTTCCACTCGCGGTTAGGGATATACTCTGCTCGCCAGGTGAATCTGTTCCCGGAATTACTTCTTCTCCGTTCCTCCTCTTCGTTCTTCCTCGATAGAAGAAGCGGTGCGCGCGCGGACACGAGGTCCTCCGACGTTGGTCTCTCCTCCGGCGGTGATCATCGGTATCTGGTGATTTCAATGCATGGTGAGGCTGTGAGAGAGAGAGAGAGAGAGAGAGAGAGAGAGAGAAAGAAGGTTCGTACCCGAGAAGGTGGCATCGTGCGCGATTTTCTCGCAGTGTGTCTTGGGTTGACCAGGTGTGCAGGTAGTACACGGTAGAGTCGATAGGAAATAAATCGTGGAATTCGTGGAATTTCATCGTCAACAGGAAGAAACCGATCTTGAGACGAGACCAGTGTTGAGGAGAAGGTTTGGAGGAACGATGCTGCACCGGCACGATCGTCGAAGATTCTCGTGGACCAAACTGGTGGACATGGAAGTATGAGAACGTGAGTATGCGGGAGATATGGGGGAAGGAGGGAACACACTGGCCTTGCTGGTTATACGCGGCTTCTTTTTTTTTTCATTCCTTCTCTCGCTGCTCCAATTGTCTCTAGAACGACCGGTCGGTCGAATCATGTGCTTCGGCGAGTGTTCTTCGCCGATGCTCATCGATTATCAGTTTCACGGGGGCCGCGATTTATTCCCGTGGGGGCTCTCGCGGTACACGTGTTTGACAAATCTGATGCGCTCCTCGACGGGCACTCGAAGCGATTCTCGCGTTCTCCACGAGAATGCACGTCGTCCGGCGAGATCATTCAAATCTCGGCGATTGGAAGAGGGAGAGAAAGAGGCGTGCAACGTGTACCAGGCCCTTTCGATGTGCCCGTTTAATGGAATGCCTGCTATTCACCGGTACTTTCGCGCGTGTTAAGTAACTAGACAAACTGTCGCGGACAGTTCACCAGAGGGAACACGCCTTTTCCGCTCGACCATACCTGTTTACCTGTTGTCGCGCCGCGAACCCTGAAATCTAGGCTCGCGTTCCCGGTACTCTTTGATTCATCTCGATGTAAAGTTCCTCGGTTTCTTTCACGCGCGCTGTATGTACATAGCTGTATGTCCATCTGTAACCGTGTGCGCGCGCCAAGCGTAAATACCCAGGAGAAGGTGGGCCAGAATGGGGACACCGGTATTCAAGCCGGCATTATCGAGTGATAAACGACGCGTGGAACACAATAAATAATTTTCATATATATACTCGACGCCATGAATTTTCAACAAAGTGCCGCATAGCTGGAAATTAATTTTTCTTGCTCGATCAGGTTTGTTTGGATCAATTTTGGATGAATTGAGTATCGAGGAATTTTCATATGTATACTCGACGCTATGAATTTTCGACGAATTCTAGCTGGACGCGTAGCTGGAAATTAATTTTTCTTGCTCGATCAGGTTTGTTTGGATCAGTTTTGGATAAATTAAGTATCAAGGAATTTTCATATGCATGCTCGATGCTATGAATTTTTGACGAATTCTAGCTGGACGCGTAGCTGGAAATTAATTTTTCTTGCTCGATCAGGTTTGTTTGGATCAGTTTTGGATAAATTAAGTATCAAGGAATTTTTATATGCATGCTCGATGCTATGAATTTTTGACGAATTCTAGCTGGACGCGTAGCTGGAAATTAATTTTTCTTACTCGATCAGGTTTGTTTGGATCAATTTTGGATGAATTGAGTATCAAGGAATTTTCATATGCATGCTCGATGCTATGAATTTTTGACGAATTCTAGCTGGACGCGTAGCTGGAAATTAATTTTTCTTACTCGATCAGGTTTGTTTGGATCAATTTTGGATGAATTGAGTATCGAGGAATTTTCATATGCATGTTCGATGCTATGAATTTTTGACGAATTCTAGCTGGACGCGTAGCTGGAAAATAATTCTTTTGTCTCCGATCAGGTTTATTTGGAGTTGAGTATATAAGTTGTTCAAAAGAGTATTCGAGATACTGGATATTCGAGAATTTGAAATATATAATTTCTTTAACAGAACAGAAAGTGGTTAATAAGTGGTAACTTTACTTTACTAACTGCGCCGTTCATTTATCTCCATTTATAATTACATACTATAAGTGTCTGATGATTAATGATAATCTCCAGATTCTTTACCCAGATTATGTCAAGAAGCATAGTGTTCGCTCGTCGTATGATCAACTCTTAGCTCTTTTGTTTCGCCTATCTTTCATCTGTGGTAGTGTCGGAGGTTTTTCTAGAGTGATACAACGAAATTATCCTACTAATATAAAAACTAGAGTCTTCTTCATTTTCAAGAATTAATGTCGATTGGTTAAAAAATTGCGCGTTCATCGACCAGGCATGCGTGACGCGATGAATGAAAACCGACGAGGGACCCCGTAATTGGAAGTGTCGCGTTTTACGGGGCTTGTTGCGATTTCCTCTTTGCAACTCTTGTGCAACGTACAAAGTGATTAAAATGCACGTGAAGTCGGCAGTGCAATGCAAACCAGAGAGAAAGAGTGAGCAGAAAAATTGTTGAACGCAGGTGCGATTTACGAGCGTCCTTTAAACATTTACGACTACCAGTTACGTATTGAAACGCGTGTACGATATTAAAATGTCTTTTACAACTCGGTGACTCGATGAATAAAACTACCAACAGTAGTACAGTTACTGATCAATAGTAATAATAATACGCGAAGGAGAGATTTCTTCTGGGAGTTTTGACCCATATCATCCGTCACATGCAAATCAGCTCCTCCAGCAGATCGTGAATCGACTTGAAACGCGTTCTCGTATAACAGCTGACAACCGTTTCGCTTATTTTTCCCATTCCACGTTTCATCGATAAAGCCACCTCTAACGAGCTGGCCACCATTGTTTCGAGCCACGTATCGGTCGGACATTTTCAAAGTTCTTCACGGCCGAGTGGCACAAAGAATCCTCGTTACACGGTGCGATAGACGTTGATAAGCCCCGGTATGGAACGGTGTTTGATATCGGGCAGGATATTCGCGACAAAACAGAATCCTTTCGCCGTAGAATCGAAGCACGGTGGTGCGCGTTCTCTGGAAGAGGAACTTTCCAGCGTGTCGTCGAATTTTTGTTTCGCCCGCTCGCGCGTCGAGCAGAGGACTCGCGCAGCGGTTGAAAAAACGAATCAGTGCGTGTCGCGGCGAGCGGAAAGCCGCGATTCGGTGATGCGTGAGACGGGCTATCCTGCGTTTATTACGGTTTATTGTTGTGCATGGTCGCTAACGGTATGACGTAATGGCCATTGTGGCCGCCGGCTGTGCAACGGGAGAATTCGGCCAGTGTTGCGGGATGAATCGTTGAAAGAAAAAGGGAAACCTGGAGCCGATCGTCGTATCGTAACGCGGTTGCACGGATAGCCGAGGTGAAACCGAGTAAATAATTTTTAGGAACGATCCGGACACGGTTCATTTAGAAAGTTTCCAATATGACGCGCGGCTTCGTTCGAAAGAAGGCTCGTCCACGCTCGCTTGACGCAATTGTTTGTTAGACGTAGAAGGAAGTTGTACGCTCTTGAGTTCACACTCGGTGCTTTTGTGGACAGAATGTATTCGTATTCACCGCGAATCTAGTGAAATTCGAACGAATCTCTGTCGGAATATGTAACAAAAAAGAAAAAAAAAAAAAGAAAAAAGAAGAAGAAATTATTCATCAATTAGTCAGGCGTAAAGATGTCGTTCGTATTTGTAAAAATTAAGTCGCGTTATCGTCAGACTAAGCGATGCATTGTGAACAAAGTTGCCCGTGAAGATGGACGTGAGTTTAGAAAACGACAAACGAGTAGGGCGAAATGAAAAAAATACGATTTTCACGGTTGCGATTGTACAACGCGAAATTGTTTATCGTTTCGAACGAAGCGTTTTAACGAGGACGTACATACGTGTGAAAATCTCGACACGATGTCGTCGTATTGGTACGATTACCAAGGCACCTCTGCGCGCTCGTGAAATCTGTTGCAATTACCGCTGATCGCCCACTATGAAAAGTATTGGCAACAAATCGTTGCAAAAGCCAACAGGAAAGTGTCGGCGGCGCTGGCCATTCTTAATAACGCCGATGCGTTTATCATTACCGATCGCTCATGATCGAGATGCTATCAGTTTCGTTTGTTCCTATCTCGTATAATTCTTTTTTCTTCCTTTCTTTTTTTTTTTTTTTTAAACATCCTGCAAAGGATAATTATTGAGAGTTAAGAAACAGCCGCGGTCTGATTCGCGTGCACGCGTTCTGCATCGCGGTAATTACGTGCCAATTAAGCCGCTCGTTTTAAGCTTATGAAACCATTTCGGTTTTTTTTTATGCATGTTTTGTCGCGGAACGAAGATCATTCGTCGACGGTTGCCTGAAGATCCTTGGTGTATTCTAATTATTTTAACTTGTCTTCGTAATTCGCGCGGATCATTCAAAAATTCCTGTATTCTGCGAATTAATCAAATGGCGAAATGTTCACAAAATCGTGAACAGGTCGCAACGATCGTCCAATTCTTTTCCTCGCTTTGTACTTCTTACTGACACGATAAATCGCACGCTTTCAGGATCGCACGCGGTGTGTTCCACGGCGTTGAGGTGTAGCGCTGATTGAGGACGCTAGAGAGATTAGTCAACTAACGGAAACCTAAAAACAGCAGTATCCAGGAAGATTGATCGAGGAGGACGATGTATCGGCCGAACTTTTACGAAAGCACGTGTCTGAGGTGTGCCCAGACGGTGTACCAGGTGGACAGAGTCGGCCCGCTGAAGGACTTCACGTTCTTCCATGCGGGTTGCTTCAAGTGCGCGATCTGCGGCACCAAGCTGACCCTGAAAACCTACTACAACAACCAGCACACGATCAACGACAAGGAGGTGTACTGTAGCAGCCACGTTCCTAAACCAGGCCCAGGGACCTTGGACGGGTCCAGCGTAGGCATCAGGTCAGCGCTGAACGTACCGAGGAGCGGTTACGTCAACGAGCAGATTAGAGCTGGCGGCGCGTCACCGCGGGGAGTTTATCCACCTTGGTAAGAGACTTTTTTTCCCTTGTACCTTGTCGCAACAGTATCTATAAATTTATCTCTCGAGACTCTACCGCACGCTATTTCCCGTTTAAGCAGTTTATTGCTTGACTTTTTTTTTATGATAATTTCACTTTTAATACCATATTTCTAGGTTCGCGTTGGTTTCCTACTTTCGTACATACGTACGTGCGTTTATTGCACAATGTCTCACGTGGTTAGAAATGTGATCTCGAATAGCTGATTGATCTGCGAACAGTCTGAACATGAATGCGATCTTGCCGATACCTTCTAGCGGTTACGACTGGAGGAAAGTCAGTTGGTTGCTCGAATTACCTACACAAACGAAAGAACGATAGCTCCCGACGTTTCCTTTTGAAATTGTTCGAGCAACTCGAACCTTGATCTATCGAATTTTAAATTCTTTGTTTGTTTGGAAAGGGTGAATGGAAACTGATCGTGGTTTCAGGATGGTGTCTTTGGGACGTGACAGTTTGCGGTAGGTTCGTGGAAGGAATGGTGTGCTGTGGACTTGCTAAGCAGCAGGTAGTAGAGTGTGTTGATTTGGTCCACTGAGAAATTGGTCGGACGCTCGGTAGATCAATTAGCATCGTCACGGACGTATCGACACGAGTATAGTTCGGTCTGATTCGTCTCATCGTTAGCACTTCTTTCATTCTTTTCTCCAATTCTTAAATACCACGAAACACGTTGTAATTTAATAACATTTCCTCCGGCTGAAAGAGGAAATTTCCTAGAAAAAGAACAATCGCGATTATGTTTCTTACTATCTTGCATCGCTTCACCTTGCTTGAGAAAACGTGAGAAACAAACTGGACCGCGAGGGATCTCGCCAATGCGACCCTTCCCTGTTCCCCGTTACGTTTATCTCGGTATCAGCGCAAACACAATGATTCCCCCGATACTGTTATATCTGCAACATCGCGGCAACCGAAGGGAAACTGAAAAGGAAAAGGAAAAGAGGAAAGAGGAAAAGGAAAGAAAAAATACGTATCGGCGTTCGCAGCGCAGCTAGAATGCATTGAAACGCGCTCTTCCCATGGAGCAGAGAGGCCTTGATTAAATAACAGTAATCGCAATAAGGAAATTAGTTGCACGTAACACGTGTGGTAGCTAGACAGGCGATTGAAACGAGTTGGATCATTTGCATCGTCGCGTTCTCTTCCTCTTGGTTGTTCGTTCGTGGCCACGTTACCGGAAGCGGAGGACATACCACGCGGCGGCACGAGCCGCTATCGATTCAGGAAAATGTGCAAGTCGTGTCTCGATGAAACGATCTTGCGTATAATTTTCTGAGAAAATAAAAAAAGAAAAAAAAAAGAGAAGAGAAAAATGGGATAGGAACGTGACACACGCGCGTAATTAAGCCGCGTTCGACGATTCCAAGGACGTGGCCTGATCGCACGCAACCGGTATCGCTGTTCCAAAGGTTACGGCTCGAGTTACGCTGGGAACGACGTAACGATACCTTGAAAGTGATCGTACCATTTTCCCTCTTTCCTTTCTTTCTCCTTTTCCTTTTCTTTTCGTTTTCACGAAATGACAGATGATCTCAGAGAATTTCGAAGAGAACGAGAGAACACTTGCAAAGACAGTCTTGCGTTTAATCCACTCGCGCTCGTGTTAAACACGACTGACAGTCGATTAAGTTCAGAAAAATTTTACTTCGAGGGAACGCAAGAGACAAGTGACAAGTCCGCGTGGTTTCTGCGTACGATGCGTGTAAAATTGCTTGTTAAGAATATCGTACAACTGAACCGAGGAAGATACTCGTCTCGATAAAGTCGCGTTAAGGCTCGTTAAGATTCCATCGTTGTCTGTCATGGTTTCGTGTTATTCATTCTTGCTTTTCTTTTTTACCAATCGTACAATCGACGCGGCCGTTAAACGAATTACAACCGAGGGCAACAACAGCGGCAGAAAATTAACGTGCACGGCTCTCCTTTACGTTTTCTGTGTTTTAATGGCCGGAAAGTCGATCGACTCGCATCACGTTCGGTTTCACCACTTTCCCTTCCGTGTTAAATCGAGATCGCTGTTTAAACGGAGTGTAAATGGTCGCGCGAACCTTTTTCTGCCCAAACAGTTTGTCAACCTTAACCTCGAAGACGATCAACGTTTCATTGCCGATTCGATTCATCTTCTACCGAACTTTCATCGAATCTCCAAATACAAATTTTAAGATAAAATTTTTAGGGCTATTAAATTAAACCAGCAAATTCGCGACTGTCATACTCTTCGTAACGCGTTTCACGAGCAGAGAATGACAAACGATCGAGATGATTGGTCTCGAAGTATGAAAAGTCAAGGATAGACACATTTTTACATATGCATATTTATTTTAGAAATTCATTGGGAAATAATTACGAGGTTTCGGGGAATTCGATCTCTCGAGAAACCGAGAATCGACGTTTACAAGGGCGAAAATTAGGGAATCGAGTCGCGTAAGTTGGACACCGTTCTACAAATCCGGCTGCTGAAAAACTCTTCTCACGGACGTCTGGTGACAATTACAATCCGCAAACGAGCGGAGAGTTTTGCTGGCAGTCGAATCAAAGTCCTGTGTGCATACGTGTCAGCCAAGGCATCTGGTTCATCTTCGTTACATAACGCGCCGCCGCATTGGCCTTAATCCCGACCGGGTCTTGAACAAAGTGTGAAACCGCGATTGTGTACGCGCGCGAGAGGCATACTTGCTCTCCGGAAGGCCGGAATGTCAATGGCTGACCTGATTTCCTTGAAATAACAGGCTCGCCTCCGAGAGATTCGCGCGGACGCGATCGGCCGGACGATTCATCTTTCGATCCGGGGAAGAAAACAAGTGAAATATCTGGCCGTGTGCGGTTAGACTGTGGCTGGATAATTAAACGCGTGTTTCGAAACGAACTTTAAGTATGAACGGCCAAGCACGCAAAAGTTTTGTCTCTTTCAATTCAGAGATACAATGTATAAATATTACATATATATCTATTATTTAGAAACGAGTTCGGGAGAGAGCAAATTAATGTCGGGTTAATGAAAAATATGATGGAAAAGAGTTTGGAAAATTCTTTCTTTTTTAATTGCAATGCAAGTAACATCGAGACGATCGACTCAAGCCGAATTTAAACGCGGCTGAAACCGTCCAGCTAAACCGATCGATTTTAATCTGGGTTAATCAAGAAGGAGTAGTAATTGAAGGCGAAATACAGTTCTCGTTAGAGGTAGATCAGAATCAGCAAGATTTTACACCGCATACGGACGGCGTGCCTCGCAAATAAGCGTAAAACGGTAAAACCCATTCAATTCCGTTTAATTGCAAGAAGGAGCGTGCTGTGCCTAAATCACGCGAAAACCCGTATTAACCAGTTCTTATCCTGATTGCACCTTATACTGCTGGCTATAAAATCGATCAGAGAAAGACCTGTTGCGGTGCGCGTTCAGGAAGTTGCAACCTCGAGGTTCCAAAAGAACCAGCGGAACGTACCGCCAAACGTACTCCGTGTAGAAACATTACGCAAAGGCCGATGGGTCGTGAGAATGCCTGAATTTAATCGTCCGGCCCCCTTTCGAGTATCGAGTGCATCTTTCTCCTCTGGAAATACTCGAGATATCGACTTATACCGCCAGCTATTGGACGATCATTGAATGTTCCTTCTCTTGGCTTTCGTTCCTTTCAGTTATCTTCGTTTTATGAATCTATCATTTTATATTCAACGGTAATTTCGATCACAGATGTGTCGTCTTTCTTTTTCCACGGATAGAGTTAAAAAGAAAAGAATGGATTAGAGGTATTTCGAGCAGATAGCGCGTCCTAATATTTATGCACGTCGATTTCACCGTCGAACAAATTCAACAAGCACGCGCGCACGCACGGGTTACGCGCGTGTATAAGAATTTCTTGTGGCTGCGTTTCGCGAGTTCTCTGCCTCCGGCTGACATAAGGAGCGCGCTCGTGCGCTCGACAGAGACAGAACCTCTAGACACAGGCAGAGACAGAGAAGTTGAAGAAGGAGAAGAGGAAGAACAAGAAGAAGAAGCAGCAGTGACTTCAGCCGCAAGTGAATGAACCCCGTGGAGAGGAGAGGAGAGAACGAGGGAGAGAAGGTGTAACACATTCATTTAACCAGAGACTCCTCTCCGGTTTCTCATAAGCGTTGCGGTGTTCGATGGACGAGACGAGCGCGCGCCGCGTGTCAGGATTTTTCCAAAGCCAATGAATCAGACTCCGTCCGTAATTAGTTCTAGGATGCTCGTTGGTTGAGTCGTCCGTGATGAGCAGACGTTGATGAACAGACAGAGTGTTTGTTGCATGCGGGGAAATGTTTCCAAGGCCCCGTTAAAAAGGCTGACCCAGTTTCTGCGAGGCGCGCGATCGTTGAATTTGCATGCTAAATGCCGGAAGCGGCGGCAAGTGTTGCACGAGCCAGGATCACGGTTACCAGGAATCCTTTTTTTTCTCTTTTTTTTCTTTTTTCACTGTTGGTCGTTAAATGAAGTTCGAAGCCGATTTCGGTTTGGTGTATTTTTTTTTCCTTTTTTTTCCCCCCTCCACCCCCGATTTTTTCGTATCGATCACGCGAGGAACGATCGCGCCAAAAAACAACGGCACGCTCGAATTATTTCTCGTTTCGACTCGATGTTGAAAAACGAAACCGATCGGGGGTTTTTCCACTCGTCGTATTTTTTCGAGAGATTTTTCGTTTGAAACGCGTGAAGGGAAATCACGCCGAAAACCAATACGATCGAATTCTGCATTCGTCACGTTCTTTTGGCTTGTTTGTTTCGAATACACGAAGGAAAACCATTGCGGAATGGTTGTATGATCGAGTTTTGCAATCGTCCTATTTTTGTTTCCTTTTTTTTTTTTTCCGATATTGTTATTTCGAACGTACGGAGGAAAGGGATTTTACACATTTTTATCGACAATTTCCATTGCAGTTGGATCAAGACGAAAACCGAGTGTCGTGCACAAACGACGTCGCCTGATCAAATTCGTTCGCGCTCGTCGTTTATGTTTTGACTTTTGGTAGCGATCCGTGTGAAAAGCAAGCGACAAGAACGACGACGATGAAGGCCCTACCCCCCCTGAAGACCCGTTGCATAATTTTGTTGCAGTTACGATAATGTAGACTCGCCTAATTGTGCCAGGCACCTGAACGGACACGGTTCACCGCCGGCCACGAATTCGTCGCAACGCGATCTTCACGGGAACGCCGGCGGAGGCGCGTCCTCGCCGTACAACCACAATTATTCCGGGGACGGAAGCTACCAGTATGGGAGGTTCGACGCGAGCGCGCTTCACATCGCCCATGCCCTTAAGCAGACGGAGCTTCAGAAGGGCTACAGCAAGGCACGCGAGAAGCCCATCGATTATTATCTGGTGAGTCATTCGCATAGTCCAGTGAAATCATTCGTCACGGTCACCGCCATATTAGGAGCGGATCGCCTCTATTCCAACGCCGATCTGCGATCGTCATTTCGATGAAACAGTATCAGTGTTCTCTACCAAGTGTTCTCGATCAGTCGAGCTTCGATTAGTATATAGACTTCCATAAATCACCGGACACTACGACAAATTGTGGTAGTTACATTCGATGAAACGTCCTATTTTATGAAACGAAATTACTACTCGTTACATATGTATAATATCTAGAATACATATGTCATACAGTTTTTATGTGTCAAAAGTCTTACCAAGAAGTATATAATGTGTCTTATATCTTTGCTTCGCCGATATATCCTGAACTAACTGGGGCATTCTTTCGATTAATTTTATCGATATTTCGAAGAAATGAATTTTTTTCCACGCTTCTTCTAATTTCTTTCACAAATCTTTCTTCGACTTTTTCGAAGTCTTCTGTCCAATTCATCCCATAATTCTTCGATTGGATTTTTTAAATATATACTATATATATTTTTTAATATTCTTTGAACTATATACGTAAAATATCAGTTTTGTTTTCAAGTATTATCGTAAAATAAGTACATGTAACAAGACTGTACAATAAAATTAATCCAGAAAAGTATATCTGTGTAGCTGAAAATAAACAAGTGTTCGGTGACTTAGGGACAGGAATGAACGTACTCAGCATCGATCGAAAAATAGTGATTCACTCGCGTTTTGGAAGATCGAGCGCCTCGTATCGTCAGAGGGTGTAACGTATCTCGTCTGTAGATTCGAGTTTTAGATCGACTCGTAGATAATAGTAAAAGAGGTAAAGCGTGTGTTTAAAGCTAAATACGAGGACACTCGACAGGAATGTTTCTTCTGGTAACATCTCGAGATAATTGCCACGGATTGCGTTAATTATACGTGTCTTGAATAATACACGTATTTTAACGATGACCTGGTTATGAGAGCTCTCTCGTTAAAGTACGGAAAATCAGATTTCGGATTTCACGGTTTTCTAGACTACTTAGGGAACATTACCTTCCGCCAATTGGGTCACGAACGTTTCAGTCTCTGTCTAATTAACCTATCTTGTTAATTATATCCTTAGCAAATCTTCCTTCGGGGAATAACGTACGAGCGTCGACGAGTTGCGCTCGCGAACGCAATTATATTATCCCTTATATTTTTACAAAAGTAAGTGAAGAAACGAGATCCAACCGGTTTATCTTTCACTCGCGTAACATGAAAATTTCATACTTGGTTTAATTACATGGAAAAATCAACGAACAACGAAAGCGAGTCGTAGTCGCTTGGATTCATAATGATCATTGTCTAAATTAAGAAAATTCCCCAAACCATTGCCAAATATCGAGGCTCGTGCGATAGGCGCGTTACAAGCTTAATTAACGATAGTTTTGAAAAACGACTTCCTACGAATATTCCTAAATAATTGCTAGAAAATGTTTTCTCAACGAAAGCTGACTCGAGTATAATCTTCGAACGTTCGTCACGCGCGTATCAAAGGTCAACGCCAATTGTAATTGAAACGCGCATCGCGAGTATTAATCAATTGTTCATCTATCGTGAGGAGGGTGTGGGGGGGGGGTGGAGGGAGGGAGCAACATGGCGCGACGTCCGCTTTTCCAGAGCTGCACAACGCCGCGGCGGCGTAAAGCCAGGTATTTCGCCTGTGTTCAACGACGCGTAGAAATACTGGAGGAGCGGAACACGTGTGGCCGGGGTCGGTTGATTAGTCGAAGCGAGAGGCACACGTCAGCAGACGCGTTTGAATGGAAAATGGTCGGAAGCCCGAATTTCCGATCGTCGAATGGAATGCGGGCCGAGTTACCTGGCGGACTGGATTCCGTGCCAGCAGCCGTGACTTTCGTGCGCGAATCGCTTGACAAGCGAGGAATGTGTACCGCGGCCGACGAGGACGGGCCCTACATGAAAATGAGATTGGCCGGCTCGCTTTTCCCATCGGTGCCGCCGTAGGAGAAGAAGAAGGCCGAGCCGCTAGTCGCTCCACTATCGCCGCGTTTTCTCTCAATCCGCTTTCGCGTGCGCATCCAGGCAAAATCGGCCGCCTCCCGCCGGCCACCGACGTTATTTATAGTGTATTTCGTGAATGTCAGCCTACCTGCGTGCACGCTCTTACGAAACGAAAGTAGCGTGGGCAATCGGGCAGGGTCGTGCACCGTATCCGCCCGCCTCGTTTCCCTTTTTCTTCTTTCTGCGTTGACGAGCAATCGGAAAAACACGAACGAAAAGATCAATTAACGCATTTTCATTGATCCGGGAACATTTTGTATACGTTGGCCAGTTTGGAACGGAATTTGAAAGTTTGAAGGCAGCTTCTTCTTTTTTTTTTTTATCCATGGCTAATTTTATTAAGAACCACTCGTGTTTATAGGAATACCACTACTTGTTACAGCAATTACAATTATGTAGATATAACAGAAACGTTAAATTCTATTTAATTCGTTTCGTCGTTTATTGGAACATTTGGAAAGTTTGGCAGCTTTTTTTACCTATATCTAATTTTTACTTCATTTTGAAAGACCGCAACATTTATTACAGTAGTTACGATTATCCAAGTAGATGTAACAGATCTAGAAACGTTAAAACCTGTTTAACTCGTTTATTCGTGCTATGTTTTTCATTAAATTACCAGATTCATACTCGATACGAACTATCATCTTATTCAAGAGTTATTCGCCAGTATCTGCATGTAAAAATTCGTCTCGCTCCAATAAATCCATAAAATTCAACTGTTTTTTTTTTTTTTTATCTCGATATCAATATTCCAGGCTGCAGGTTCAAGACCGCGAGAATCTCTCCGATAGTTCGATATATACAGAACGGATCTCTATTTTATCGCAGTCGATGATAACCAGTGGCGCGTACGACGAAACCGTTAACCCGCGCGCTAAAACGAATCCGTGCTCTCCACGTTCAGAAGGATGATGACGTGATCGCTTTGCCCACGTTGTTTCTCAATTACGGACGGCGCACGGCCGCTCGTAAACTTTCCACCATAGAAAACCATCTTCTATTTCTATCGATTCGCGGAGCCATGAGGCAACGATCCACGAGGCGTTCGACCGAACAATTTCCAACGTTGATCGCCCGATCGTAAGAAACCGCTACCGCTGTTGCACCCGACACCGTGAAGCCTGAACGATCGCAGAAATCGGGCGACGAAAGAATCTGTGCAGTCGATCGTCTCGATCGTTTGGTCGAGAAAACGTTTAAGAATATTCAAAGATATTACGTATGAAACGACGTTAAGAGTCGCCGGCGTACGCTAGTCGTGTACGCTATTGTTTCCAAGCTTGACGAACTGATTCGTATCCGACGACTGTATCCAATTTTTTCTGTCGTTCAGTCTCCTGTTCACGCGACGCGGTTCAACTTTCTTCACCTGCTTCCGGGGCATCAACGAAGAACAATAACGACGAACGTCCCCGTGAACATCAGGTGCCTCTCCCTCCCCCTCCCCGCCACTGGTGCCTTCTCATCGTGACAGCGTGCGCACGCGAAGGAAAGCTCGCGCGCGGATCCAGATCGTTTCCGCTTGCGGTACTCGGCGCACCACGGCTGATGGTTAATTAGAGAATCGTTCCACGGCCGCGTAATAAGTCGTGCACAAGGGGGCGATGGAACGAACGGGGGGCGTGGAGGGGCCACCGTGTGCGTATATCCGTGTTTTAAAGAGCGATTGTGGCTCACCTCTCACGCGCCTTCGCCAACAAGCGACCCACGGATGTTAATTGGAATCGGTGTTGCGGTCGATGCCTGTGCACCACGGTCCATCGATTTTATTCTTACTTTCTTTCCGCTCCTTTTTCGGCCAGGCTGGCAGATTAGTCGGCAGGTTCGAGCGAGCGGAGTGATTCTTGCGGGGCATTTGCAACGCGTCACGATGCAATTAGATTATTCGCGACGCGACTATTTTTCAATTCATTTCCTTTCCATTCCGGCGGACAATACTGAATCTTCGAGAGATTTGGAATTGTCAATTTGCGAAAATGTTCAATCCTATCGAGTGAAATTGGCGATTTTTATTTTATACGAAAATAATGTTATTGATATATGATAATGATATTTTATTTTATAAACGTAATGATATTTGTTTTTATACGAAATTCTTTTCCTTCTCACGCGAAAAGTCATTACGTGCAACTAAGAAAGATTGCTTATCTTTTCGTTGATGACCCTGCGAAATTTTGAGTATAATCACGAACAAGAGAACGAGACGATTTGCTTGAAATTGGACAGGTGGTGCATGCTTCTTACCTGTATCGCTCTTTATCGACACGCGCGAAGAATCAGTTTCAGGACGCGACAATTTCTATCAAAACCGACATTTAGCAGATACGCAACCGCAAATGAAACACATCTGTTCGTTCGAGGGACGAGCAAACGGAAGTTGGACGGTTCTATCTTGACGAAATCTTGTTTAACCAGTCACGCAAACAAGCGCGAAGACGAGAATTACTTCTTTAACGACGCTGGCAAACAGATCGATCAGATTTGCCCTGTTAGGAAATTTTTTTATTTCACTAACTGAAGAGTACTACTGATAACTTGAATAATAAAAAAAGTAGGCTTAGAACATGCGCTCGAGCGCGAGCGACGTGACAAAACAAACAACGTACACGATGACCATCGATTTCAAAATAGTAATGCCTCGGTTGTTGCGAGAGGTTCTCGTCTCTTTTCTTTTCCTTTTTTTTTTTTCCTCCTAGAAAAAGGCTAATTGCATCTGTCGCCACGAGAGAGAGAGAGAGAGAGAGAGAGAAAGAGAGAGAGAGAGGGAGGGAGGGAGTGCTTGTCAAAGGCAATTTTAGCAAGCGTAACCGCAACATTCCTTGCTGTAGCGAGTCAACTATAGAGATAGAATCTCATTATCGTATCCTCCGTCTTCGAGTTTCTTCGCGCAAATAACTCAAGCTCGCTCATTGCAAACATCCAAAAGAAAAATCCTATCGGTAGATTCCAATGTTTCCAAAAGAATGGAAGTGTCTCTGAGTTATTCAGATAGCTCCCTTTCGAGATCCTAAGCCGAGAGAACACGTTGAGAACGTGTCAATGCTCTCCAACGTTGTCCTTATTCGCGGTTATTTCGCGCAATAACTATTTGCGCTGCCGTAAGTGACGTAACTGTAGCGTGGGCATCGTGGGGATCGTACGCGCGACCGAGTTCGCGTAGGAAATCGCTTGCGCAACGCTATACCAAATCCGAGAAAATCCTTTTTCGTCTACTACTCCCGTGCCCAAACCCGATCGGTTTTGTCTCGGTAAAACAGACTCACGATCCTTGTTCGTTCGTGGGAACGTGGAACGTTGGTGCACGCCTGCTCGCGTTTCTCTTTCTCTGCGAACGCTTCAATTTGCCGCGAACGCGATTCTGGTGCGCGCGTCTCGTTTCCAGCGCGATTCCAGCGCAGAAGGAAAGCAGAGAGGCGGCGTGAAAGTAAACCTGGCAAAAACTGGACGACCGTCGCCTGCCACGGGAGCGTTTAGACGCGGCCTTCGCTTTTCGATAGACGAAGTGGACGCCAGCCGGCGAAACTCGTTCGAAAACGCGACTCCCGAAACCGATCCGACGAGTTTCTTTAAATTTCCCGCGCGCCGGACGGGCAACGCATGCCAGAGCAAAACATGGCGGCCCTCTTTCCCTCGACGCAATTAAGAGAAAGGCCCTCGATGATCGCCGTTTTTCTTTTCCTTTTTTTTTGTTGCAATTATCGCAGGACCGAGACGAACAGACGCGGCTCGAGATGAAACATCGCAAGGAGGAGGATGACCTCTATCGGAAATTCGCTCACCATCGCGAGGAGGAAGACAGACGGATTCGAGAGGAATTTAGAGTACGTATGGACTGTTTCGTCGATCGTGAGAGTAAAATGGAACGGAAATTTAGTAATCGAAGTGTGTGGGAATGATTTTGTAAAATTAAAAGTTGGAACATTCGCTTCGGAACCAATATCTTACGATTGTGTTCGATCAATTAAGAGTAATACTAGTAATAAGAGTAACTCTTGTTTAATTAAATATTAGTTGTAATTAATGATTAAGTAAAGGCTCTTACTAGTTTTTAATATCATTCAAAAAAAGAAAAGAAAGAAAGATATAAATCGGGAATATCTAGATTAACATAGCAGAAACTTTGTGATTAAAAGATCATGTTTCTTAATTGAGTAGGACGAATGGGAAAAGGAACTGGAGGAATTATCGGCTAGATGGGAACGCGAAAAAGGCGGAAGAGCCCGAGCCCAGCAATTTCAGCAAGAGAAAGAGGACTTGGAGAAGAATATGACACTTCGTAGGGACAAGAAGAAGGAAAGTCTCACGCGTAAAATGCTGGAGCACGAACGGTACTTATTACATACCTAATTAGACTGATTTTACGTCACGCTGCTCTGATTACGTACGTCGTAAGATCCGCGAAAGAGAGGCAGAATGCTCTGTCTAATTAACCCTTTGATTTGACGATTGTTTACTTTTCCTAGCTCTACCATCCATTATCATCCACGAATAAATATAAAATGTATAAAAAAAATAAGATACTACATCAATTGTATATAGATAATACAAGTTACAATTCAATAAATTATTAAATTAATAGTAATTATATATATATAAATATTTGCTAAATACAAATATACAATATCCTATTCTGTGGATTATATAAAAAAAATAAGATACTACATCAATTATATATAGATAATACAAGTTACAATTCAATAAATTATTAAATTAATAGTAACCTAGTATCTGAAACTAATGCGACAAAGTTTGGTCTGCGTAGCCAGAATTTTCCTACGCGATTCAAATGCGACTCGTTTCGTAGAAAGTGGGCTAGAGTGATTGTATACACGTTCCCTGTGTAATCTCGCGTTTCTTTGAACAGTACTCGTTTTCTCACAGAAACAGAAACGAAACGCGATCGCTTCACTTGCCGATTCATAAACTTTGAGGAAAACAGAAAAAAAGATATCGATGAGAAGCGAGAAGAAGAGATGGTCCCAGCCTTGCGTGGCGAATTTCGAGTGCCGGCGCATCGTGGTTCAATGGCAAGCCGCGAATTCTCGTAATTCTTGATCAATTTCCAGAGCGGCGACCGCGGCGTTGGTGGAGAAACAGAGCTCGGAGATGTTGGAGCTGATCAATGAAGCGAGAAGCGAGTATATGCGGCAGGAGAGTCTCTATCTCGACGAAGGGGATGGTTATGCCCAGGAAGCACCGCCTTTACCTTATCCGTCGCGTGCTCCACCCCCGCAGCCCCCTGCCCTCGCCAAGTATCACATCTACAATGATCCTCTGGAGTTTGCTGACATGGATCAGATAGCTATTTCGGTAAGCCTCCGTCGTACTGCCAGCCCTCTTTTAACACCGCTATCCCCTTGTAAATGTAACGTCGGGAAAGAGTCGAAAGGGGGTGCGTTACACCCGCGGAATTTTAAACGGCCCGGCTTCGAGTCGTTGGGCCGATATTTTCATATATTCGCGCGACGGCCTCGCTCTTATCCAGCTCTTACGCGTCTATACGCGAAGACTTGGCGTAATCGATTTACGATCTTTCTTTCATTCGAAGAATAGCGAGAGAGAACGGGGTGATCGTCTATGGCCTGTGACGTTGGTGTCGTGTCGAGGCTATTTGTTACGATGCGTTATGATACGGTACCATTAGCGAAATAAAAGAGAAGGTCGTGTTCGAAATTTTCGAACAATGTTTGGATATTTATGAAAGTTTATATATATATATATATTTTTTTTTTGTTTGGCAGTGATGTAGGCGTAATTAATCTTTTTGGTGATGAAGAAAAAAAAAAGAAAATATTGAGTCGGAGATGGTTAAAAAATTTCCACGATGGTTGGTTTACGTTGTTCCTTTTTCTTTTTCTGTCTCTTTGATAAATCAGGTAGCCCAAGAAGATCAGAAAACGTTCACAGATTTGGTGCGACAGTTGGTGAGCAGATGCGGATCGGATATAGAGAAAGCTAGGACGATATTCCGATGGATCACCGTGAAGAATCTAAACACCATGCAGTTCGACGAGAATCTGCGCGGGGACACGCCTATGGGCTTGCTCAGAGGCATAAAACACGGGACTGAAAGTTACCACGTTCTGTTTAAACGGCTATGCAGGTAAACGCAGTTAATTTAACATCTCAGTGACTTCGATCGTTCCCACGACACGCCCCAAAATAATAATTCACCCCGTGAAACGAGGCCCACGTTTCAAAATTGGACGAATGGAACACTTTCTCGCGACTCATCCTGTTACGCTTCCTTACAGCTACGCGGGATTGCACTGTGTAGTAATAAAGGGTTACAGCAAATCGGCTGGTTATCAGCCGGGCGTTTGCTTCGAGGACAATCGATTCCGGAATAGTTGGAACGCAGTGTACGTTGCTGGCGCGTGGAGATTCGTCCAGTGCAATTGGGGGGCGCGACATCTGGTCAATGCCAAAGAAGTTCCTCGTCCTGGCCAGCCAAAAGCCAAGAACGACAGCCTCAGGTATTTTGTGAAATCGTTCGCTTCTTTTCTGATACACCGTCATCGTCAATTGTTCGACCTGTAGAGTCTTTAACTGTTTCGCCTTTGCAGATACGAGTACGACGATCACTACTTCCTCACGGATCCGCGAGAGTTTATCTACGAGTTCTTTCCCCTTCAGGAGGAATGGCAATTGCTCAAGCAACCGATTTCGCTCAAAGATTTCGAAGAATTGCCTTTCGTGCGCTCGTTGTTCTTCAGGTAACACGATCGTTCGCTCGAATGTAATTCGAAATTAATAATTAGCAGCTGTACGATAAAACGCCAAATAAAGTTAAAATTCGTGAGACATTGAAAAATTCAACGAGCAAACGTCCTATACGGTGTTACACACGGCCGACCATGCTTACGAAGAAAAAAAAACGATGTCACGCACGTTTTTATGTAAATTCGGCAGGTACGGCCTCTACTTTCCGGATACGAACACGAATGCCGTTATGTACACGGATTCTACTGGTGCCGCGACCATCAGGATAGCCATGCCAGCTCACATGCAGTCATCTCTCATCTTTCACTATAATCTCAAATTCTACGACAACGACGGGGACGGATACGACGGCGTCTCGTTGAAACGATTCGTCATGCAGGTACGTCGAGACACTTGGCATACAGGAAGCGAAATTTTTTTTTTTCACGGTTTGGCGGGCTAATTGTCCGCCAGAGCAGTTCGCTCATTCGTATAAACCAAATTAAGGAAGCTTAATTAAAGGAAGAAACTCTTAATGGGAGTTAAAGAGTCGCCTGCTAATTAATTGCTCGCCAAGTGAATTTAATTGACCGACAGAAATTTGCAAAGGACTGGAGAGGTTAAATACAGGATACCGTTCAAACGTCGATATTTCTTGTGTTTACGACGATATTAACATTTTCCAATATTGATTTTCAATGTAGCCTCAACGAGCTGTTTGAGCACAGTTCGCGTGACTAACCAAATTTTAACGTTATTTCACGTGTTGGAACGAGCATTTGCATTTGTGTAACGTACCACGGACGTATTTGACTTAAGACTGACAGTAAAATTGCTCGAGGAATTTTTATCGTCGGGACGTTGTTAAGATTTCGTCTTGAAACTTTACGTTTGTAGAGCGTTGTTGGGAATATCGTCGCGTTTCGCGTGCACGCACCCTGTTCAGGGGCTTTCCTCCTGGACATTTTTGCCAACGCTGTGACGCCGAAGGAATACTTAACCGGTGAGCCTATGAAGTTCAAGAGTGTGTGCAAATTCAAAATCGCATGCGAGGAATTGCAAACCGTGATGGTACCATTGCCAGACTGCGCGAGTGGCGAATGGGGCCCGACAAAAGCCACGAGACTGTTCGGCCTTATACCGATAACTCATCAGGTACGATGACACGCATTCGTTCGTTAAAGTTGAAATTCCGGGGTTTGAAAAATTTATTCTGACAATCGTTGTATTTTTTTTCTCTTTTTTTCTCAACACGTCAGGAGGCTCTGGTGTTCGCCGGTCGCGAATTGGAAATCCAATTTCGAATGTCCAGACCGTTGACCGACTTCATGGCGACGTTGCACAAAAATGGAATCGAAGAAAAACGGCTGTCCAAATACGTAACACATTCGATCGCCGACGATGACGTAGTGACTTTCTCGATCAGCTTTCCCGAGGAGGGCCAGTATGGCTTAGATATTTACACTAGGGAATCGACGAGTCCTACAAACGTGCCGCATGACATCACCGGTGAAAAGCACTTGCTCACGCATTGCTGCAAGTATCTGATTAACTCCAGCAAGAGGAATTAGCAACGTCGACTTTGATTTTATATCTCTATATACACATACGTAATAACGATTTCGCTGGATCGATTCGACACGTGGACACGAAGAAGTATATCGCGTGTAAGAATACGTGATGATACTAGACTAAAGGTGCTGCAAGTTCTCTTACCATTGTGTGCTTTTCTACGAATTCACTACGAACGTGAGGAGGTTCGAGTAACGTGTAAGAACTAATCTATGAGATTAGCCTTTACTTGCCAGTAGACGATCGACTAAAGAGTTAATAATTAAAGAGTTTGTCAGGATGACGATTATAGAAGATGGCGTTCACGATGGTAGCCAGGGAGACGGAAGAGAAAGTACAATTCGTTCTTCAGACTGTGGTGCGAGAAACTTTGAGAAATATCACCGAATGCGAGAACGATTCCGATCTGACGCGCTACCTCCACGTTCTATTTTATAGTTTTATGGTAACGATTATCTTACACGAGATGTGTTTGAAAGTCAAGGCCTGGCTCGATGCAGACGAGTGATTTCTTGTCGTCTTTGAAATTCACAGTGAAGTTTTAATTTTAGCGAATGCAAATTGAAAATTCGCTACAAGCAAAGGTTACAGCGACGGAGCTCGAAGAAGTAATGCAATTTGCTTTATGTCAAATCTAATCATCGAGTAAGAAAGGGTTTTTGCCCGACGATTACCGTGTCGTCTGTATTTCCGTTCCGAAAGTTCGCAATTATAAGTTAACCAGTTCTGGATATTGGCTGTCGGGCGCCGACCGAATTAATCAAACTTTCTCGCCTCGACCCGAAGCATTAATCCCAATTATCTCGGTCAGTTTTAATTCAATTATCTTGAGAATCGCGTTTCATTTTCACGTGTTGGAGCTGTTCGGGCAGAATGAAACGAGACTTCGATCAAACGCGAGGTGCTTTTGTGTATATATAAATAATGTACACGATTCATTGATCTTCCGATCAATCGATAGAAACGAGCAGAATCGGTGATCGTTATCGATCGAGATGAAGGATCGATGAAAATAAAATCAACGACGAACGGTTGGTTTCCAAAAAGTGCGCGTGCTTTGTTCTCAAGTCTTCTTCGTATTCTAACAATGGTATATATAAAGCATTTCTTCTCTCCTTCTTTGCGAACCACCACAACCGCAAAATTGTCACACGAGGCGGAATAATTACAGCAACAATCTCTTATTCATCTGATAATCGAATATCTTTAATAATATTGTAATAATAATATTATAACAAGCATTAACTTATAGACGAAATGTTACTGTTTCTCGAACTTTGCCGAGAAACACCACTTATTTTAGTAATTATGTTAAGTTCGTCGAGGTTCAGAGAGAGATTTCAAAATTATTAAATTTTATGGTTGCGGTGGTTCCTGAACTTCAGGTGCTACATGTTACTCTGTCAGGATTAGTTGCACGATTCTAGTTATTTTCGTACGCGAGAAGCGCGAAAACGTTCAACTTTTTTCCAGCGGGAAGTTTTCAGCGGCGAAGCCTATATAATTGTTAATTTTTGTAATATCTTTTCTTAATATCCTTCTCCTTTTCTTCTCTTTCGTCTTTGTTGTTATCCCGAAGTTATAACGACGCTTACGCAAAGAAAGTCCCCCACGATTCCTGTTACCGGTGGAATAAACTATAACTCGAGCTTAATATCCCCTTTCTCATTGTTTCTCTCTAACGAGCATGTAAATTAATTTTTATACGTATTACAGATACGTCATGAAAACTCGTGTTCTTGTAAAAAAAAAAAAAAAAGGAATTAATAAAATCTAATTTTATGGTCATCGTACGGACATCTGATTCATCCGGTGTAAGTTTTACGTGCAACTATTCATTTAATTATTTGTCATTAACGTTTCGATTAATTTTAATAATTAATTTTTACGTATACGTACAGCAGCGTAAGAAAGTAATGGAGTACGTGTAAAAACCTTTTACGAATAGGTTATGTGAGTCCTCCGAAACATTTTGAAATTTCTATAGCAGTTGCAATAAGATTCGATTATAATTAAAAATGTTTGTACATGTGTAGTACTTACTTTTCAAATTGTCCCGCCTCTTCTCCATCAGGAGCTTCATCAATTCGCTTGCAGGTGGCAGCACTGTTTCAGTTTTCCCTCGGATGGCGTCGCGCGAAATCCCGCGCTCTGATTAAGCGGGACAAACGAAACATCGATGTGTCATGAAAATACTTTAAACTGTGCCAGATTGAAGACAGACTCGAAGTTTTACTCGTCCAAATGGAAAATCGGTGACTCCACTGTCCAGCGCGCGTTTCAGTCAAAGTTGAGAGCACTGTCGGCGAACGGCAACGAGAGTGGTGAGTGTACGAGTTCTTTCACGTTACATACGTTTCAAACAATATATGCATCGACCACATATTGTCACCGAACGAATCGAAACGACATATACGACGTTCGAAAGCATTTTTCGAAAATTCTGCGCATTTTCCTGTCGCTACGACTGGTCCACGATAATTCGTAATGCACGACCGTTACGAAACGTCACGTTTCAAAATGTCTACGTCAAAAGCAATCACGTGACCCGTACCTATATCGATCTATCGAAGGGAGGAGCATTTCACGTGTTTGTCTCCTTTATTTTTCGACTTCGGGCGTTCTACTCTCGCAAAGCTGCTTAAAATGCGTTCGTAACCGGAATTCCACTCATAACTGGTCGCATTCTCGTGTTTTCTTGTAATTGTAAAAAGTTTTACGGTCGAATCTTTATTTTATATATATATATATATATATACAGGGTGTTTCGTAACTTGTGGAACCCACTTCGGGAGCTGATTGTACGCCTAAAAGTAATGAAAAAAAGTCATATAAATATATATTCTATCTGTCTTCGTCGTATATATATATATATATATATATATATATATATATATATATATCGTGTATATATCGTCGTAGGCGCTTGTACATGTATGTGGATAAGTTAAACATGCATACATGTGCGTATACGCACATGGGCGTAGAGGGGTAGAGTTTTAAAAAATCAATTTCCAACATTTACGTGCAATTAATGGAGTCGAAGACGGTTATCGATTGTCCCCCGATGTCTGATATTAGGATCGCGTTTGAAAGTTAAAACGATCGCGTGTGTGACATAACGGCGTACATTGTGTACAGGCGAGCGCGTTCTCCCGGTGTATGCAATGAAATTATACTTTATAAAACAGCGTGATCTCATACAACGAAATATACCGACTGGCCCGGTGCACCATATAGAATTCTCTCTGCCTCTCTCTTTCTCTTCTTCTTCCTCTTTCTCGCTTTCTCCTCGTACGGATTTACGATACATATTTATCAGCGACGTGAACGAGGAACGATTTATTCGGTGAACCGTGCGACATGCGACGAACGACACACGATTGCAAACGGACGATCGATATCGCGAAGAAAATCCGGATTAAGCCGGGATTAATTTAAGAAATAAACGACCGGCCAACGGAGCTACGGTTCCGAATTTCTGCTGGCCATTTTCAAGTTAACTTTGTACAGTTGATTTGTCGAAATGCCGAAAAAGCATCGTATAGACCATTAATAGCTTTTCATTAATCCACATCCGCATTTCGTTTGGGGTTGGCACGCATAATTTATCAAACGATAATATCAGTAAAAATCAAGAACTTTACGAGATTTTTATCATCTACAAATATTCGTATTTATTGCACGACGATAGTTTGTAAAATTTCAGCAGATTAATAATTTTTGTCGCAACTTGTTTTTTTATCCTCGAGAAATATAGACGAATTACCAGAGTTCCGAACAAGACAACTGGCCGCGAGAAACTTCCAAAGAGAATAAATTTCGAATGTCCGGAACGAAATTGAGTTTTTCCAAATGTTCGCGATGCCGCTCAGCTATGCATGACAACTTTTACGTGCACCTGTCTATTCGTAATCTTGTAATTTGCTTTTGCAAAGTATGCTTTTATAGTTTTGTTGTCCAACTTGATTCTGTCGTGCAGCTTGTAGCTCGTAAAATTTAATGAACAATATCGACTCTGCATCGTGCAGCAAAATCCTCACGAACGGGAATGAAACAAAGAAGGTTTTCACTGTGCTTCCGCTTCTGGGAGGCGATCAAATTCATAAATAAGATTATCCGCGGCTTTCAGAATCGTTAAACTCGCTCGCTAAAATAATTTCTTTGTATCTTCTTTGCGTTCTACGTCTAACAAATCTCTATTGGTCCTTATCATTGAGAACTAATTATCGAGCCCGGCTCGCGTTATTCGTCCCGACGACGAATCGCAACTCGCGTTACAGTTTCCCCTCCGCGAGGTAGCGTAAAGGAACGAAAACGAGTAAGACGAAGAGAATAGAACGGGAGAGAGGAATAGCGGGAACTCGTCGCCTTTCCGAGGAGACGCTAATTAAATAGCCACCAATTCTGGCTGTCCTCTTTTGCGGCAACTTCCGGAATACGGCCGTCCGGGATTGGACGGAGAGATGAGAAAAGAAAGTTTTCTTATTCAGGAGAAAGAACGATTCCTATAATTCTGTCGACGCGAACGCCATTTTGTAATTTATAGCGCGTTAAGTGGCCGATTGTAATTGCAAATGAAGCTATTTACTATTGTCGTTTAGATTGTTGTAAACGATCCGGAAGGCGGGACGTGATATTACGTCGCGCGAGAGACAACTCCTCGTTCTCGGTTTTAATACGCAAAAAGGGGAGATTCTACCCCATTAAGGACTGTGCAGCTGATAAATTCATTCCGTAGATTTAGCTACTTAATTTTTTATTATTCAAATCCAGTAGTTCGAAAAAGGGCGTTTAATTGAAATTCTGAGACGAGGAAATCGTTAGAGTAAAGTAATTTGTGGTTTGTGATTTTGAAAAAATGAATCGCAATTACTTTTTATAATTGCGGTTGCTACGTCTTTCCATTTCTACAGTTTCGAAGAAATACGTGAATCATGACGAACCTAATGAGACGTAACACACACATATATGCATATATGACATTTCAAGTATATCTGGTTTGACGTCAAATGTACGAAAATGAAACAGAAACAGCAGAAAAGTTTCGCGATAACTTTTAAAATGCAGGTGTATGTTTAATAGGTTGAATTTTATTTACGAAGTGTTGATGTCAAACGCGAACTTTTTTAAGATTAGAGGTTGAAGTTATTACATAATACCTCACTATCACCCTTATGTTAATTAGGCAGAGGTTATTTTCTTACGACTAACATTTTCCCCGTTTTATTTTAAGATTCGCGATCGAATCATACCTGTCCTTGGTCGTGCAAATGTTTGACCAACGTTGTCACATACTGTTACTCTGACGAAATGTGTTCGCGAACAAATGTAAAGTGGATACTTTTTCTTCGTTTCGTATGTAAAATTCGGGATTTTCAAATATTTCACATGCATACACTAGATACATAGCGTTGGAACAGGAAGAGAAAAAGTTTGCGCGCATCAAATATGCATATATATTATTTTATTCAAAATTTATGCCGTAAGATAGTCTGCAATATATATATATATATATATATATATATATATATATATATATATATATATTATATACCAACTGTGCTGAGCATGCAAGTGTGCTAAAAGTGTGCTAGGCCATCCACTTACAGTATCCAACTTTGGAAACCCAAGATCATTCTCATTTCCTCCGTTCGCCTAATAATATTCACAATTCGTATTTGGTAACTATCTGACGTTTCTCTCGTGATTTAATTTCGGACTACGTTCGTTCAAGAATTTTATTGGCCCAAGAACGGAGCGGGGGACGAAGGGAAGAGTTAAGGAATCATTACAGTATCACGGTATCATATTTCTCGACCAGGAAGACAGGCGCTTACTCTTCAACCCCCCTCTGGACACACCTTCGAATAATTGCAAGCCGCATCACTATCTTCCCTCGTAGTCGTGCAGGCTTATTTATCGTCGATTGTTGTCGTGCAAGGATCAGAGGGGCACCGTGGTGCAACTTTTCCTTGGCGCACGCATTAAAATTCGTGAAGGCCCGTGCGGAGGAGTGGCCGCCGCCCGTTGAGACGACGCGTTCGCTGAAAATACACGCTTACGCTCCGTGGACACAGAGTCACGGCACACGTGTATTCGTGGTGTAAAAGCTATTGCCTTTCCGAGCGTCGACTATTTTTGCACCGACGCACGCCCACTCCGCTCCACCTTCTCTAATCTGAGCCCCGAACCCAGCGGGATCTATAATGCATGCCGTACAAGCGAGGGTATTTCCAACCCCCCTTCACCAGATAGCGAAACACCAAGGGTGAAATCGTCTGTGGGAAGGGGTGAAAGAGAGAAACATACTGGGAATATCGGGCATCGAAGTGGCGCGATGTTTTTCGAGGGTGGCGTGACCGCGGTGTAGTGAGTCACGCGCGAAAACGGCTCTTCAACCCCCGCACGAGACTCCCCTTCCCTCGTGCAGAGAAAAGCCTCCGTCGTCGCTGAGAACGTCATTTATTTGTAATACGCGCGCCACGGTACGCGTTGCTCACCCTCCGAGCAGTCTGACGTAGATAAGAACGCGTTTTCACGCTCGGCCACCGTCGCTATGCGATGATACATGCCTTCTATCGGGGCCAACCACCCCCGCGACTGTTCGAGCTTTCCTCCTGTTACGAGTAGCGATCGAGTGGTGCATTATTTATCGGCGAATCGAAGTAATCTCGCTCGTAGATTGTGCTCGATAGTGGATATTTGCGAGCAGGGGATGATAATTGGCGGTGGTGGATACGGAAGGGTGCCTGTGGGAGAATGAGAAGTTTGGTAGGCTCGAGAACGGGGCGGGTTTAATGGCTAGTTGCGCATCTCCCGGCCCTTGTCCTACAATTATTTACAAGCGAGTATTGATAAATTGGCGGTGATGAAAATGAAACGAGTAAACTTGCTACTGTACTCTAACGGTATTGCGATACTTATTAGTTAGTTCCATAGTATAGGAGACTCAGCAGTACAAGAAGATCTTATCTCGTTGAAATAAAGAAAAGTACAGTTTCGGTAAAGTTGCAATGAAAGATTCATCGTCAATTTTTCAACGGTACCTAGTCGAGAGGATCTACGAATTTCAGAAGCAGATAAACATTGCATTTCCTTTTAATCAGAAACAGGGATCCATCGCGTCTCTGCGATATTTATGTCCTGATGCGTAAACCAACCTCAAAGCTCAGTTATTTAATAAATAATCGTCTCATATAGGGTCTCCTCGGCGTTCCCCTTAAATCATGATTAAATATAAATGCGGGTCATGCAGATCCCGGTACTTGGGGCTGCGTGAAAGAGATTCTTCAAATTAAGTAAACTCGAAGAGGCATCCCGGAGCGTGAAATAAGCTCGCTGGTAAATAAATTAAATTCTTCTCCCCTCTATCCCCGTCTTTTTCACGGTCCGAGATAAAATTCATATAAAATTTTTCGCTTTCGAGGCTTGTCCCATAACCGAGTCAATTATTAAGCGCTCGGGTTTTTTTTACGTGCCGCGCTCGAATATCAAAAATACTAAACTACTCTCGTCGGTCGTTAACAAATAGCTTTTCAATCGAATAAAAATTTATTTGACCGACGTGGAACGGCGAATAAATATTTATAAATGTAACCGTGAATATATGGAAACGTTGCGTCATACGTTGCCTGTATCTTTTATCGTTGCTTTCAAATTTATACGATTCGCGGGATTAATACCAATCGCTCGTGCAACTTTTTGATTCTTTTAGTCGCTCGTCTTTTCGAGGAAAAAAAAAATCTATGCGCCGTGTCGATAAGCGATTGAAATGTCGTTCGAAGCGCTTTTAAAAGCAAAAAAACCCTTATTATTTATCCCTTGTCTCGTCATTGGAAATAACGTTCGAACGAAACGAGCGAAACACCGTCCGAATTTACAAAACGATTCGCAGAGGAAAGACTCGCGGCGAGGAGTTGCCGCGCGTACAGTACGCGAGTGAATAGCGTCTCGAAGGAATTTCACCCTGTGGATAACTGTGTCTTCCGCAAATATTTATTCCAAATTATCCATGAACGGTGTCCAAGTTTGCTCGAAAGCGGGCATTACGCTAAAAGAATATATTTTAATCTCCATCCACGAAGATTCCGCTTCCGGAATTACCATTCCATTTACCGTACAAGCGTCCCGAGCCAGATAATGCGGCAAAGTTCCAGCTAGCACCGCGCTCACGGCTATTCCTATCCTGGTTTCCTTCCCGTTTCTCTCTCTCTCTCTCTCTCTCTTTGCAGGAGACTACCTACCGGCGAAAAGTGTACGCCACAGTTCGCTACAGATATAAATTCATACGACAAGGTGTAGGAGCGTTAGTTCTCTGACGTAACGCAAGGTTCGTCATAGCTGTTGCCATAATCTTTCACGAATCTTTTCATTCGAATTGTGTAGTCACACTCGACTATTCTCGTAACTGAAAGTAGTCTCGTCTCTCGTTTGACTGTGCCCAGTATTGATTTAGACGTAGAACTTTTGTCATAGAAAACTGTAGTTTTCTTTTTTCTTTTCACGAATCATTTCACTTGCATTTTTTCGAAATTTTAACTCGCTGCTCGATATCCATACTTACGAGAGAGTGGGAATAACTAGATAAATTTCGTCCTCGATAAATTTCCCTATTGTCAAGCGGAGGACAAAAGCCGAGAATTCATCGTTATCTTAATCAAAGACCCACCTAGATAGACGTCAAAGGGTTGACCGTGGATTTCCACGAATCCTCTTCGTTCATTAATCATTTAATCGTTTAACGAAATTTCCGGCAACCCGTTCCCGGTTAAGAAGGGGGTGAGAAAGGGCTACTTCGTCCCTCGTCTCGTCTACATTCCACCAACGAATCCAACGAACATCCGACAACAGCCCCTTTTATCTGGAGCTCGGGCTCGAGTATCGACTATCACCCCCTCCCCGCCCAGTCCGAAATCCACGAAATCGCGCCGATCGATCGCCTGCGGACGATTCAGACGATTCGAACGACGATAACGCGTCTGTTTCTTGTACCGACGAATTTTCCACGATTCAGCTGGAAACACCTTCGCGCACCTTTCTTCTCTTCGTCTCCTCTTCGGGTTCGTGTGTGCTTGGAAAAAGCCGTGGCCGCGATTGAACCGCAAGATTACACCCTTACCACAGAGGGGAGCGTGCGTGCCTCTGGGATCTCACCGTTCCCTCCCCCACTAGGATCATCCTTCGCTTCCTTTCACCGCGACTGGCTCCCTTTTCTTAGCACGTTGGAACAGATGCTTGCTTGGATTTTAACGATCGCGGGCTTGATAAGGCTGGCCAGAGGAAATAGAAAACAAGAGAGGACTGCCAGCCCCTTTTGTGTGTGAGAAAGCAGATGCATCTCGAGAGCTACGCGATTTGAAGGTTTACGGTCCGGTTACGTCGCTCACCTCGTCGATCTATCTCTTCTTTTTTTTCTTCGGTTCACTTCGTTTGATCCTTAATTGGCAGCTCCGCTCCGAGGGGAGCCGAGTGAACGAGAGAAGCTGAGGTTTTTAATTTAACTCAGAGGAGAAAGTCATCGTGTCCATCAAACGGATGGATCCGTTTTGTTAAACGGGGCTTTACGATCTTTACGGGGTGGTACGTTGTATTGTAATTTCTCGAGATTAACAACTTGCACCAAGAATTACGAATTAACAACACGACATTCCTCCACGCTTTAAATCTACGTTTCTGCGTTTCTTTCCTCTCTTCGGCGAGAGAATTTTCCACGTAAAAGTAGGTAAAAATTAAGTAACGGGAGGCGTTTTCCCGGGAGAAATATGAAATTAATGAACACATTTGAAACACAAGCGGGGGCGATTCCGCCTGACGAGCCAGTTAAAAATTCTAAGGCGTTCTCGTTGGACGGGCTACGTGGCTCGGATAAAGTCCATTTGGCTCGTCGTCACGGTGTCATTATGCAAAAACGAATCTTATTTTCCGTCTAATAGCGGCGGCCACGGGAGGAAAACCGCCACGCCGTCCTGGTCACTGTTATAGCGATATAATACACAGGGACGGCTGTGGAGTTTTTATGGCGATGCGTGCGAAATTTATGTGCAATATGTGGCGCATCGTTCCAGTAGAAGGAACGAGAGCGGCGGTGGATGGTGGGTGGCGGGGAGGAAAAAAAAAAAAAAAAGAAAACGCGCCGAGAAGGGAAGTCACGGAACACACGTTGAGTAATGTCGACAAGAACATTCCCCTTCTCAAAAAAAAAAAAAAAAAAAAAAAAAAGAAAAAAGAAAGAAAAGAGGGAGAAGAACGAGAAATATTACAATTGCCGAGATTTATGCGGCGGTAAATACGTTGACGGCGCGGCGGCACGGTGCATTTAATTGGATCTCTCTCACCCCCTCTCTCGAACCACCCTCTCGGCGGCGTCGAATATTTCAAACGTCCCACCGAATTTCCATAATCGCTGCTGTTTGTCGCTGCTAAAAGTACCAACCGGCTTCGTTTCGTTTTCCGTTTCAAGGGAAACGACTTCGCGGCGGTGGAAGGTCAACACAGTCTGCGACTCGCTGAAACGGAGAAAGGGGGGTGGATGAAGTGGGGGAGGAGGGTGAAATTTCGTTACCTCGCGTTCGCGTGGAACACGGTTAGTTAAAGGCAACAGCGGTTGCTGCTGCGAGAGATGTATTATCGAGGATGAATGAACGTCTTGATGGTAGTTAAGCAAGTTTCGACTTGGCAACTTATCTGTTGTAACAGCAATTTAGCCATGGCGGATTACCTAGCGAGTGGTTATCAATTTTGTTTAACAACGTTGCCGAATGGTTTGTGGAATGCAACGCGGATCCGCGGATAAGGTGAAACGATTTGCAACTGTGCGCGTAACAATCCGCGCGAGATTCTTGTGGTTCTCTGCCGAGCATTCTCGCGCGATGTTATAAACGATAGAATTTGGTACGTTTGACATTCGTATAATCGAGTGTAGAACACTCGCGATATCAAATTATACTACGTTTCGGTTTGCGACTCTAATGAAACGTTAATACGGATATTAAGAGCGGGTTAGTGCGGTTAAACGCAATATAGATTATATCCTCACGTCGCTGTGTGTAATAGTATAAAATATGGCGTGTGCGAGCTCTGTAATCTTGTAAAACGAGAAAATGATTTCAACTCTCGAGCGCTTAAAAATTCTCCTCAATACCGTGTAATTTTCTGAAAATAATGTCGGACGATTCCGGATAGCACGCGATACGTCGAGGACAGTACATTTATATCGTGCTTACATGTACATAGTACATCTACGAGTTAGCGTGTAATGATACTAGAGCGTATATTCTCTCTTCGGAGAGTTATCGCAACGACCTTACACGACGTAGAATCGACCTTGTCGATCCTAGAATTTCCCAAGCTACGCTATCCCCAGCCCCGAAATTACTCGAATCACCGTTTCCAAATATTCATTCACTTGATCGTAGGTTAAACCCGAAGCGAACATTCGACGCGGCGACGATGAAGAAACGAGTCTCGACGAGCCAGTCGCTCAGCCGCTTAGACACGTAAGAATTTCTACGCGAAATCCGTGTGTTCTCCATAGCGGTTCTGCGGTGGCGCGTGCACTCGGACGACTATTTCGTACATGCAACGTGTATACTCGAGCCAGAGGGGACCGGGGACGTGCACACGCGACCGATGAAGCTATCACGAAATGTTCTTACGTAACTACACTCGCGGAGACTCGTACCGAGGTGCATCGTTTTCGAAAGAATTTCGCTGGGAATGCGAAACGACTCGCAGTGGCTGATTACTTAGCGACGAAGTCGCGGTAGGTAGGGTGGATCTCTTATTGGCGAAAGTGTAGTATCGAGTACTTTTTCTGATAGAGAGAAAAAAAAAAAAGAAAAAGAAAAAGAAAAAAAGGTATACTCACGGCGAGAGATTAAATTGTTCTCCCCGGTTGTTCGGAGTAATCAGCTTTGTAATTGCTCTTCGTCTCCCTCTCCCATCGATCGCGTCTGTTCAAGCGCCACCCGTATAGTTGCGTCATGAATTAACGATCGTTAATCGCAGCTTTTCATTAGCTGGTTAATCGATTGAAAAATGGGACAGGCACGGTTCAGAGGAGGCTGCGTCTCCGTATCGCGTGACGTGCTCCTTTTCCAAGTTACCGTCAGTGTTTTCTTAACAGTAGGTACACCGATAATCTTCTTACACGATGTTTCCCAAAGAAGGATTTCTTCGAGTAAATATTTGCTTGGTATGTTATAAATATTGGGAACTCGATACAGTAAATATCGAATAAAATCGAATAAAGTACGTGTCTGCGACTTTGAACGGTACATGCTAGTCCCATCATGCGCGTAAACAGAAGACTTTCATTTTCGAAATTGAGAAAAACCTTCGTTTGACCGTGTCGATTCAACGGGACGTATTTTATATAAAACGTCTTTGTCCCTGCGATTCGTTATCCGTCGAATTTCGTCCTTCATTTGCCCATCTACGACCAAACCGGCCTGTTTCGTGCTTATCTCGCGTTGACGTCACGCGGACCCGGTTCCTTCGATCCTCCAGTTCGGCCCGGCATTTCGAAGCCCGGTGTCCATCAACACCGGAAGCGCCGAGTTCCCTTTTATTTGCATATTAAAAATAGAGAGCCGGCCGGTTGTTTCGGGACAACAGGTCGGCAGAGAAAATATCAATCAACCGGTTAAGAGGTGGGGTCGGACGCGTGGATCGGCGCCGATTAACGATTTTACCGATGACGACCGGGGCCAACTAGCAGGCAACGGGAAACGATGGCAAATAAATCAGCAAATAGTAACCAAGTAAATATTCCACGGGGGCTCGAAATTAACCATCGGTGAATGGGTTTAGGGGAGGTCATGACGGCCGCCACGGGTGTTTGTTCTGCCTGGGAAATGACAGCTGACCCGCAATCCCGGTGCTTGGAATCGCTTTGCCGAGTGAGGCGGAGCGGGTCGAGGGTGGTGGGCCGGTGGGGTGGCGAGAGAGATAGAGCAGACAGGATGGAAACTCTTCGTATACGCGATATAATGGCACGACGAGCCGACGGAAATGAGTCTTTCCTACGTACGTTCGCTTACAGAGTAATGCACTTTTGATTATCCAACGACGCGGCACGATCGAGACATCGGCGCAACGGTGGATTATTCCGGCGGAGGGGGGGGGGGGAACCGGCCATTCCGTGCTTGCGATTGATTCTAGCTTTCGGCGTTGACGTTTTCAATCTCTGCGAGTTGTTATTTATGCCTTCGCGCGATCTTTAAACACGGCGTTTCTGCAACAGTTTGCGACGTACCAACTGGGAGAAAAATAAGAAACTGAGGAATTAGAAGTTAGAAATAGGAAATTAAGGAATTAGAAAATTAAGCTTTCGGCGTTGAGATTGTTTGGTCAATTTATTTATGATTCTCGTATATTTTCTAACTTTCGACTGTAACAGTATTCGACTACGTTTCTGTAATAATTCGCGATGTACTACTGAGGGAAAATAGGAAATTACAAAATTAAGAAATTAAGCGATTAATCGTGGTTTTCGGGGTTGTAATTTTATCTGTGATTTTCGTATATTTTATTGATGCATAGTAAATTGTTAGAGAAACCGAAGAATTTAGGCTCATCTGACACAAATGATGATAAACTCAAATAGACGAAATTCAGGGTTTGGATAAATGAAATGTAAAGATAGTCATTTTTCTTTTTTTTCTTTTTTGCTTTCTGTACTTTACATCGCGTTGAACAAATGTAAGGTCAGAGATATTTCGCAACTAATTTGTGGCAAGTAGCGGCTAGAAGTACCTATCCTCATTGAAAAAGTACATTTTCATTTTTGGTTCTCTCCGGCAGCGCGGAATCTGTACAGTTAAATTTGTTGGTCGTGTTTCATGTCTCGTGTAATTTATCTTTCTTAATTAGGGGGAGGAGGAGGAAAAATAGAGAAAGAAGGAAGCGGCGGCCAGCCGTTGGAATATCTTACAAACGAGGTGCTCAGGATTTTGTTACTCGAGATGCAAAAAGCTACGTCATAAAGTGGCCTCCGTGGAATTTGAACCTGTAGCTCTGTGGCTGGCTCGTTTTCAACAAAACGCTGTTTCTTTCAAGGGGAGCGGATAAACTAAGCGGCGAATCACGCGCGAAGATTCGTTGAATTTTACCGCGGATGAATCATTCAATAGTCGGGGGGGCCACCGACCAACTCTTGTACTAAAAGTACGTGATCTGAAATCGAATAGACTGAATACAAAACGGCCGTCGATCCTCGCGAAATCTACGAATCCCCCGGAATCTTCGCGCGGAATAAAGTAAATCGGAATTACTTGATGAACACACTGTTAGGCCACGGTCTAATCGCGACGAATGAATTGGCCTTGGTTAGTTTATCGGTGATTCAATTGCAACGAGAGAAACGTCGAGTGGCGAATTTCCATTTTTGGGAAAATGAATGGTCGCGTCGAGAAAATGCGATAAGAAAAGGGGAGAAACGTGGCCCAATAAGATGCTTCCTCGCAATTCAACGTCACCACGTCAAAACAAAGTGGAACAAATACACGGCGAAAATTGCAATGGAAACGGCTTGTTGAAAGAGGAGGACGTTGACTCATCGTATCTAATTATATCGTGAAAACAGGTCTGCAAGCTTTGCGCATTATTTTTGCATGGTTCCGCGGCAAAACCGCGACACGACGGAATCGGTCAGAGGAGAACGGACACGGGGACACATACAGAAAGAGAGAGAGAGAGAGAGAGAGTGTGTTAAATTCTCTGCGTCGAGGGATCGGTTTGTTTCAGATTTCAACGTTTATTCAACGATCTTCGTTTATCGAGAGCGAGAGGGACAGAGGGCAGAGTGTGTTACTTGTTTAACGTGCGTCGAATAAATTACCACAGAAATGCACGGGTTATGCGCATAAATATCGTATCCCGGCTGGACCTGGCTGGAAGTGTTTACTTCGATTATTTGGCCACGCGTTCGAGAAAATTTATTCCCGAATTCTTCTCGTCCGTGCGTTTTTACGAGTGCGGATCGCCGATTTCTAAACGGCAGGACGGCTTTTCTTCTACGTCTGCGCATACCTCGCCTGAAATTCGCTCGAATCTCGCGAGGTATTAAATGTAAATGCGTGGGATATATAACAATGTGGGATAATGTTGACTCGATTCAATTTCTACGAATTGGCCAAGGAAGATATTGCGCTTTTACAAAAAAGACTGTCGATTTACGTTGGAAATTTTAATTTCAAAGTACGATCTTTGAATGCGACAACAAAATTGCTGGTTACCGATACGTGCGAGCAGAAACTGAAAACCGAAATATTTTGAAGTTTAGGTACTATACCCAGAGACTGAAACCGAAATATTGTGACGTTTAGGTATTATACCGGTATTTGCTCTCATATTATCGTAATATAACCGCTATTTGGGAAATCGGTTTTAATACCGGTATAAGACGGTCATACCGGTATTTTCATACGTATTTTACCAGTATTTGATGTTCACAACGGTAAAAATATCGAAATATATACCGGTACGGTACCATTTTACCGACGAAAACACATTTCTCATTTTCTACGTACAGTGACTCTTGTTAATATTCGGACATCGTGCTGTTCAAAATATTGTTGTGGATTTCGATTGTTTATAATGGTAAATTTGGATTAATTTTTTAATAATATGATAGAACATTCGTTATAGTTTATAGTAACGTAAATTTTACTTATTGCACATACTTTTCTTAATAACAAACAATAAACTGAACTATGTCGAAATGTAGCGTGGCAAAAATATTCGGACATTTGAGGAACTGCAATATTTGAACCTGAAAATTGTTAATATAAATAATTAATATTTTGTTAGGTAGCCCTTAACTTCAGTAATATATCGCAGGCGCTTAGGCATATTTCCAGTAATTTTTTTCAAGTAATTTAGCGGAATATTCATCCATTCCACGATTAATCGTTGTTTCAACTCCTCTTTCGATTTATCGATGTACGACAATTAGTCATTTTTCATCGAGAAAAAGGAAAAACGTATCGAGAAATCGGTCATCTTTCAAAATTAAGTAAGAGTATCGTGGCTGATACTGTATGGAGATGCAACGATGAGTTAGTATTAGAAATAATAAAGGATACGCGTATAGGCGTCGTCAAATTTACTATCGGCAGCTTTATGAAAACGTTTAATCATTGTCTCCTTTTCCCTTTCTGAAATATTAATATTTTATTTACCGGTATTATACCGAAATACATCTACCGATCTAACATCGTTTCGATAGCATCGTACCGGTATTCGCACCATTTCGGTTTCATCGAACGTAATCGAATAGTAACCTAAAAATACCGGAATTTTATCCGTGATACCAATTCGGCTTCTCTGCGTGCGAGCATGTGAATATGTTGGGAATACGAGAAAGAGCGTGCAAGACGGATTGTATCGAGAGGGTACGAAGGATTCTTTTATTCAACCACGACATTGATAGTTTTCTTCATCTTCGCCGGCTTACCAAGTTTTAGCGTAAATTGGATATCAAGTATACGACGGTTTTGAGCGGCGATAGCAGGGATAAGGACGCGATAATCTGATTACAAGGTAACGAAAGAGCTATTGGAATTTCTATAATCCGTTTGGTTACACAGTGTCATTAGCTCGGAGGGAATCGCAGCGAACTCTTCGTCCGAATATTTTATGATTCTGACTCGGTGAGACGAACCAATAAAACATCATATTCCACGTTTTATGTCCTTTCTAATTAACGACGTGGACGTTATTCTTTCGTAAAGTCCATTCGTGTTCACTTCTCAAACGCCAAACGATCTCAACGACGTTCCAAGAATTATTACAGACGGGTAATAAAAATATCGATGATTCATTTCGTATACTATGCATATACGATTTATTATTCCCAGTCTACAACATAATCTCATTCACACGAACTAGCGAAAAAGGACGTCGAAATATTCGTTCGTAATATTCCACAACGTTCGAAATAATAATCCTCGATGATTTAAGAGCTTAACGACGCCGAGAATTAAATAATTGGAATCGATTAAAATTGCTTTTTTTCTTTTTCACGATCAGACTGTCGTTTCGAAACCCGTACACATCGTCGTATTCGTCCCTCGATCGTGTCCATTTTGTGCGACACGACGATGCGAGCCGATTCCGTGAATAAATTAGACGTTTGAAAATTAACAAGCCCGCGATAACCTTTCGCCTGAGAAAACGAAATATTTACGATGGCCGGAAGGTGGTCATCGAAAAGAAGAAGAAGAAGAAGAAAAAAAAAAAGACCATCAATGTCCTAAACAGGTTTGAAAACACGTCAGATCGGCGTCGAGATAAAACGCCATCGTTGAACGACGCACGGTACGTCGCGTCGGTTTTCTGTTGATCAACCGGCCTGTTGGCCAGTTATTTCGCCATGGTCCTCCGCCATGGAAACACGCTGAATAGTTTGATTTGCGCCGAAAACCGGTTTTTATTGAGCCGTGTCCTCCTCCCCCGTTTTTTTTCTCTTTTCTTTTTTTCTTTTTTTTTTTTTTTTTTGCTTAACCATTCGCTCGTATTCGCGATGCTTTTCGCACGATTGATTTGAAGAGGACGTGTGGCCAACAGGTTTTCAACTGTGACGCGTACCTGTCCGGTAATTAACTGTTTCTGTCCCCTCTACGCCCGACACGATTCGGATCTCCTTTTTTCACTTCCTTTCCTTTCGCTTCCTTCGCCGCGACAAAGTCGTGGGTGGCTTTTGTCGAACTCGCGCGATCTTCACGGCGATTTCTCGCGCCGGCAAGAAACGTCTCGATGTCTCTCGTCGATTCGTGGGTTTCCGATTCGAGGGGGACAAAAACGTGTATCGCTTCTTATGTACTGGAAGTTTGCCAGAAGAGCGACAGATCTCGACGAATATTTGCAGAAGTAAAGTGTCTTGCGCATTTTTTTTTTCTTTAGAAAATTTCCGAAACAAGGATATTTAAAGCTAGAATTACTGACATCAGCAATTGAACGAGTGGAATCACACTGGATTTGGAAATTCTACTAAATACGAATGAACGATTTCTAAAATAACCATTTACATGAGATATTCCCTGTAAGTGTATCCCACGCGTATATCCGATTTTCGGTCGTGCTGAAAATAAACTGAAACTATTATTTCAAATTATCTGGCAATACACTCGCGCGGAATGATGCCGCGCGGATTTGTTTTTGTTATTGTTACGTGTAATCTGAATGTTGTTTGGAAAACAACGTGAAAATCAAACGTGAAAACAGTCCACTTCGATACGGTTCGTTCGCAATTTAACGCAAAGACCCGCGGTTTATTGTATGATTCATTCGGCTGATATTGTATTCGGGCACTAAAAAAAGTGAGAACGCGTCATTAATAACTACATAACGCGTGATGAACGAACATTGCAATTAAGCTAAATGCGCGATTTTAGAGTAAGAGCCGCTCGTATTTATTCCCGGTCCCGGTTCACGCTTGATGAAGTGAAACGCGTCGAGAAATCTGCATGGTTATTCCTGGAATTGTATATTATGGCGGCTAATTGCGATAAATTCCTCTGCTGAATTTTTCATTTTTCGCTAAAAGAGATCTTTAACGTAATATTTTACTTATGATTCGAGCAAGGCGAGATTATTCCCCTGAGGATATTCTTGTCAAGCATAAGTACGTAATTTGTCTCGTGATTTTGATTACGAGTTGTTTCTAGACTCGAACTACGTTTGAAAGTGAACTATTCGACGAGATTGTTAATGGCGGGACAATCCGATTCGACGAGAATTGATAGGTTGAGGTAAAAAGAACTTGATGCCAAATTTATCAACTTCAATCTGCAAGGTCGAGCAATTTAGTAACACTAAAACTACCAAAGTAATCGAAACGACCAGTTTATAATTTTTATTTACGTTTGAAGTTTTATGTATAATATAACAGCGTATTCTCAGACTAGAAAGCTTGTATTATAAAATTTTCCATACACTTTGAATTTTACACTTCAATCGGCCGGTAGTTCCAGAAATTCGCTCGAACCAAGGTGTGTTTTTTTTTCCAAGCACTTCGCCACCGGCTTAAGTATCAAGCTTTTTCGGTAACCGTAGAACCTTAGTCACAGAAACGACTTTGCGTCTATGGTGTATGGGTATGCTCTATAGGTGCTTCGAGCCCCTTGGGTGGGCCCACAGATGCGTGAAGAGAAGAAAAGAAAGGTGAAACGCCGCGCGTCACAACAAGCTTCATCGTTGTGTAGCAAACGCACAGGCCTGGCCACAAACTGTCCCCAAGATTTTCTCTGCCGGCGAATAAATATTTCCGCCGGTGGAGATCGATGCTGTAAAACTGTTCGAGGGAGAAGTCTCACTTTGCGGCCACGTGGGATTGCGAAACGATCTTAAACGGCCTCGAGGGACGACACTTCCGGTGTAGAAACGTCTGCGTTTCTGCCTCGTCCGAAAGGGAACGCTTGACATTAACGTAGAAAAATCGTTGGCGAAGCAGCGAGAGGATTGAAAGCTGGGAGATTGAATTTAAATTTTGTATCGTTCCGCTCCTAATTTTTCTCGTAGTTTGTGTTGAACAATTGTTAGAAAATGGAGATAATGTTTCCAAATGTATTTCGATATAAAATTAATAGCGAGATGGGTTTGATGGTGGGGGTCGAGGATCGGAGGATTTTGTATTCGAAGAATTAGCATTCCTACAATGTGATTTGCATTTCAAGATAACAAATCGATTGTCCGTCCTCAGAAATCCAGTGACTAACGCTTCCCTCCCCGACATCATTAAGAATAGGTGATTAGCTCGTTACGACAGCAGATAATTTATGAGAAAGCTCGACGAATCAGTCGTAAAAAGTCACTTGAATATTTCCCGTGCAAACAATGCGACAACGTGATCGTTTAAAATTAGTCGGAAGGAAACGCGCTAAAACTGTTCCATACTTCCAAGCACAAACAAACAAACAAACAAACAAAATGAATTTCCTTTCGAGTGAAAGACAAAAGCCGTGACGAATTCTTTTCCTCTATTTCGTCGTGCGGATGAATTTTAACGCTTTCAGGTGTAAACAATGCTCTTTCTTCAACCGTGGTTCGAAAGTTTCGCCAACATCGTAGGCAGGTAGCTGCACGCCGGGTTCTAGGGTGACACTGACACTCAATACGGCCGAGGAAGCTACGTTCTACGATGGCCTTGAAAGGTTGAAATATTGAGCGGTAGCTACTTAGAGAAATTCACAGACAAACGGGGCTGGAGATACACCGGCGTGATGTCGAACGCGTTTCGGTATTCCCTTTTTCCTCGCGTTCTTCCCGAATTCTCTTTCATGAAAGTATCACGACGCGAGAGACATGGAGAGACACACCGACTGCTCCAAAAAAAAAAAAAAAAAAAAAAAAGAAGAAAAAAAGAAAACGTAACGCTACACGACGCGACTCCATATCCTCCGTGAAATATACTATGAAATTTCCTGACGTGAGAGGGCTTCTTAAAAGGGCTTCGAGACTGCCTCTTAGAGCAATCGATAACTCCATATTTCGCGTTGATCGACTGTGTTGGAATTTATTAATTTGTGGAATATGTTGAAAGGATAAGATAAAAGTATGCAGGAACTTATATATTCACGAAACATTATGATCGTTCTTTGTTGTACTCTACGCCGCGTGCACACTGTACAAAGGTCTATAAAACAAATCAACATCAATCCAACAGTATCGTTCACCCAGATGGCGGCGTCGCGAACCATATAAAACAAAAGTGGTTCATTATCAGGTTTCTGCCTTGCCGACAGAATATTAGCTCTCAGGGTGTTACTTTTAATATCGTCTCAATTAAATTTCTGATTTTATAGACACTTGTTTACTGTTACGCTAGGCTTATTCATTCTAGCACTTTCTTGGTGGTTATACGGTACATTATAATTATATGTTAAATTTTATTAATTTAAAAAATTATTGTTTACTATTAAATTTATTATTAATATTATTAATATATATAATTTTTTTCTATAAATTTAATATTATTTTATTTTATATTTGAATCAAGTTTATTATTAATTTTTTATATAATTATAAAATGAGGATATGGTGAATTTCGATTTAATTTTTCTTTTTATTTAATATTTTATACTTTGGTATTTTCTTTACCTTTGTTGTATTTATTATTTAATTTATTAAATTTTTATATTTTAAAAATATTAAATATTATAAATATTAATAGTTTTAAATTTATTTATATATAATTTTAACTTTTTTAAAATTCCTATATATATATATGTATATATATATAATTATAATGTACCGTATAATATATACAAAGCAAGTCCTTGACGTGTCGTCATTACCCACACCACATGCATATACAACTCTCACACTTTGACACGCTTAACATGTACGCGTATACGGTTGACAGTTATATTCTAACAGATTGTATTTAATCAGTCAAAAGGTTACCCTCTCTTTCTCTCCCCTCTCCCTTTTCTTCTCCTTCTATTCTCTTTTTTTCACAGAAAAAGCTAAAAGTTGATAATTTCATCGTCGGAAAAATAACTTTCGACTAATAACCTCCATTTTCTTCGCTCCAAGAACCAGAATCCTCAACCAAGAGAGAGCATCGTCTTCCATGGTTCTAACCACATTAACCCAAACATTATCCTCTCGCTTCAAAGCCACTTACAAAAGGACCATCTACAATTCCTCGGTTTTTCTCCATCGTCGAAGAAGCTCCGTCCGTTCATTATCCTTCAGCCTCCCGGCGATTAAGGGTTGACTCTTATACGTGGATCCTCCGGAGCGCTCATCACCGCGGTGCTCCCGGTGTCACAATGGTTGCACCCGGTACACGTGATCGTCTAGCAGCAGACATAACCGTTTCCTTCGTTGGAGCATCGGGGGATTTCGTGGCGAACGATTCGTCTCGGACAAGGTGCTCCCCTTTCGAGACACGTTCGTTTCGACGAACGGAAGGAACACACCTTTTCTTTCCTCTCCCCCCTTCGACCTCAACTCTTGCCTTCCGTGTCTTCCTCTCCCCTTTCTCTTCTCTTTCTTTTTTTTTTTTTTCCTTTATTTACATCAAGAGAATTTCCATCGCAGTGGAGGTGTGCGGTGTTGGAGTAGCTCACAATGAGAGCTAAATTCGACGCTCTTCCACTCGCTCCGTCTTTTCCATATCCTCTCTGTCTCTGTCTCTCGACGATGCTCGAGGACGTGGAGAGGAGATAGCGAGAGATACGGACGCATAAAGGAGAAGGAATCCGCAACAATGAGGCAACAATGAACCGACGCGCACCCCGCTGCCTGTCAACCGGTGGACAGTTCTGCGTTTTTGTGGGAACCCCACTTATATATATTTCTCCAGGCATACCTGACCCCGCGTGGCCCAGAGTTTCTCAAGTCTTCTCCACCAGCCCGCTCGACCGTGACGAAAATCTATAATTTAATAGCGAGGCAAGCGAGCGGATTGTTATTAACGCCAAAAGGGACGTTCGTCCAGGTGTAATTATACAGAAGAGGACGGATCATTGACAGAAAATATGTTGCGCGGATATCTTTTGTTCGCTCGGTCACGCGGATGTTTCTCAGCACTCGGACATTGCGAGGCTCGATGGAAAAGAAGTTTGTACGCATTGTGTTCTAGTTGGTAACCGGTTAGGGAAACTGAACACAGTTACTCGGCGCTTTGGTTTCTTAATGTCGATGTAACTTTAATCAGACGATCAGAACCTTTGGCGAGAGAAAGCCGGGCCCGAGTTCGGAAGTTTAAAGGAAAGGTGCGATTAATTAATTCGCCTCGGCGAGCTTCCTCGAGTTTTGCAGTCTCTAATAATTATTTAAATAGGCCGTGTTTACTTTGTTCTCGACTAACGCAAAATTCCACGTTTTCATTCCGCGAATGTTGCATTATCAACGCCGAAGTTTGCAGTATTAACGTCGAACAGTTGATCTCGCAATTTTTAAAAATACGACTCTTCGATGAAGCAACGTGCTGTTTACAGTTTTGCAAAGTATGGACTGAAGATTCGACGATAGATTCTAAATTGTTGTGAACAATATTAATGGTCACAGGCGGTATCGTAGTTTTTGTTTTTTTTTTTTTTTTTTTTTTTTTTTTGATAAAAGAATTGGAAATTAGACTTGTCCTCCGAATGATCCGTAAATAAAATTTCTCTTCGATTGCTTTACCAAAAATCCAATTAAAAGTCACACTACGACATTATTACGAGCGTTAAGGTAACGATATCACGTCACAAATTGCACCAAATCCATTTGAACGCTCGCGAGTCTTTCTACCGATAAGAAAATAAATCTACGGACGATAATTCTTCCTCACCCGCGAGATTCAACGATAAGTCTCCTTTCCTCGAAAGAAGAGGCCAATCGTTTTGTCGAATAAAGTCGAAAGTCAAAAAATCGACGCATGTTCACCCTCGAACGTCGTAAATCTCCGGGCGAACCTCGATTTCACCAGGATGAGCGTCGCTGAGGTTTCTTAAAAGGCACAATATGGAATAATAGGATTACATAAACAACGGCAACAAGGCATTGTGGCGGGAAGATAGGTAGGCAGAGAAAGAGAGAGAGAGAGAGAGAGAGAGAGAGAGAGAGAGAGAGTCGCGGAGGTAGCTTGGCCAAGCGAAGGTGCAGTTGGCCAGGCTAGACATTTGCCAGATTACGTTCGGTATTGAATTCGACACACACACACACACACACACACACACATATATATGTACACACTTTGTGGATTTTATACAATAAAAGCACCACACCGCACAACCACAACCACCGTGCAACAACGACAGAACCATCGTGGTGTCACCTACCCTTCGCCAAGCGGTTTCATTCAAGTAGCGACACGCCGGTGCTTTCTATAGGGGCGCCGTCGCCATCGCCACCCCACCAGGGAATTCCACGGTTAGACGCGTCCTTCTCTTCACCCCAGTGTCGATGGCCGGTGCATTGTCAAAATATTGGCGTCGATCGGATCGGGTGAGCCTTTGTGCGTTCGCCTCATGCCCCGAGCTGACTTTTTCCAAAGCCGCCCCACGATCTTCTGAAAGAAGATTTCTCTCTCTCTCTCTCTCTCTCTCTCTCTCTCTTTCTTTCCCCATCCTATTTACACCGGCCAACGTTGAAACGTACGATCGTGCGCTAGCGAAAGCTAGGGTCTTCCTCTTTTTCTTTCATCGCACGCGCTCGTACGCTCGCAGGGCAGGTTATTCACGATCGTTCACAACTACCGCGGATATTTTGTTTCCTCCATGAGGAACGGGGCTTTATTAACTTTCTTATGTCGCGACGCGGGATTTATTAGAAATTTAGAAGAGTGTTTTCTGAGTGGACAGCCCGCTCGGTTAGGAGTTAAAAGCGCGCCCTGTATTTTTTCGACACGATCGGGGAATCTGTAAAATTTCTGAGTTTAAAACGAAAAGATTATGAATTCTAGCGTTTAATCTCAATAAAATCTTGCAAAAAGTTCCCATATTTTGGGAAATAGATACATGTGGATTCACGGAAAAGTCAAAGAACGCCGGTATCTTTGAGCCGCAAATTTGCGGTTTCGGAACCTAACCCAAAGACTCGCGCGAAGAAGATAAATGGCACGCCGGATCCGTTTTCCGCTTTCCCCGCTCGTTTCCTGCTGGTATTTCTCTTTTCGCAGTGGGGAACACCGGACACAGTGGCGCGCGTCAAAGCACGTCCGCGAAATTCGGTTTAGCGCGCTGTCGATCGCGATTCGGCGAAAAAGCTGTTGAGCTAATTTTATTTCGGCGATTCCGCGATGGCTTCGGTCTCTATAACGGACCAGCTATAATGAAATGAAAGAAGATTTCGAACGAGCCAGAAAAAAGAGAAAAAAAAATAGGGGAAAAAAAGGAACAATAATGGAGAGAAAGAAAGAAACCCAATTGGAACGAAACCGAAAGAATTGGGGCTCGAGTTTCGTTGGGAGAGGTAAATTGCCGAGCGAGATTTCTCGCCGGCGAAAAATTTATTAAATTCTGACACGTTACACGTACGTATCTATCTAAACTACGATGCGTTCGCCTGTTGTTTCCTTGTTTTAAATAATCGATCAAGCACACACAGAGAGCGTGTGGCCCGGTAGCTCAGATACGCGCGTCATATTCACTCGTTCATCCGGCCACCATTGTTTCTAATACACTTGACGGAGCAAGAGCACGTTACGTGTACGCTCTCGCGTTAATGGCTTGTTACATTTGTGCAACGTACCAATAATTTTCAATATACTGACTGCGTGTATTGACAGCGATAGAATGACTGTCATCTCCTTACGAACGGACGCGATGTCGACGCCACGAGGCTGGTAATTGACGTTATTGTACCGGTAACTAGGATGAAAAGACGCGAACAAATTCGTGCCGTAGGAACAAAAGCCTCGGATGCATGGCTAAATGCCGAGAGTATAATGAGAATGCGAGAACTAATTCGCTAACAGCGAACAAAAATCGTGCAGCTTCTTGGAAGACTAGAGAATTTCTACGAAATTCAGATGATCTTTTTTGATAAACTATTGTTTCGTAATTTTCGTCAATCATGAGTAATTGATCGAGCTTTGAAAAACACACGTGAGAAATTGTTGTTCTTCATCGCGGACGTGGCAAAATATTATCACAGTTCGTACAGTTATTTTTTTTTCTTTTTTTAATTTATGACTAACGTCGCATCTACCTTCTGATCATTAGCGACGATACTGTTTCATTCTTTTCAAAACGGGATATATCTTATGGTAGATGTTGGTTTCCTTCAGATAATTCGGGACATTTCCTATGTGTTTCTGCGACGTCAGGGCTGCCGGTGAAGTTATTTTGTATTTTCGCCTTTGAGCGTGGTACTTGCTGCATTCAAATAGAAGATGATGGGTTGATGAAATTCGGTTGCATTGGATACACATTTGTTCTGTTTTTTTTTTTTTTTTTTTTTTTTTTAATAGATACTCATGCGTGAGTTTGCAGTGTCCCGTTCCAAGCCTTGTCATGACTATACTGTCTTTTCTTTTCATGTTGTGGGTAGGCACTGCTTGATAGAAATCTTGAGTTATATTGTGAGTTTTTGTTTTTTTTGGAGGTGTTAGATATTTTGTTCCACGATTGTTTTTCGGCATGGTGTAATGTTACAACAAGGTCTTGATAAGGAATTCGTCTTTGGATGACATGCAACGAGGGCGATGTTGCTTCTTTGGCTGCTATATCAGCTTCCTCGTTACCTTTGATTCCCTGGTGGGATGGAATCCAGGCGATGATCATGTCTTTGTTATTGTTGGTGAGGTACGTAAAAATATGTTGACTGTTTAGAATGGTTTTATTTTACTATTTATGTTTTCCATTTCTCTGATTACGCTCATGGAGTCTGTAAAAATGATGAGCGATCGAGTATTGTTGTTTTGTGTATGGTGAAAAGCTTCGAAAATTGCACAAGCTTCTGCTGTGAACATACATGCGGCTTTTGTACGGTTATTTGTTAGTTATCACATAGCTACGCTGTTCATTAATTTATCTTCAGGATAACGAACCAGATCGTTTAATTACAAATTCAGATGTGAGTAATTATAATTCAAATTCGATTGCAAACTGGAACGCTTCTTGTAACTTTGTTTAACGAGACAATTTAAGAGTAAACGAGCCCGTCGCGCGTTTACAAGGTATCACGTGCGGTGGAAAGTGTAACGGCGGAGGGACGGGGAGGGGGGGAGAAGATAAACGACGACGATATTCAAAGAAGAATGTGCAATAATTAATTTTCGTGGTCGCCGGGCGAACGGGAAAAGTCGCAGCCGCGGGCAATAAGACGTTATCGCGTTCGTCTCTACTTTCGTCGTCTCTTCTTCGTTTTTTCTGGCTGCCGTTCCGTCGTCCCCTAGGAATTCAAAAAGACTGGAACGACGGTAAAAAGGGACTCCATAGAAATCGCCTTATCGTTCATCGTTTACGAACATCCCCTGGCAGACCGCAAACTGCCGGCCATAACCGCGACGCGGCTGGAACAGTTTTGCGAAAGGTAGAGGCGAGACCCGGAGCGTACACACCGGCTAGTGTTGACGTTTCTTGCGTACACAACGTACGTAACAACAAATATCAATTACCATAAACGGCCATCTTCTCCTCGTTGTTCATACACAGCTCTGTGAAAGAAATTTTTGACGGCTGAATTTATCTTCATTTCTCTTCAGAAATTTCTTAAGTTCTCTGGTCAAAAGTGAAATATTTATTCTGTTTTACGCCGTTCCCTCGGGGCGGAAGCGATAAATGCGTTAGTTTGGTAAGGGACGAGTGACGACGCGTTGGAAGTTTCTCTGTGGCGCGTCTTTAATATCGAGGCCGTAATTTTGGCAAAAATATTTGCGCGCTTCTAGTTACCCAGCGAGATATTGAATCTGTCAGTCTAATGAACTTGACTCTTCGTTCGAAAGAAAAAAAGATAGTTTACGATTGACTTCTTCAAGGTTCGTGAAATTGTAGATTGTAGAAGCGAGATACTGACGACGTTTCGTTAACTTTAATGTTAAATCATAGGATTGACCGACTAGTTCAAAACAGAAATTTCACAATTACGGATGGAAAAGTTTGGTAGAAAAAATCCGCGAATCCTCCTTCGACAGAAGTTTTTACAAAAAAGCTCATCTTTTTTTTTTAATCGTTTTCAACGTCGAATAAATTCAGTCCTGTGTGTCAGCAACCTCCTCTTCTAAGAATACGAGTCCCCATTGTTCTCCTCGGCGTTACGCGTCGAGTCGAGGGACGAAATGTCAGTAGAAAATTCAACGAATCATCGGATATTCGACGCACGGGTGCAATAAGTGCGTCGTTAAGGTGACCAGCAAGCGTTCGTCGCGATTCATCCTCGACGAAGAGGTTTAATTACAATTAATACACCGCACGCGGCACGGACGTCCCTCGCGGACTATAAATGAGCTCGGAGGCGTCTAATTGGCTAGGAAAGCCATCGCGTTCCCCAACTAACTCACCGAGCGTCAAAGTTGCATTAACGTAACATTTCATTTGCAATCTTTCCTTAATTTGCATCGTCGACTTTTGAAGAATTTCCAAGCAAGTTCAAGAGGATTCGACACCTTCTTGAATTTGCGGCGTGTATTTCAATAAATAATTAAACTAAAAATACCAGAGTGATGAGAGCGAACAGTCTTTCAGTTTAGAATAGAAATTGGCTAAAATTTACAATGCTATATTTTTAAATCGTTCATAAAACGTGCGAGTAAAATTGTACTTTATTTCTGTCCAACCTGTGGCTCGCGCTGTATAACCAGAATCAGAATAATTGAATCAGAATTTTATTATTTAAATAATTTTAATTATTATTTAACGTTCGTGATGCTCCTTTTGGAGAGTAGTTATATTATATTTCTGAACAGATCTTTTTCCCCAAATATAAAATAGGAACAAAACTTTCAGACGATCATTTGGAAAATCTTGTTTCTGTGTTGCCACTACTTCCACCAAACCAGATATCGATGAATCGATATCTATACAAAAACAGGCTCAATGTTCTCACTAAAAATTTTCATATTTTTTCGAATTAATATAAATATATTTTCCTAATCAATGTATCGTCTCATTGTAAAAGTTGTTTCAACATCCTCGTAAATAACACGGGTTACATTGAACTGACAAAAAGATACGTAAACTATGCGCTCAATAAATTTTTCTTGGCCAATGAAACCCAGGTGATCTAGAAGGTTGGACGCTGTTAAATAATCGAAAGTCGAATTTGCAACGTCGCGACAAGATATTGGCCATTAATGGAAGAACCTTGCGTCCCTTTCAACGTTCCCTTTTCCCCTTTCGCGGGGGTGAAACCTCTTTGGGGCAATCATGAACTGGTGCCAGCAGTAAACCGGCTTCGCTAAACGATTCACGCTGTTTACCGCGAGCATTAGCCGCATTATACGCACGAGTCTCGTAAGGTCTCATCTGCATGAACATCTGACATACGGTCGATCGAAACCGATTGCCTCCCCATCTGCCATCATTTTTCCCCTCCGCCACTGTTGCCATCCCTTAAACGCTTCTCGATCACGAGCTGACCGCTCGGATCGGAAGCAAGATCTGGCCCACAAATCAAGATCCATCGTTCGCATTCCAGCATTCCATGCGTCTCCTCCTCGCGTCGCATCGAATTTCGCACCAAGACGATATTCCGCACCAACGTCGTGAGATAATGTGCACGCTTCATTCCTGCGAATTCGAATTGATTTTTTTCTTTTTTCTTGGAATTTTTTCCAAAAGACGCGCTTGCCTCGAAGTTTTAGGTCTCTCAGAGAGTCTCAGGACTCTCTTACTTTCTTATATTCATCCCGATGGAATTAACTCCAAGAAAAAGCAGAGAAACGCGTCCCTTCGAGAGTTCTGAAACAGCGACATTTGCCAATTTGTTGGCAAGATCATGAAAGCCTCGAAACCCTTCCTCGGTCCACGGGAACGGGGAATGAAGAACGCGCTTTCTTTCGTTACTTTTTATTTATGACACGACTCAACGCGTGATCCCACCGAAAAGGAATTCCACGCGACAGACATCGCCTCACAATGCTGTTATTATACTTATTCCACTTATTGCTTATTCCGCCGCGAAGACCATATTTATTACGCAATAACCAGCCTAATACACGATTCCGCCCGAGAAAGAATCCCACACGACAAATATATCATCGGCGGGCACAATACCATAGAGAGAGAGAGAGAGAGAGAGAGAGAGAGAGAGAGAGAGAGAGCAAAAAACTCTGGAGGATATTCATTCTCCAATTTCAAGCACCGTTCCGTCCCACAAAAGGCGAGCGATTACAGATCCGTGGCTATACAAATTCAAAGCGTTCTCGTGGGTTCCAGGTGACGAAAGCGCGATCGTGTTGGCGCGAGTTATTCATTATCGCTTGTCGCCGAGCGGTGTAAGTAGAGCGAGCGGCCGGGGAAGTCACCAGCGGAGACACCTTAAAAATAAAGGATGAGCCGCGATAAAGGAACGGGGCATTGTGAATATTCTTTTCAAGACGGGAATTGGCCCCGGCGAGTCGTCACGACTCGTTTGCCACGAATGTGCCGTCCAAATGTGTGCCGCGTGACAAAACGCGGTGACTTTCTTAAGTCCGCGCGTTTTGTCACGCTCCATACGTATCCACCCGGACGAACAAAAGGGAGGGGACCATGGTGTACGGCCACGGAATACGCCAACGGTGTACCCGTGAGGACGCGACGTTTACCAAAGAAATACTCTCGCATCCGTCACACCGTGTGCCAAAGCTGCGCTTCGTCGAGGAAACAGAGATGAGGAGGAAACGAGCAACGGAAAGGGGGAGAGCGATCTTTCAGCTCGACGATAGCCTGAGACGATGCTTTTTCATCCCATTTCAAGTCTAATTTCCACGCCGCCTCTGTGTAGAGTCGGTTAGTTTAACTAATTTAATCAATTCAGTTTCGAACGGTCTGCGTTTGCTTGGAAACGGACCTTTTAACGCTGGAATTATCGACGACTGAAGTATAAAATTCAAATAAGCCGCGGCCTTATATTCTTCCACCTTGGAACGAATGCATGGAAATGACGATGTTCGTCCCGTAAGAACAGACACACACGCGCGCGCGCGCGCGTGGGAATCGCGCGGTCAAACAGGCGATGAAGAATTCACCGTTACGAAACGTTTGTTGTCCCACCGTAAAACGTCACCCATTTTTCCCCCGCTCGGTATTTTTCTTCTTCTTTGAAACGTTAGTAACGAGTTCAATTCGTTGAATGCGATCGGGCTTAATGAAATGCGCGGGAATTCCTCGAGTCAAAGCAAACATTAACCGGATTCCAGTCAGCGTTCAGGTATTTCTTTCAGCTCGGGCGTGCTGTGTGCTCTTCAAATTAACAACGAGCTAAGGAACTTACGCTACTTTCTAGTACCTCTTTTAAAATAGTTCTCCAAATCGTTCGCCGATTTTTCATACGCCTTTGGACGTCTCGAGGCGAATTCACAAAAGACGAAAGAATATATCACACACGTGCATATAACAATATAAAAGACATTAAAGACGAAATAATATATTCAATCTCGTGTAAACTGAATAACTAAATAATTAAATTATCATCGTCAAGTGTATTTTCATTGCTCGAAAGAAAATGAATATTAACAACAACGATACGTACACGATCCCGTTCAAGATGCGAAACGGGACATTTATTATGCAACAATCGCGGTGACACCGTTCCAATTGCTTGTCAAACAGTTTCATCGCAATTCCTTATCGCGAGATCTCATTTTCCCCTCTCGTGAAAACAGACGTAGACTTTATACACACGGACACCACGCGATAAATTATTTGTTACCTATCTCAAAGGACAAAAAAAAAAAAAAAGGAAAAGAAAAATGAAAAAAGTAAAATGACAAAGTTATGAATTATAAATTTCTCGCGGTCGCGAGAAACGAGATCAACTGTTCCCAGGGGCATGAAACGGTTGCATAGGTTGCACTCTGTTCACGGAGCAGACTTTTATCTGGCGGCACATCGGCTAGATAATTGTCCTTAATGGTTGAAGCACGGTTGCGTTACGCCGCTACGATCTCAAGCAGCGTTCACAAATGTTAAACAAGTAACAACCCTTCACGATGAAGCACGCCCTAGGTCCGCGGGGTTCCCCTTTTTCTCTCCCCGTGACCCTTCAATTTAATCAGCCTCATTCAGTCTACCGCGAAACAACCTGCCACATGGTGGCCATTGTGCCCGTCTACTGGATATTATTAACGGCACCCTCTAACGCCGTGGATCGTTTCGTCAGCTCTCTCTTCCCTGCTCCTCTTCCTCTCTCCCCTTTCTTCCTTATTTCCTTTTTCATTTTCCTTTTTGTCTAGCGCGCTATCACCACCGTGAATAAACATCGAACACCGCCATATGCACTCTCGTCTCCCTTCTTTGTCGTTGCATTAGTGCCATTTACTCCTGCCCCATGCGGTGTCGCGTGACTAAAATTTGCCGGAGAGTGCGTCGCGCGCGTTTTTCCACTCGGTGTCACGTGACATGCCGTCGCGTCCCGTTTCAAAAACCCCGGCGAATGTTTATTTTATTATATAGATACAACGTGCATACACACACACACACACACACACACACACACACATATAGAAAGCGGACGAAACAAGTGTCGTTTCAATATGGCTCTCGTGCTCGTTGTTTGGTTATTTTTTAATAACTCGAAATACGTCCTCAATCGATTGATACACCGGGGTGGAGAGAGAGGCTGCGCGTGCGGTCATTTCATCGAACAGCGGAAAATGTTTACAATGTAATTTCATTTCGAGCACTTTGACAGCGTTTTCCTTTTTCTTTTTTTTTTTTTTTTTAATATTTTGAGACGTTACGAGCTTCGAACATTACGCGACGTTCGAAGCTTGTTCGGGAGAGTTTGATTTGAGGGTGAGAAAAATATCAAACTCGATCCGCATCGCGGATCGGATCTAAAACCACGAATTCTCGGCGCTACCTCTCCACCTTGCCTTCATTTCGCTCGCCAAAGCGTCATCTTCTCCACGTCGTTGAAGAATTTCCGATAGATGAATATTTGATCCAAACAAATCCAGCGGAACATGAAATATTCACGGGATAAATCCTCGTAGATCAACGCGCAACGTCTACATTGTCGCATCGAACTAGTGGATCCCTTTGCACAAATAAAAATTGTTCGCGCAGCGTGACACGCGAAACACTCTCGGCTGCATAATCGGTACAAGTTTCTTTCTTCTGTTCGGAATATTTTAACCACGAGTACACGAGTACGCGTAGGTGTGTGTGTGTTGCACGTATAGTTTCTTCAGAGATCTTTCTCTCTCTCTCTCTCTCTCTTTCTCTACGTCGGATCTAGCATTCCGGAACTCTGTCCCATCAAACTTAATGGCCGCAATGGAGGACACCGATACTTGTAAAATAAATTACCCCGTGCTTTTTTTTTCTATCCCTCTCAACGGTCGTTGCGTCTTAATGTTACAATAAACGTCCGCGCGGTGACTGATTGATACTCACAATAGGAATAGGAACTGCTGGTTGGAGATGATCGATATCATCTCGCGCGGACAACGTAAGCGCGGTTTACAGCCGATGCCAGGACGGAGGCCATTTTTTAACGTTTAGCTCTTCGACGCTATCGGCCGTAGATCGATAGGGAATTACACGGATTTAAAAATATTTTATAGTCACGTCTGAAATATATCTACCGGCTGTCCATGGGGAACTTTAAGGAAGAAATGACTCGTTTGCTCGGCTCGTGGTATTTGGAGAGCGAGGGGAAATTAAAAAGAGGAAGGATGAAGGGAGGGGGGAGGGAATGGAGAAATAAGGTTTCTCAAAGCCCAAAATATTTCTTCCATTGGCAAGACAAAATGAACGTTCTTCGTGAGAAGGATCATTGCTTCGATAAATTACTACCGTAGGAAATGTAATATCGCTGTTCGTCGGTAACACTTTATCGGGAAGAAAACGAGACGTTTCTTCGTGGTACTGGAGGAAACGGAGGAAAATTAAAAATTGGAATGGGAGAGATGAAGCTTCACAGCGGGATATCTTTATCTATCGACCGAGTCCGCGGGACGAAATCTACGAGAAAAATTGTACACCTACTACTATTTTGAAAATTGTTTCGCTGCTATTTCGAGAAGAAAGAATCGTCGTCTCGTGGAATTAAAAGGAGGAGAGGCATTAGAAATAATTTTGAAAAGTCATTTGAAGAAAGAACTGAATCGTTCTTTCGTTGAATTAGAAGCAACGTTAGAAATAACAAACGAATTAACAGACTAGAACAAAAATTTTGAATTGCATCGCCGCTGACTGAAATACGAATATTTCTCTAGAAAGAAAGATTGTCATTCCGAAAAGAATTGCTGTTATGAAAAGTACAATAGAACCGAGCTCTGGCCTTGATTGATTTTTCTCGCTCACGTCTTTATACCTTTATGGGGGTAGGCATCATCTATCAGGATCAAGTTAGAGGCGATTCTCTTTCCCGAAGAAAGTCTTTCCGATTGCCGTGGTAAATTCATTATCGCGATCGAAAGTGGCGAAGCGATTAAAGGATAGTTTACCCTGAGACCGATACGAAGACAAATCGAAGCGAATCGGGCCGTCAGGCGTCGCTCGTTAATCATCGCAACTGCCGTAGTCATCTTCATCATTATCATTATTGTTAACTGCCACGGGTAAAACCGATGGACTCGTCGATTTTGACTGATGCGTTCTATCACATCCGATATTCAATCGTGAATTAAATCGATCTCATAATCGTACTCGTTAAGCTTTTTCACGACGTTGCCGATCCTTATGGAACCACGATGACGATCGAGTTTTCGCACTCGGTGAACTCCGTCGTTCTGATAAATCATTTTTTCATCCTTGGACAATTTCGTTTTCACGTGCAATTGAAATTGAAAGCAAAGAATATTATTTTCAATGGTGGACGATATTTATCGTTGGAAGATTCGTTTTTAGCTATTTATGCTCTATATTACTTATTTTCTTTTACTAACAATAAGTACTACTTACAATTAGCAAATTACTATTTTTTTACGATGCACTAGCTAGTAATCCACGCGAGATATCGTTAAAAATACTTTAACAAAAAGAACTGTGGTCATAATAAAATCATTATGGAACCGCGATGAGTGAACTCCTTCGTTCTGACAAATCATTTTTTCATCCTTGGATAATTTGGTTTTCGCGTGCAATTGAAAAGAATATTATTTTCAACGGTGGACGATATTTATCGCTTGACGATTCGTTTTTAGCTATTTATGCTTTACATTACTTTTTCTTTTATTAACAACAAGTACTACTTACAATTAGCAAATTACTATATTCTTACGAGGCACTAGCTAATAATTCACGCGAGATATCGTGGAAAATATTTTAACAAAAAGAACTGTGGTCATAATAAAATCTTTATGGAACCGCGATGACGATCAAGTTTTCGTACTCCTTCGTTCTGATAAATCATTTTTTCATCCTTGGACAATTTCGTTTTCGCGTGCAATTGAAATTGAAAGCAAAGAATATTGTTTTCAATGGTGGACGATATTTATCGCTGGAAGATTCGTTTTAGCTATTTATGCTCTATATTACTTATTTTCTTTTACTAACAATAAGTACTACTTACAATTAGCAAATTACTATTTTTTTACGAGGCACTAGCTAGTAATCCACGCGAGATAAAAATACTTTAACAAAAAGAACTGTGGTCATAATAAAATCCTTATGGAACCGCGATGAGTGAACTCCTTCGTTCTGACAAATCATTTTTTCATCCTTGGATAATTTGGTTTTCGCGTGCAATTGAAAAGAATATTATTTTCAACGGTGGACGATATTTATCGCTTGACGATTCGTTTTTAGCTATTTATGCTTTACATTATTTTTTCTTTTATTAACAACAAGTACTACTTACAATTAGCAAATTACTATATTCTTACGAGGCACTAGCTAATAATTCACGCGAGATATCGTGGAAAATATTTTAACAAAAAGAACTGTGGTCATAATAAAATACAACGTTTGTATCTGGTCTTGTATCGGAGAGTGCATAATTTCTCTCGTGACTCGCGGTTCGCCTCTTTTCTCTCCCCCTTTTTCTTGTATGTATATACCCTTTTCGGCTCTCTGTCCGGCGTGCAACTCTGTTCGGCACATGTAATTTCGTGAAACTTGAACACTCGCGTGCACGTGCCCTCGACGTTCACGTGTGCACGTCAGATTGGAGGCGTTCAATTGCCTGGGCCGGGAATCCGGCTGAAAGCGGATCCCTTATTGCGTTTTAACCCTTTAATGGATAGGAGCATGGTGGTTTGTTACGTTGTTTGTTATACGGGCATGAAGCTACATGATTTTTTTGCTCTCGCGAGGCAGGCTGCGAACGACTGTTATTCGTTGCCGTTACTTTATAGACCGTAGCTTCTTTTTCCACGGCAAGTGTACTTTGCTTCTCGAATGTTCGCTCCTGTTTTGTTTATTCGTTTATTTATTTTCTTTCAACAGCAAAGTCGATCACCGCTGAGGACAAATTTTCCTATTTAAAATCAACGTACGGACGAACGGTAATGTTTCAAACAAGAAATTGAATTGGGATAAATCCTTTTTTTCATTCGAGATTATCCGTAAAAATGGAATTGTCGGGGAGATGAAATTATTAAATCGAACGTTCGGAAAGAAAAAAAGAAATGCAAGCGTGACGGAATTTATTTATTCCACGCCACGTTGCACGTGAATATTTTATGATCGCGTCTATTCTAAAGAACGAATCGCTCATTGTCAGTGTTCGTCAGGCGTATGAACTCTCGACGCTTCAAATATGCAAGATTTATTCTGTATTGACTATATTTATTCTGTACTCTATGTCATTCTATGTAATTATATATTCCACAGAACATTTTTATAAATGAAATCAACGTTCGCGGAGAAGAGAGAGAAAAGCACGATCTACATTTGATCCATGATCGGTCAGAGACTGCGTGAGAGAGCAGTGACAAAGACGCGTTGAATATCGCGTGGAACAGCCCTGATGGCTTAGAGAAATCGTTGATACGGCGCATAAATCGTTCGGGTATCCGGTTGACACGCATCCGCGGATAAAATAGCGTTCTCTCAGGTAGTTGGGTTGGAAAGGGGACGACAGGGTGGGCCTAAGTCTCCTGTCAGGGTTGCCGCTACAGGACGGGAGGAACGGTGCTTGTTCTATAACTACTTTGACACGTTCCACGTCGCTGTTGTCAGTGAGTTTCGCCTTAAAGAACCGCGGGATGTCGTGTAGCTCGCAGCGGTACATCGACGTCCCGCGGCTCTTTCAACCGAAACACTTGGAAACACTTTAAAACGGCGTGCTACACCGCCGGGCCCGGGCTGAAAAAAAGCTCTCGCGCCGCGTGACGGATCGGATTTATGCGAATAACGAAAAAAAACGCGAACGATCCCGGCGATTTCTTCGATCGTTATCGTGCCTCTGCGTCGAGTCGATCGATCATTGTAAAATCCCTCGAGGAAAGGAGTCCAGCTCTTTATGCAAACACATCCCGCGCGTATTTTACTTTCCAATTTGCTGTCAAATAATTTCTGCGACGATTTTTCTGGGGCAATTTCTTGACGATCTTTCCGATTTTCATTTAGTCGTCTCAATGCACTACCGCCTCGTTACAACTGTGAACACAAAGAATCGAGTTTCGACGAGGATCGTGTTTTTCGTGGTTCAAAGGTCGCACGGATGTTTCGTTCGATTGAAATGGAGTTTGCGAATTTCCAGTCTTCCGAATGCGTAGAAGAATTAATTAGCTTCCTGTGTTTAAGGTCAGGGGTCGTGCCTGTTTCGGTTTAAAGTGAAATGTCACGTGAAACGTGGGTCCTGCTTTGGCGAAAAAAAGAAAGAAATTGCAAAACGAAATTCCTTTAAAAAAATTGCTTGGGCTATTCACGTGTTTGCGGGAATTTTAATGAATTATTTTTGTAAAATAACTTCTTTTCTTTTGTGTCCTAGGTTTACTCTTCCATTTCAACAAACATTTCGAAAGAATTTTATTCCATCTTTTAGGAAAACAGGCTAAGAAATTAAAAATGTAAAATTCCAACGTCCTTCGAAAATCAGCAAGTTCGAGATTCTTATTTAACTATTAATTGGAAATGAAAGAAAGAGAATAGGGTACGCGTCACGTGAACAGGACTTAAAAAAGTTCGAAATTTCCCCCTCGTCGTAGTGCTTTCTCTCCCACGAAAGATCGGAAACAATTTCACGATGATGAAGTAATTAACGATGATATCGCGTAGTTTAGCTGGTGAAAAACACATGCATCGTGCCCGTATAACGATGAATTTAGTTTACTACGTACAGGGGGGTGGTTCAGATAAACCATCAGAAAATATCACGTCGCATTATCGATGTAACCGCGTTCAGAGCAGTTTTATCGTTCATTACGCAATGTCCAGCCGGTGAGTAGATTATCGGCAGAGTCGTTTTAATGAATTTCATCGATCTCTCACCCGATAGTTATAGCCATTCCCCGTACACGTTCTCCAAGAGTGCTTGTTACCTGATGGCAAACATTTCCACGATAAACAGTCTGAAGTGTTTAATTATTTTGAGTCGTTAATGCGTAAGACACAAATATAATTAAAACGTGACCTAATTAAAATCAACGCTTCTGGATTAGTTTTCCCCAGTTTTGAAACGTCCCAGTTCTGCAATCGACTTTTATCGCAATATATCTTGCTCGTTGAATAATGATAGCAAATCATGATGCGTTTAATTTTTATGATCTCTTTCTCTGCGTACACGTGTCGTTTTATATGTTTTATAATCGAGAATTGTTGTGAAAATCTTTACCATCCCTTTCTATGATTTAGAAATTTTTTAGAAAAATAGTTTCACTTTTCTAGCTTTTCGATATCCAGTACAATTTGTAATATCAGTTTTTTTTTACCGACAAACTGATTCGAGGCACTCTCCGACATTCTCTGTGTATAATATTTAATGTTCTGTCAAGTACTGTATTTTGGAAAATTGCAGAAATTGAAATTAAAATTAAAGTATTTTGGGAAATTGCAAAAATTAAAGTTTTTATTTTTATGCTCCCCCAAGTGATATTGAACAAAATATATTTGCTTCGAAAAACAATTTGTGTTTCATAAACTTGCTTCGACGAGTATCGCGGAGTGGTTAAACTGTGAACTTCCCAAAAGTTCTCTCAACATTGCAAAATCAGAACCCTCGTAGAATTCCTCGTAGACAAGCTACGGAGAATGGAAATTTCCACAATAAAAGCTCGCGTAAACGCGACTGGCAGACGCGAGGATTGATACGTTATCAGTGCAATAAAAGGCCCCCGATATTTCTCAGAATTTACTTCGTCGTCCATTGTTCACGCGACCGGACACCCTCGATTGTTTCAAAACGCTATTCTTCAACGACAATTTCTCCTATAAACTACCTCGAGATATTCTTTTATCTCGTAGCCTCCTCGTCACCGGTCGAATGAACCTCGCTTCCCAAAGATACGAATCAGTGGTAGAACATCCCCGTTGACGTTGCAGATTGCCGAGGATTCGCCGAGTGTCGGATTAATGGCACCTCGGCGGGGTGCAACAATGCCTGCGCCCCCGGAAATATATCGGGCTCGGGTTTTGATTCGTGGACGCCGAACCCCTCGTACCACACTCCGTGTCGGGGACGATCCAATGTAAATCCACGCGCGTGTACCTACAAATGTACAACGGGGGACAGAATGAGTGAGAGAGAAAGAGAGAGAGAGAGAGAGAGAGAGAGAGAGAGAGAGAGAGAGATGGATTTAAGGAGACTCATTGTTGAGAACCGTCTACCCCGAAATTCTCGCCTTGAAAACGCCTCTGCCTTGACGCCTGTTTCCTTCGATTTCCTCGCTCGGAGGCACGTAACCGTAAAATGGCCGATCATCCTCAATGCGCCAGACAGATACGCACGTTTTATTCTCCCTCGACAAACTTCCAGAAAGCTGTGCAAAGTTATAGAAAGTTGCAGAAGTAGCGATACGCTTCAGGTTGTGGCACAATGGTTTATACTAGTGGCCCGCCAAGGATTTAGAATTGATGGAATTGGGTTTTAGTGGAAAAACACGCGTATCCAGTAAACAGTGAGAAAACACATATTTATTAAGAGACTTTACGTGGAACGTCCTTTAAACGTTGTTCGGTCAGAAGAAGAAATGCGAGTGACCACGTGGAGTGGCATAGCAAGAGACACCTCGATAGTACCGCCATAGCGGAACAACAAAAAAAATCAGAAATAGTTAAAAACAAGTGGCGACATCCCAGAGACCAGCAATCGTTGACCACCAACAGGAATGGTTACAGGTGTAGTTGTGTGAAACACATTGAAATCTTGTTAAGATTGTAACCTAAAGACTAAAGAGATTAACGTGAAAAATTTTGCCTTGAAAGATGTATTTTCTTTTTTTTGTTGGGAAAAATTGAGAAATATTTTTGCCGATGGCATTCGGTCTCGTTCGAATTGTTAAATCTTAAAGAAATATCTGTAGGAGTGGAACAATTGCCGTGCGTCGAAATTCGTCGACGAAACGAACGTCGGTGAACAATAATGGGAGGGTTTCTATAGATATTCGCGAGCAATCGATGGATTCCCGATTGAAAGAGAGGAGTTTAGAGTTTAGGGCGGACGGTCAGCGAGTGTTTAGTCTATACGTCTTCGATAAACCTTGGGCAAGTTACCCGCGTTACGAAATCGAAGTCGATCGAGTTCGCTCGTTGTCGGACAACTTCTGCGTCGAATAGCTCCGGAATAGCCGATAGATATTTACCTCCGAGCGTCCCAAGTATTCACGAAATTACACCGAAACTCCTCGGATATCCGGGGCTTCGCGTGATCCATGAACGACGCCGGGAATTCGATCGGCTCGCTGCTAGGGAAATTCATGGCTTTCCACGCGAATTAGACGCTAACCTTACCTCTCGTGTACAAGTTCCCTGTCGAACCTCTCTCTCTCTCTCTCTCTCTCTCTCTCCTCCCCACCTAAAATAACGATCTCGACCATCGAAGCCACCCTCTCTCATTCTTTCTCTCGGTAGCCTAAATATTTGTCCTCTTGAGAAATTGTTCCTACTAGCGGACTTTTAGGAGCGGTCGCTGTCGGAACACCGACGAAACGATCCGTGTCGAATAAATGCCGGCTCGTTAGCGAAATCGTCGATGGAACGGGCGAGACTGCTCCGACAAGTTCTCACGAGCCAGGCTCGGCGGGCCAATTTACGAGGGAGCGACTCCCGGTGACACTCTCGTCCAGCCTTTGGAATTTTCGACACTCGGCTCGGAGGATTTTCAATCTTTTGAAAAAAAAAAAAAAAGAGAAAAAAAGAACGAGTCGTACAGTTGGAACGTTGATGCGTGAGACGATGAAAGAGCAAGAGATTCGTAGCATCTCCCCTGGAAGCCAAACGAAGGAAATTGCAATCGAAGATCAGCGCTATGAAGTTCATCGTGTCTGACGTTGTCGGGCTATGCTCCACTCGCTAACTTCAGACGCGAAAATCTGAGATAACTGAGGTTTCGTTTCAACGAAATTTTCAATACTTGACGAGTACTGTAATTCATCGGTATTCTTCCAGAATTTCCATAATTTCGCTCCCGTTATTGCTACGTATCGACAATCTCTACGGTCTGTCTTTGTGACAGGGTGGAAAAGTTTGTCCGTGACTATCGTAGATGAATTCTACATTTACGATTTAACGGAGATGAAGTCGCAAAATTTGATCTTGACCTTGAATTTCAAGGTCAAAAAAAAAAATTTCTTTCGCCACGAGGGTAGAAACATTTCCAACATAGATAGAATACAATGCAAAAAAAAAAAAAAAAGGAAGCTCGAAATTCACGGTCAAAGTCAATTTTGCGGCAGATTCTTCAATTGATTTCCATCAAATCGAAGGTGTAGAGTCCACGCTACTATTACATGAACCAAGGTGTACAAAACCTCTCGAGTTTCGCTCCGATCGAGCAGACAACAATCTCCCACCTGTTCCAGAGCTTCAGAGGCTCGGCGTTGGGCCGATTTCTCAAGATCGGACGAAGTCGGCGCGACGTCCACGAAGCACGAGGCGTTTTATTCGCGTGCACGCGTTTCACGGCGATGAAACACACACACACGCTTGCGGGGCGGTCTGCAGGCGGTCTTTCCAGCACGAAAGCTCCGCCTGCAGACTCGATGCACCGCGGTGCATACACCGGTGAAACGTCAACCTTCTCTCACGAGCGTGGCAGTCGGAGAGTGCACCGATCGTCTTCGCGTTCTCTCGCCGCATCTGCCGGCACGTTTCAGGTATCCCGGTACGCGATCGGAGCGCAGCAGACGCCAGGTCCACTGGCCACGTGTCGCGCACATTGGTATGCGGCGGACGCGCGCGGTCGTAAGGCGCGCGAGAATTTGATCAGCCGCGATCTTTTGACGCGTCGAACCGGTGGCTTGCTACGTGGCCTTTCACCGTCGAATCTTCCTGCTCATCACGGTCGATTTCTGTTCTCGATACCCGAGACACGGGAACGGGGATCGACGATGTGTGAACCTGCGTCCTCGCTCGTAAACGTCAGTCGCTGTCTGCACGCGGATATTGTTGCTCGACAGACACAGTTCTCCAAAGTCTAACGCCAAAGTTGGGTAAATACACATGGTAACAGACCTTTACAGGGTGTTTGCAACGGGTGCTAATAATCTGCTAGATATTGAATATCTAGCAAAAGAAAAGAATATATAGCAAAAGAAAAATTTGCGCTCTCTTAATTGGACCTCGTGCAACAAAGAAGTGCAACGAAACTGTTTTGCAAAAAGTTGTTTGGCTCGTGGGAAACTAAAATTTTCTGTTTCGATTTTGACTCACAGGGGTGGATGAAACCGGGTATCAAAAGACGTATCTTTGTCAGTTTAAAAAATTGTAGAAACAATTATTTTTAACAATTTTAAGAAACATCAAGTTATTCTACAATATTTGTTTTACAAAATGTTACGTTAATTGCTAGTTTAGAAGCTTTCACGGTGTTCATAAAATGTTTGAATTATTTTAACATGTAAATATAATTAATATAAAATCGCAAATAAAATATTCGTCACCCTCTTCAACACTCGTGACCATATCACACGTGCTCATTCGTAACACCTGCGTGCATTGAATCAAGTTCTACCCCATAGCCAAATACCCCAAACGCATTAATTTACGAAGCATTAAATATTCGTATTTCAGTGTGAGGGCGTCAAAATACTCTACAAGAACCACAGTATACAAATGGAATGTGAAAACGCTGAAAAACAGTCGCTTCACTCACATTGGGATATTGAAATTTTTAGCTCCGTCTGCACCGAACACTACGATGTTGTTTGCTCAGCAACTTGTCACATAATGTCGCGGGGTCCACCAAATTTTAATGCCATGATTCGGTTACGTACCGAAGCTCTTATTTTAGAAAAACAATTGCCGGTTTCACCCCTCCTCTCGCCCGTAATAATTTCGTTTGCACGTGTAACTTTCGCCCAACTTGCTTTAACGACTTTAAACCGCGCGCGCGCGCGCGTATTTTTCGAAAACTCATCAACGTATTATACGGCGCGTGTTTGCTAATTAAGCGTGCGTGGACAGGTGGGTAGAGTGGCTGCTGCGCGACAGGGTGACGGCTCATGGGACAATGGGAATAAGATATTGTTTCAGGAGTATTGTGCGCTGCTGTCTAAGCGTGCTTGTTTTATCGGTGAAGCTATTATTGAGCATTGTTGCTGAAATTGAACGATACGAATAATTTCATGCTGCCTGGGGCAGTTGCTCTTGTAGGCGATTTCAAAGTAAGGACGCGTTGACGCACGCCTCATGATGAGCATAGTATGCTCAGAGAATGAGACTTGCCATGTACGTGCATATTAATTGTCCAATCAATGAAGAGAACACTCGGTTCAGAATTTCATTAGAACCTCGTGTGAATGTATATATTGATCAATATATGATTTTATTGCTGTAAACTTTTAAAGAGATACGCCACTTTTGAAGCTCGGTTCTACTTGCACTGGCAACTGATTGCGGACCATAACGAGTGACCCAAACCTTATTTCATACAATAATTCGTCGCTTTCGTTTTCTTTTAAGCTCGTCGGCATGACATCACTGGATAGAAATTGTTCAGATGTAATAAATTTGTTACTTGTGTTGCCTATTTTATTTTGCTTAAATATATTTAAAACTAAGAAAATACTGCAATTTTGGAACAAAACATTCTCGACGTGCTCCAGCGCAAGAGGTTAATTGAACCACTCGTGTGGCTCGTTGTCAGTTAATGGTGCTGTATCATAAAGTCTAATTATAACATAATTGTGAATATAAATTGTGAAAAGAAAAAGAAAAAAATTGTAAATTCCCCTTTCTCCCAATTTCACCTTCCGCTCGATCGCGTTCGAACGAACCGGACGATTATCAGGAACGTTCGTCGCACGTAGAAAGCGAGAGCGTGACGATTCGGCGACTTTCTCGGCCGGATACGATCAGCCCGTGTGCAAACGCAGCACGGCGCATCACGACACGATACAGTTTTCCTCGACCCCTGTGGTGAGTGACCCGCGAGTGAAAGTGCAGACGATGCCCGTTGACCGTACCACACGTACCTTCGCGTCTCTCCATGTCCAGGATCGATCGATCCCCGCAACCGAGAAAACGGAAATCCTTACGAGCTAGGCGACCCACGGAATGGCCGATAGACGATAGCATCGTCAACGACGTACAGCCAGTTTTTCTGTCCCATTGAAAAGAATTCCGATTCCCCCTTCGACCACCCTCCCCCAAAAGCGCTGAACGTGTTTCGCGTTCGACGAGACTCGGCTGGGAAAGCAATCGCACCGAAGGAAAATCTTCGATATTCGAGATCGACGCTGTATGTTAAAGGGGATGTGTCGAGGATTATTACGCGAGACTCTCGAATTCCGAATCGAAAGACGCTCGTTCCAAAGTTACGATTTATTCTCGTCGAGGTGGAACTTGTTTCGAAATTGCTCGCTTTCGAATCGTTTCGTCTCTCTTTTGTATTGGACGAATTGTCCGCTGGTTAAAATAATTATTCAGCTGGTTCAGGGACGACCTGGTAGATTTAATTTTGTGTAAATAGACCCCACTGTTAAGTGGAATTTACACGTAGCACGAAGGGTTCGGGGAACGAATCTCCACGAGGTTCGAAGAATTTATTTCGTTCGACGTGCAACAGCGTTGAGATCGTTGTATCCCGCGTTAGTTGGCTTGTTAGCGGTTAGTGATGAAGTTCCACGTTCAGAGCGCGGCCATCTCCAATGGCTGGTCGCCATAACAAGTAACGATTTATGCGTTAATATATCGTGGCTGTTTCACGGGCAAGGGGGCGCGAGCTGCTTTTCGAAACCGATTTCTCTTTCATCCGACGAGACATATATCCGTGAAGTAAGAAGTGAGGCAAGAGGACCTGCGACTGCACGAACAAGGATATATGCCATACGTTGAATAACGCCGCTCCCTGGTATAGCTGTAAATCCAAACTTGAAACTTTAAACGGTCGCTGGCTCACTTGTGCAACTAGGCTACCACGGTAGAGAGTTATTCAAGTCGGCGAGATGTTCGAATCGAGTCCGAACGATTTGCCTCGTCTGGTCGTCGAAATTCGTTTACGTACAATCTCTCTCTCTCTCTCAGGACAATCTAATCGCGAGACACGGGATCAGATCGTCGGTTTTCCATTGTTATAAATAATAAACGTAATTTTAGACCTTTAAACAAGGTTGTGCATGACTAATGGCAATTCACGTCGGATCGTGAAAATTTACAGCGTTCAGTTTCACTTGGTGAATTTTACGTTCCCCGCGATTCAGATTAGCGATAGAGTGAAATTAAATTACGAATTCCGAGACAGCGGATGATTTAAAATCCCGAATCGTTACGGTCTTCCATCAGCCGGCAATAAAAATACACACGGACGAGGTCCGATTGTTCTCGATCCGTGGAAAGTTCAAGGTTGCATTTTGAAGATATCGACGTTTCGCCGGCTTAAATAAACCTATCGAACTCTGCGAGCGTCCTCGTAACGCATTGATAAGATCAATCTGTTAAACGATCCTCGCGCACGTTCGACGCTGCAACCCGCAAGTTGCCGAGCGAAATTGATTTTGTTATCGAATTTGCTCGAGTTGGAGCCGGCTGACTGATGTGTTTTGGCATTCGGGGATTACGAGGACACGTCTGGGTTGTCTAAGTCGTAACTGTCTCAAGTTGTGTATATACCTTGCGTTCAAGTTACGGCAAGTCCCGATACACTTATAATGCGTTTCCGATTCTACGCGATTAGCTAAATACTTAAACAGTTGACTAGCCGAGCTATCATCGTTGTTTATCATTGGTGTAGTCTCTCCGTGTGGAAAACGAGGTAAACGCGATGTCAACGAACATTGGAAGATAATTTCTGGTAAATTTTTGATGGTTTTCTTCGGAGTCCTTTGTTTCTTTATTATCTTTTTTCCAACACAGACTTTTCATTTCCGGAACACAACCGACGTTCCCTTTTCCACATCCGGCAACAAAGGAATTTTTTACCGCTTTAGATTTTTAATGCCCGAAATATAATAACTCTATTTTTCGCGAGGGAATTGAATATTGCAGTGAAACGATTTTTTCGTTCTCTAGAATTTTAATTCCGCGGTATACAATATTACGCTCTCCGCACAGAACCGAATAAAAGTACGCAATTCTCTGTCTACCGTACAAAGCGATACAGATATGCCCGGGACCAAAAGAAATTTGGTCTTTCAATTTTCGAAATGCAGTGCTCTAACGCTCTTTTTACACGGGAAATAAAGCAACTCGCAAATGAATGAAACGTTGCATCCTGCGTCTTCTTTGGAAACGAAGCTTGACTGTATCTTTCAAAATCGTCAAAGTTTCATCGATCGACACGATGTTTCAGAGGCTGTTGCAACGACACGCTCTCGCGATTAGTCCGCAAGACGTTCGCCGAGGTTAATCAAGTATTCCAATTGGCCGACAAGGTGGTTAATCTTTGACCGCGGGAGGAAGCTTGACAACGCATAAATACGTAACGAAGTGTGGAAACCCCTCGCGCTCGAAACTGTAAACGCCTCCATTCGTCATTGTGCGAGCAGTCCGCGGCTCCGAATTTATAATCCCACACGTTATACCTCGCGTGATTCATCGCCTTACCGTGCATGCAGCGCGCGACAGATGAGTAACCATTTACTTTTCGAATCTAACGAAACCATTAAATTGCCTGTTGTTTCTGATACGGCGAGAGAGAGCACGTTGTAGATTGCAGATATCGATGCCTAGGAAGCGTAGGACGAGCTTCAATTTTCACGAGGCGCTGAGCTGATCGAGAGACAAACCAATAAACGTTCTTAGAAGAATTTCTCGCGAGATCAAACGTCGGACAATTTAGAATCGAGAAAAGAAACTCGCCACGTGTTCTTCTTTTCAAAGTGCCAGGTTCATAGATGGTGAAATAGATGGCGTTGGAGGTACATGTTCCTGATGTTCGGAACTGCCCCATAAATAAGAAGGAATCTCAATTAAAAAGTAACGAGCAACAGCAGTGGCGAGACGATGGTAAATTTTCCGATATAAATATTTTTATTTTGTATCGTGGTAAATAGAGAGAGCAGGACGATGGACGTCTTAACCATTGAGAAACTAGAGTTCCGATTCCGAGGAAGAAGCCAGACAACTTTTTCTGGCCGTGTTCTCGGTTCATTCACGCCAAGTCGAGTATTGATACGTGTTTACATTCGTTAGGTGTGGAAACTATGTACACACGTGTCAGAACGTGTTAAATCGTTTCTGGATCGCGAGTTTGAGAAGAATCTAGAGGTAGGTGTTAATGATTCTAGATCGCGTTTACGGCACGGTACGAGGACGAGTGTTAATATTTTTAGTCAGCATCGCTGACTGATTTTTAAGCATTATCGTTTAGAACGTTCAACGTTGGAAGTACGACGGCGTGTTAACGCTCTCAATTAAACTGGTACAAAAACGATCTCTCGCCAGCTCGTTCTCGTGACACGTCGCTTTGTGTTTCATAATATTTACCCTTCGATACTTGAACGCAGGCGACACGTGTAACATAAAATAACGCTAGGATATTTCGTACCACGAATATTCTCCGACCTAAGTACAAAACGCAAAAAAAAAAAAAAAAAAAAAAAACGAAATCTGAAACAGAATTTGTCTGACCGAAACTCGCAATCTCCTCTAACAGCTTCTCGAGAATAAAATTCAAACCGTCGCTTCTCCCGCGGAATTCTCGCCAGAAAGACCTGCCCCCCTACCCACCCAACCACCCTCCTGTCGCCGCTTTGTGTACCGGAAGCGGAGGACGCGTGTACAAATCAGCGGCGGTGCCCCATAGACAACAAATCACAGGGGTTTGTCCGGTCGAATGCGAAAGAACACGAGGCTGCTCGTCGCCTATTAAGCACCGACAACCCCGGCGTAGGTAAGAAAACCGGTCGACGGGGGAGGGAAGCCTCGAAGAGAGAGAAGCCGCTTGATAAATGCACGGCCCCGCGTACACCCTAGGAACCAGTTTCGTGTTTACCTAGTAAGTAGCGTTGTCAGTCAGCTGGTTTGTTGCATCTTCGCAACGAGGCAGCCGCCCGTGGCGTAAAACGCTAGCACGCTTGCACGCTTACACGCTCGCGTACGTACTTTCACAGCCTCTCTTGCGTGCGTGCGTAAGCGAGTGTATATGTGAGGGACGAGCGTTAAGCAGAGAAAGAGAGAGAGAGAGAGAGAGAGAGAGAGAGACGAGCGTTACTATATCGTACATTCGTATTCAACGGGAGGGAATTCAGTGGGGATCCCGTTGGAGGGATATATCCTACGGGTGGTGGAGGTAAAATTGGCCGATGGTGGGGGAAGAAGTGGGGGTTGCTGCACGCCGGCAGTCATGCAGGGTGCGTGACCGTCGATAGAATAGGGATTCGGAGTCGGAGTCAGTTGCTGTCGGACGTTCACGGTGGAACGTTCTCGCGTTCGTCCGCTCTCCGATTATCCGACTTCGTTTCACCGTACGCGCACGTAGTTTCTCGCACGAGGTTCGAGATCTTTTCCCCCGAACGCAATCACCAGTAACTGTGGCGAACGACGCTTTTCATTTCTCTTTGTTTCGTTTTTTCTTTGGCAAAGCGTAACACGGCGATAAAGTAAAGTGACGGTGGAGTAATCTCGGAGTTGGTGTCAGTCAGTGGTTATGATCGATCGGTGTTTGTTCTATTTGTACAAGCACGTCGGGCAACGTCGTCGCTGGAGATTGATCATTCTCTTGCTTCGTGGTGTGCTTCCCCTCGTCGAGCAGTGAAATTCGCCTGGTGCGCGGAGGATATCTCTCTCTCTCTCTCTGTCTCTGTCTGTCTGTCTGTCTGTCTCTACCCCGGAAGATACGAGTATCGAAAGTATTCGTCTTGATCGGGCAAGAAAAGCGGGCAACAGCGAATCTTGGGATCGACTCGGGACAGAGAGAGAGCGGTGTACTGCGGGAGCAAGTGACTATGAGTGCGTGACGACGAGCGGGAGTCGGCAACGAGTTACGACGACTGAATCACGCGAATCACGCGACGGAGACGGAGACGGAGACGGAGTCAATTTGGAGCGAGCAGCAGCAGCAACAACAACAACAACGACGACGACGACGAAGACGACGCAGCAACGCGTGCGACAATTGCTCGGTAATGGAGTGGAGACGGGTGCAGCAGCGTCGGCTGGCGACGATCGTCTGGTGCCTGACGTGGTTTTTCAACGTTGGCACGACAGACGGCCGCAGCATCACCAGTCTCGAGGCACCGACCGGCTGCGAGTGGAAAAAGGACGGAGAGGACGGTGAAAAAGCACTGGCCTGCAGGGTTAGGACTATCGCCAACGTGCCCAGCCTAATTGGCAATCTCTCGGCCATTCAAGTGGACTCGATCAGCTCTCTGGCCTTGGAATGCAGCGACGTGCTGTTCTTCGAGAGCCAGATCGACGGCCCGCACGGTTTCTTCTCGCCTCTGCCCCGTTTGGAGAAGCTTCGCGTGGATTACTGCAAGATCCGATACCTGCCGGGCGGTGTTTTCGCGTCCGCGCACAACTTACGCGCTCTGTCCGTGAGAACGCACAACGGCGACTGGTCGGCGATGACGCTCGAGCTTCACAGGGACTCTCTCCGCGGTCTCACCTATCTGCAGCATTTGGACCTGGCCGACAACAATCTGTGGACGCTGCCGGCCGAGTTGCTCTGCCCGGTGCAGAGCCTGGCCACGCTGAACCTCACGCGCAACAAGTTACAGGACATCGTTTCCCTGGGCTTCTCCGACTTGGTCGAGTCGTGCACGCCGAGCCTCGAGGTGCTCGATCTCAGCAACAACGACCTCAACACCCTGCACGATCGTGCGCTGAGCAATCTGCGAACCCTAACGGTGTTGAAGCTGCAGGAGAACGTGATGACCGCGGTGGGCGATCACGCTCTCGCCGGGCTGAACGCGCTACGCTCGCTCAACATGTCCAGCAACCGGCTGGTCGCGTTGCCGCCCGAGTTGTTCTCGCGAACGAAGGAACTGAAGGAGCTGATACTGAGCAACAACTCGCTGGCGGTGTTGGCGCCCGGTTTGCTGGACAGTCTGATCGAGCTGCAGGTACTGGATTTGAGCAGCAACGAACTGACGAACCGCTGGGTGAACAGGGACACGTTCTCGAGGCTGGTGCGGCTCGTCATTCTCGACTTGTCGTTCAACGCGCTCACGAGGATCGACGCCCACGTGTTCAAGGGGCTGTACAGCCTTCAGATACTGAAGCTCGAGCACAACGAGATCGAGACGCTGGTCGACGGGTGTTTCGGCTCGCTGACCAATCTCCACTCGTTGACGCTGTCGCACAATCGCATCGCGAGGTTCGACCCGGCGCACACCGTCGGCCTCACCACTCTCAATCAGCTTTTCCTCGACACGAACAAACTGCGGACGCTTCATCGCCACGTGTTCGACAATCTGACCGGGCTGCAGGACCTCTCGCTGCGTGGCAACTACCTGACGGAGATACCGCACGCGGTTCGCGTGCTTCGTTCGCTGAAAACGCTCGACCTTGGGAAGAATCACGTGTCGAGGATCGACAACGACTCGTTCGACGGGCTGAGCGAGCTGTACGGGCTGCGGCTGGTGGACAACAAGCTGGAGAACGTGTCGCGCGAGGCTTTCGCCGCGTTGCCCGCGCTTCAAGTGCTCAACCTGGCCAACAATTACATCCGTCACGTGGAGCAGAGCGCGTTCTCGAGCAACCCGGTGTTGCGCGCCATTCGGCTGGACGGGAATCAGCTAACGGAGATACGCGGCGCGTTCACCAGCCTGACGACCCTCGTCTGGCTGAACGTGTCGGACAATAAGCTGCTGTGGTTCGACTACAGTCATCTGCCGGGCAGCATAGAGTGGCTGGACGTGCACGCGAATCAGATAAGCGAGCTCGGGAATTATTACACGGTGAAGAACACGCTGCGTATAAAGATGCTGGACGCGAGCTACAACCAAATCGTCGAGATCGCCGATGCGAACGTGCCCGACAGCGTGGAGACGTTGTTCCTCAACAACAACAGGATACGCGCGATCGCGCCCGGTACGTTCCTGCAGAAGAGGAGCTTGCAGAAGGTGATGCTGTACGAGAACGAGATACGAAGTTTGGACGTTGCGGCGATCGCGTTGCAGACGGTGCCGGACGACGAGCAACTGCCGCAGTTCTACATCGGGAACAATCCGCTGCTATGCAACTGCACCATGGAGTGGTTGCCGAGGATCAACGAGATGGCACGCCTTCGGCAGCATCCTCGCGTGATGGATCTCGACTCGGTCACGTGCGAAATGGTGCACGCGCGCGCCACACCGCGACGACCGCTGCTCTCGCTGAAACCGAAAGACTTCCTCTGCCAGTACGGGGCGCATTGTTTCGCCCTGTGCCACTGTTGCGACTTCGACGCATGCGACTGCGAGATGACCTGCCCGGACAACTGCTCGTGCTATCACGACCACAGCTGGTCGAGCAACGTGGTGGACTGTTCGAACGCCGGCTACAAGCACGTACCCGAGAGGATTCCCATGGACGCGACCGAGATCTATCTGGACGGGAACGAGCTCGGCGACCTCGGCAGCCACGTGTTCATCGGGAAACGGAGGCTCGAGGTGCTGTTCCTCAACAACAGCGGCATATCCGCCATTCACAATTTCACGTTCAACGGTGTCGGCGCGTTGCGCGTCCTCCACCTCGAGGACAACGCGCTGCGCGAGCTACGCGGCTTCGAGTTCGATCAGCTGGAACGGATGTCCGAGCTCTATCTGGATCACAACGCGATCGCGACCGTCGGCAACACCACCTTCAAGAAGATGAAGAACCTCGAGGTGCTCAGGTTGGACAGCAATCGGATCGTGAACTTCAGGCCGTGGGAAGCGTTGCCCAGCGTGGGTGACAGCACGCGAGTGGTCGCGCTGGAGGGTAACGCCTGGAGCTGCGAGTGCGGCAACGCCGCGAAACTGCGCGGCTGGTTGGCCGAGCATCGCGGCGACCCGGAGAAGATGTACTGCCGCGACGGCGTCGAGACACTGGCGCAGGCTATGAAGCGTTGCGGCGATCCGTCCACGGAGGCTGTCAGCCGTGGCATTCAAGAGATACCACTGCTAGGCGGCAACTTCGTGCCGCTTTTGGCCGGCGCGTTGGTCGCCGTGATCGCTATTTGCCTGTTCGTCGCGCTGGCGTTCGCGTTCCGGCAGGACGTGCGTCTGTGGGCGCACGCACGTTACGGCCTCCGTCTCGGGAAAATGACGACGCCGCCGGACGAGGAGAGGGACCGTCTGTACGACGGCTACATAGTCTACAGCGAGAGGGACGAGGACTTTGTCTCGAGATTTTTGGCCGCCGAGCTGGAACAGTCCGGCCTGGCGCTCTGTCTTCACTGGCGTGACTTGCCACCGGCCAGGCCGCAGGAGGCGGTGCCACCGGCTGCCGCCGCTGCCCGCCGCATCGTCATCATCTTCTCGCCGGTGTTCCTGGCCAACGAGTGGCAGCACGCGGAGTTTCGCGCTGCGTTGAGGACCGCGCTCGAGAACGTCAGACCCGGCTCGAGGAAACGGCGCGTGGTCGTTCTTCTGGCCACCGAGGCTCCTGCCCGCGACCCCGAGCTCCAGCTGTTGCTGCAGACCTGCACGGTGGTGATGTGGGGCGAGAAGAGGTTCTGGGAGAAATTACGGTTCGCGATGCCCGACTCTGTGGGCAAGCGGCGCGACAGCAAGAAGGTGAACGACCGAAATCGCAAGCCGGCGCGTTACACCGCCGCGCCGTCCGCCGGCGACGTGTGGACCAAGCCCAATGGCGTTTTGGTCGCGCCGGTGCACGCACCCACGCCCACGCCCACGCAGTCCACCTATGTCAGCTCGGCGTCCAGCAGGACCGAGGACGAGGACAGCGGCGCGGAACATCAGCACCAGCATCAGCATCAGCATCAGCATCAGCATCAGCACCAGCATCAACATCAGCACGGCGGTTACAGCGCGTTGCACGCCGGAAACGGTCGGCCGGCCAGCCTGTCCTCCAGGGGCAGCCACCTATACAGCACGATACCGGAACCACCGGTGCCCACCGCACCTCCTGGTGAGGTCTTGACGCATCCAGCCAATCCTCGTACTTACTTCGTCTAGTACAGACGGTCGTCGTCGTCTCTCGCGCGACGATCCGCTATGAACCGTGTCAGAAGCTGGACTCTGATGGAGCCTGCGATTGTAAAAAACTCGCTGTAAGAATGTATGGGAATGGAGAGAGAGAGAATATAAATTAGAAAATGAAAGGAAACGAAGCGTTTCGTTCGTTGCTCGCGATTGACCGACGCGATGGCGTACGCGCGCCACGATTCTCGCCCGGCGTCGCTCTGTTTGCTCTTCCACTAGAATCGGTCGACTAGAGAGATCTTCCTCGGTGTTTCCGCGCGTGTTACCGAACGGAACGAAGCAGGGGAGGATCGTTTATGCAGGGGTTTCGGGAATCGGTATCGAGAGTATCGCCTCGCGAGAAAGTGCTTTCCAGAGGACGCGAGGCACCCTCGAATCCTTTCCGTTCTACCTCGGCGAGGGTACCAGTACGGGCGATAGAATCTTCGAGAGCCAGGTTTATTTAATAAAGCGTTCTCCTTTGTACACGGGGAACACGCACGTGATCGAGTCATTATTTTTTAACTTGCTAGAGAGAAGAAATTTAAAGAGCAGAGTTTTCCTCTTTACGACGATACGTGTGTGTGTGTGTGTGTGTGTGTGTGTGTGTGTGTGTGTGCTATATGTGCACGAAGCGAAGAGCAAACGCTTTAGGTGATAACAGAGAGAAAGAGAAGAAAGACGTGACAGTCAATGAGGACATGGATTCTAATTGTTCTCTTCTCGTCGCATCTTTAGGGCCTAAAATGAAACACCGAGTTAAGAAGAAGAAGAAGAAAAAAGGAGTTAAGCAACGCAATCCCAGAGATTCGAAGTAGATTATAGAAATTCTTCTTCGTTGTTGCACGACCACCTCGTTCAGAGTTCGTCTTTCGAGAAACGAGCGAGAAAGAGAGAAAGAAAGATGGGAAGAAAGGCCGCGAAATTCTCGTCGTCGCGACGTCGAGAGTTCCGATCACGCTTGAAAAACACGAATCTCCTAGATCGTCGTCGTCGTCGTCGTCGCTTCGTCATCGGACGAAGCCAGCGTTCTATCGTCGCGCCTCGATCTATCGATCGATCGATCACCGAGATATTCACCCCTTTTTACGTACGTTGTTATTTAGTTTCCATTCGTTCGCACGTTAAGCAGCCAACCAGCGCCGTGATTTCGTTTGTTCTACGATCCCGCGACAAGGATCGATGAATTTTCGTATTAAAAGTAAGATGATTTTGTTTTACGCGACTCGAGGGTTATCGCGACGGTTTCATATCCGAACCGGGTATGAATTTCCCTTCGAACGATCGGAAGATTCGAACATTTCACTGTTTATTTCACACACTTGACGTTCCTTTGATTTCCAACATTTGACACTTTCGTTTCTTTATCGAATCGTGATCTTCCGATTGTTTTCAGAACAGAAAGGCGAGAGATCTCTATTCCACAGCGTTCTCGCGAAACAAGGACGAGATACCATCGTGGCGTAACCTTCGTGTCTCTCGAAAGCGACGGACGCGAGTCGAGTTTAGCTCGAGGTTAATTTTTATTTTCCAAGCGATCCGTTCGGTTCCCTTCCAGCGTTCCGAGCGTTTCCCTCCCGTTGCGTCGTATTTTCTTTTATTCAGATTCTCCCCCGCGAACGATGGAGCGTTTTAGATCACAGTTACAGGTCGCGATCACAGATGGATCGCGATTGAGCTGGCGGTTTCGGGCGGAGACGAAAGTGAGAGGAGAAAAGACGAGAATGTCGTGTGTGCGCTCCGTGATCCCGGGACGAGCACTCTTCTTTTTTTCCACCACTCGCCCTTCGCTTCTCCCCCTCAATCGTCATCGGGATACGAGATTAACACACCTCTAGTTCTCATTCCTGTCGTTCGTTCGTCAATTCGTTAGCTAGAGAGAAAGGAATTTAAACGAATGCGTGGGAGAGAAAGAGAGAGAGAGAGAGTTTCTTTGAAAGAATTGCGCGCATGTTTCGAGAGAGACTAAAGAGAAGAAAAAAAAGGCTAGTTATATGTTGGTATATACATACGTGGATCGAGGAGAGAATGAGAGATAATGAGTGAAACGAGGAGGAGGAGGAAGAAGAGGCAAAGACAGAGGAGGAGACGTCTAGCGAGACACACCTCGTTCCTAAGATTCACGACTGTCTTTTTGCGAGAAAAGGCAACGGTCGCCAAACGCTTATTAGTCTGTAAGTGAATACCTCCTGTAAATACTTGTGTATAATCTGAACGTTGTAAATAACTTCACGCACACTTCTCGAGCACATCAAAGTGGCCAGGCACTTGTACCTATATATAGGACTATCTCTGGTCTCGGGAGAAAATTTCTCGACTCCTCTCCAAGGAACTTGCGGATTTATTGATTGTATTGTATTGTTGTAAATACGCTCATCGGATCACGCGTATATGTATATATATATATATATGTATATATATACATATATATGCGTATGTGTATATATATATATTGTATTCACGGTCTGTTATACGTGATTATTAAATTATATAATTGCCACTTTCCATTTCAGCAAAGAACCATAAGAAATAAACACGTTTGTTTTGTAAAAAAAAAAAAAGAAAACAAAAATAATGAAAAAAAAATACAAGAGAGAGAAAAAAAGAACGAGCATTCTTCTTTTTTGCTCCTTTGTCACTTCGGCCGTGAGAAATCGCGTTCGGGTCAGCGAACGCGGCCAACTCGAAAGTTTTCCATCGAAGGAAAGCCCCAGCCTCCTCCACCCACACCCGAACTCTGACGTTCTTCGCCTAACTCGTTTTAATTCGCTCGACACTAATAGCTTTCCCCCCTCCTCCCCTCCTCTCGTCGAATGTGGCTCCTCTTTTCACCAAGTTGCTCTCGTTTTCTCATCGCTTTTCGCTCTATCCCACCCTCTTTCTTCTTTCAACTCTTTTTCCTCTTTTCTTTTCTTGTTTTTTTCTTTTACCTTCGAACGTCGAGATCCAAGACGATTATTAATATTGTTCGGCGATTGTTCCTCGGGCGAAACGGAGGCGAGAAGAAACGCTTCTTATTAATATTCCGCGGTTGGACGACGGTGCAACGACGGTGCAATAAATATTTTCATGGCTGCTCATTTCGAGGTCCGTCGATAATTCTATACCTGTCGGCCGCGTAAACTCGTTCACACTTTCACTGGGAACTGTGGCTGTGTCGGCAAGTAGCCGAAACCCGATAATCACCAGTTATTATTCCCCCGCGTTTCGAGGAAATTTTTATTGGACGCTTGCGGCCTCCTCCTCCTCCCCCTTGGGGGGAGGGTTTATGGTTCTCGCGAACAAGGTGCGAGAAGGCAGAACGCGGTGTTTATTGAAATTTTAACATCTCGCTGCGCTTGACCGTAGAATTCGAACGAGAAGATCCACGTGTTTCTGCAAAAAGTGAATGACACTGTCATTTGTCTTTTCTGTTTGTGAAAAGGGTTGCTCGCAGCTTCCATCGATACGCGAGCACTCTTTAATCTCGCTGGATCAAGATCGGGTAAATTGAATTTCTTGCCTTGGTAACGGTGTTCCAAGTTGAATTCGTCTCGTGGATATTTCGATCATTCGCGTCTGCGAGTGTTTGGTTATCGAGACAGCATCCTCTCGAGAAGTTTCTTCGTGCTTGAATACAGGAAATGGATTCTCGACGAAGGCGCGAGGCACTCGAGAGAGAGAGAGAGAGAGAGAGAGCCTTAGCTGTAATGGCTCACGAAAATGTTTGATCACTTACTATGAAAGAAAAAGGAGGCTTTCGTTCGAGAGGTTGCATGTGTTCAAACGAGAGACACGAGGTTATGCCTAAGATCAAATTTGTATAACGCGCGTAGAAACAAGAAATTAATAGAAATTAATCGAAATGTTTTCTTGCTCTCTACGAAAGGATATAATTGCACCAATTATCTTGTAATTTTCATATCTGCTTCGAACTTCACCAACTTGCGTCCAACGAAATTTGTAATTGTTTTCAACGAAGGGTGTGCGAGGTAGTGCGAGTAGGAGTGCTCTGCCGGCTCTGGAAAAAAGGAACGTTCAGCAGCGAGGAGAATGATTAATAAGGGGAATGATAAATCGCGAAAATCTGCATCGTTTCTGCAGCACGGTGTATATAATTAATTATAAGAGCCGCTTACCTCAAGCCGTTATTCCTGCGCTATTAAATAACTAATGAAGCGCGGAGAAATTGAATCGTATATCGATAAACGATAAATCTGCCACTTATAAACGACGTATTACAGTTTCTTTAGTTACAGAAGCAGAACCTTAATCCCCATAAACACGTCGAAACGATTTCCAATGGTTGTCTTAAATCAAAGGATAACAGCGAAACAGTTTCATACAACCAAAGTATTCTGATTCAGAATGAGTCTCCGTGTAGGAGTTTTGGAAGCTGATTCTCTCGAAACCATTGTGACGACTTGTTCAATTCTGTTTCTTAAATTCTTTATTTCCTCTACATGGAACTTTGTATTTAAAATTGCTTTCAGCCAGTTGGTCCTGTAAAGTGCCTAACCACACATAGTTTCCCCATTCTCTTTAATTCCTAAAATCCAAATATCACGTGGGTCTCCATAAATTTTCGACCTCACGCACCTCGGAATCTTATTGCACAGTGTGCTTCCAAGTGTAACGATCATTTGCACCATCAGTTGTTGAAACGTACAATTCAATTCAAATATTTTATATCCAGAATTACGTCGATCAAACTGGTCTCGTTTATACGTTGCACCGGTTTCGTTCCAAGATACTTGAAACGAAACGTGAATGATGCGCACGATGCGCGCGTACGAGAAGTATCGCGCGGGTAGGTGTTCAAATACGCTTCGCTCGCCACTCCGTGTAACGAGTAACCAAGAGCTCGCGATACGAATTCCACGAAATCCGAAACAAGGTCGATCAGATTGTGCGCGACACACGATGGCTCTAAGCGTGGTTGATCCAAAGGCAGCGGGGCGAGCTGGCTGGCTTTTCCTCGCGTGAGCTGGAACTCAAGCCCGGGCAACGTTTTCCCACGAGCGCGTTAAATAACGTCGAGGCATTAAGCGAGCAAGACGAGCTGGTGAAGAAGAAGATGAAGAAAGGAGAGGAAGAAGCAGCCGTAAGGGTGGTGGGGGGGGGTGGAAGAGAGGAAGGAGACGAAGAGGTGTACCGTATAGAAAGACGATGCGGAAGAGGCGGACGATACAGAGACTCGGGGAAAAAGGCGAAGATAAGCGGAACGCGGAACAATTTATCGCGTTAGCGGCGTATCGCGGAAAACTGCGACGCTTCTCGCGAGTAAAACGTTAAATACTGCGCGTACGTTGCGCCCTCGCCGCGAAACACCTTTATCATGGCGGCCAACTTGCCGAATAGACCTTTCCACCGGTGGCCAGCCGCCGTGATAACGCCGGAAATGCTCATCCCCCCCCCGTCTCCCCTCACCTACACCGGCGAGAGAATTACGATGTTGCGAAATAGCGGGCCACGGAAAGCATTTAACCCTTTTGCGAGCCGTGCGTCATACTTTCGCACGGCGGCAACACGTGATTTTTACGGAGCGGTGCGGTTAAGTCAGGAATTTTAGGGTTTTAGAGATTTTTTTTTTTCCCCCGGACAGAGGCAGAGGGAGTGCGATTAAAACATTTCAACGCCGACTGTTTTCGGATTTGGAATTTTCTTCGTTTCGTTTTCTTTTTTTTTTTTTTTTTTTGTTTTCGTTTTCAAGGAGGGAGGGAGATTAAAATTTCCCGTACGAAATTTTAGACTCTGCCACTTGGAATTTTTTTTTTTTAAGTACGGTGTGATTAAAACATTTGGTTGGGAATTCGAAGAGTTTGTTTCTTTTCTTTTTTTGTAACGAGTGAATTTTTGAATTAATCCGAGGATGTAGCTTTCAGAGAACAGAGTTCAGTTTAGTTTGGAATTTGATAAAAATTCGCCTCCCTCGCTCGAGACTTATCGCGTACAAAGATCTTGATCGTTTCAAAAACCAAGCAAACAGCAACGAAGAAAGAAACTTTTCTCAAGTATTCGTCACGCGCGATCTCTTCTCTCGCAACTTGGCCCAACAAGTACCCCCAAAGGGTATATTTTTCGCTTATTTAATTCGCTCGAACCGCACATATGCGACGGCAGACACACGCAATCGTCTGTTTGACCGCGAAGGGTTGCAGCCCTCGACGTAGCCCGACCTGGGCCGAATGAATTTCACGTTGCACCGTCCGGTCACGTTCCCCAGCGAGATTCGAGGGTGTAAGTTACGATTGCTCTCCTCTCTCTTTCGTTTCCTTACTACTCTTTCGTGACTTACATCCTCAAAAAAAAAAAAAAAAAAAAAAAATGAAAATCCCCTTTTTCTCTCCCCTGGCGATGGGTAATGGTTTTTCATCGGCAGACACGGGAACGCCACGTCCCCGCAGAAAATCCCAAAAGCGGCGCGGAATTAACCGGCACCGGAGGGTGACACGCGCGACACCGCGCCGCGGGTCAAATATTTGAACGGCCGCGGGCCACTAGAATACTAGAAAAGAGCGGGCGGCGAACACGAGCTAATGACATTACGACTTTAGGATGCTCTCGGGCAAATTACATTTGCCGGGGACTGCGTGGTGCCGCTCGGCCAACGAATGGAATAATAATAAGAGCACGTTGATATCGAGCGGCATAGTGGGTCATGCAGACGCGTTTAATAATCAAAGTAGCCCGTCCCTAACCCCCGTCCGCCAACTGGATCGATAATTTAAGGCTTTTCGGCGGTCGCGCTGAAAAATTCAAGCTCCCAGCTGCGGATTCAGACGTATCATTGTTCCGCGAATTGCGAGACCGACGGCGTGGTAAGGACGATCGGCTGCAGAATCGATGATCATACCCAGTGATGTTCTGGTTAAACGGTTCGTGGAGTTGCCGTACGAAACGTTTGCTTTGCCCCGGGAATACCACTGGGAAAGTGTGGCGTCTAACGGCGATCAATTAATCTGACTGATGTCGGATAGAATCGATCGTAAATTTAGATTAAATTAGATCGCCGATTGAAAAAGTTAACAATAGCGTATTCTTCCATCTGCAGCGATTCTTCGATACAGTCTGCTCCATTCTATTTGGACGTGGTTGCTGATTTTAATCGTAATTTCTCTCTGTTGGCGAACTTTCGCCACGTTTCGACTCGCGTTTGATTCACGATCGTTTTCACGACCCAAGTTTAATTAATTTCCACGCGAATCTTGTGAATAGAAACGAGTGACGCTTGTTAAAATTGAAACGCGGATCAAGGCAGTCCGTACGGTCTTTTTGAACGCAACTTGCCCGTGTTAAGTAGGTCTCAATTAGAAATGGAGATTAGTCGACAGAGTTACTTTTCGATCGTCTACCTCTATATGGCACGTACGTATGGTACGTGTCCGCAGCTGCAGATAGGAATACGCTCGCTAGTCATGAGAAGGTACGAACAATGCCTACAACTGTAATTACAGGTTTAATTGGATTGCGGCAGAACACATGTAATAATCAATGAAAACTACCTCGCGTTAGACGAGCCAACGTACATCGTACTCTGTAATTATCGCATGAAATATTTAAAAGCTGGATGTCTGGATGGAATAAAGACTTTGGAAGCGTAAGGGAAGGAAACGCTAGCTGTTGACGACTGATCGACTCTTTTCGTTACTCTAATTAAAAACCTTAAAAAAAAAAAAGTGCAGTGATTCGAATTGATCTCGATGAAACTTTTCGAGTGAAATTTTACAAATTTAATAAATTGTTACTTGTAAAAGTTGTGTGGAAGAGACGTGTAAAAGCTACTTGTAACTTGCAACTAACATCGCTGGTTGGACAAATTATTGTTCGAGTGGTTCTCTTGCCTAGACAATTGAATCTGTCATCGAAACGTCGATCAAATTCCACTTAAGACTCGTCGCGAAAGAGACGCTTCTTCCACGAGGATCGAAACAGATTGGAGGCTCGCGGAATATTTATTCGCCAGACTTGTTGCCAGATCGTCGAATTGCTACGGAGGAGGATCCAACGAGACGAAAGAAATCTATATCGCCGCGCTTTTCACCACCGATAATTCGCGCAAGATTTTCCCCGGGCTTCGCTTGGATTCTTAAATCGTATCGGCGTTCATCGGCCGCCGATTTTCGATCGTTTACACGGAACTTTAATGAACAACCCATTGTTAACGAGAGGAGTTTCGCGATAGATACGATTGAAGGAACGTCGAAATAAAAATAGAACGTCCAAATTGGAAACTGATACCCCCGTCAATTATAACCTACCCTATCGGTTACAATTTATTTGGATCGTTATAGAAATTTTTCATCGACGGAGAATATTCAACTCTTTCAATAAAGAGTTCCCGAGTGGAACAATGGGTTTCTTTTTTAGCCAGCGCAGACAGATATTGTCTGGCAGATCGACTGATAACGCGCGCGCGCACACACACATACATATACACATGTGCGAAAGACAGCTTCGTTGCGAGGAGGCCGCGTATTTTCTGCAAACAATGTAAGCAACCTAATATCTCTGGATTTTTATCCATCGTCGAGTATCAAATTTTTTTGTACGAAATTGCGTCTCAAATTCTCTTGGCAAAATTAATCAACTGGCCTTGTCGATCTTTTTATTAACACGTGCCGCGTGAAGGCGTATACAGGCCATTCGGGGAATTTTCATGTTTCGACGAAGAATTTTTTAAAAATTTGTTAGACAGTCATGTATCGGCATCTTGACAACATGTATACCGCGTTTATCCTATCGTTGGGCGTACACGCGGCGTGACGATCATTTCTTTCTGATAAGATCCACTTAATTTGTTATCAAAATTACGTTAAAAAGTTAAAATAACGTTAAAGTGAATATTATTCGTTAGTATTTAATATTACATGTAATAAATTATTATTATTTAGTACATGCATAATAGTAATAGTAAAAAATATTTGAAACAAAATGTTTTATTTTAAATTAATTTTCTCATCATTAAAGAGTCGTTTGTTAAAATAATACCTTAAAATTAAATTTATCGCTTCGTTCTATAGTGAATCTTAAACTCTAGACATTCTCTTGATGATCACAGTTTCTGCACCATTATGAAAATTAGAAAATATACTTTGGAAGAAAAACTATTAATTGTAATAGGAAAAGGTCTAAACAGAAAATCGGTCTGGCACGAAAGGTGTTAGCCATCAGCGGAGTTTCGATACTAGGCAAATTTTTGCTTTTATAGAATATTTTAGCTGTTTTGACTGACACAATTGCGCACATTTCATATTGTAATAATTTTTTCTCTGCCCTCGAATTGTCCCTCGGTCGTCGTCCAGACTTCGAACAAAAATCGAAATAAAAATCAACCTATCCAATTCTATCGACGACAACGTGAACAACTGCACAATCTCCGAAACTTAGACTGTCCCCGCCAATTTCTAAAGAGACTGCCCCCTGCCACTTTTCGATTTCTCCGTGAATCTTTCATTCGGTTTGCATCAAGGCGCCGAACGACAGAAGATAAACGTAAAGGGGTGGCAACGGTCGTCCGAAGAAGAAGTCGTACGCGTTAGCACAGGCACATTCTCGGCGAGTTATCGAGACACCAACACACCGTACGCAATAATTTCGTGGGTCATTTATTTTCGGGCAGGGTTGGCCGTCAGGCCTAGCCGTCCCGCTGTTTCTCTCTGCATACTCGCAATCTCCTCCGTCCCAAACCTCCCCCCACCCCTTCGTTCACCTTCTCTAGGCTTTATTTTTCTTCCACCGCCTCGTCCTCTTCCCTTTTCTTTCGTTCGACTTCCCATCCTCCCGTGGTTTCCACGCGAACGAGGAGAGGCACGCAGAGCGGAGGCGCCCGCTGCATCAATCAACTGTCGAACGAGCGACCGCTAATTGCGTCGGCCATAATATCTTGATCAATCGAGTGTGGGGCGTTGGAATTAATTAGAACGATGACGTGCTCGATGGAACGACGTTAGCCCCGGAGGCAGACGCGAACGAGGCGGCTTCTCCAGCCGCTGGCTAGCCAGATAGCCTATCTTAAGTGAGCAGTTTCCTTCTCTCTCTCTCTCTCTCTCTCTCTCTCTCTTTCGGTCGGCTACAGCGAGAGGGCATCGGAAACAAGAAACGCTACCCCCGGATAAAACGAACAAATTGCACCGCCCGTGGTGAGTTTGGCGCCTGCCCCCGCCAGTTCTTCATCTCTCGGTCTCTCCCTCGTTTCGTTCTTCCTCTCTCTCTCTCTCTCTCTTTCTCCTTCTCTCACACCCTTCTTTGGCTCTCTCGTCGCGGGAGATAAATTCGCCACACGTCCCTCCTTTTCTCCCTCGTTCGCCTCTTCGATTCTTATCAACGCCTCGCCGATAAGCTATTTTATCAGCCCCGATCGATTCTATTAAGCCTGGCGATGGGAAGCTTAGGCTTCGGATGTAGGCTCCTTCTTGTCTCTTGGGTTGTTAGGTTAGGGCGTGTTGAGATTTCGTTTGATATCTCTGCGGAGGATGTTTTTCGGGGTGCTTGTAAGCATTGGACGTGTTTTTAATATATTGCGTTTGAGTCTCTGAATTAGCGGAACTGACAACGAGAAATCGCGACGAGAAATTAAACGAAATAAAACTATGGAAAATTTCTCTAGGAGTTTCAATTCTATTAACATTCGAGCAAATCAAATTAATCGAGAATTACGTCCACTTAACGCTGATATGTTAGTGGATCGAATGATAAACACACTAGTTGGAGATAGATTTAATAGAAATTACGAAATACATATATTTAACTCTCATACTCTGCTACACTCAAGCCTCGCGTCTATCCAACTCTCGACTGGGCATCTTCCCGATCACATTTGTTTTTTCATTACCATGCTCGCGCTCAACTGTTCTCGCATACATCTCTCTCATTCGTTCTTTCTTCTGCCCTGGAATATCTCAATCACACTCACTCAGATCACACCACACCACTCTTATACTCTCATTCTCGCCACACTCATCCTTTCATACAAGCATCATGTATTTTCACTCATCTATGGCAACCACTACCACATGATAAAGTATGAAAGTTACGTAAAATAAAATTTAAGTGGAATAGAAACAAGGTCATACGAGCTAGAAAATTAACAACAGGATATAAATTCATAATACGATAAAGGGCGCAAAAGTTCATTCGAATCTCCGAAAATTCACTGCACCGTGAATCTATGAAATCAAACGTTTTTTATCTCGATATTACGTTTCCACAACTTGTACGTGTTATTTCATCGTTTCTTACAGATTCGTAGAAACAAACGACTCCCTTCTCCGATCGACGACGCTTCAGCCAAACATCAACAATTTTCATTTCAATATTACATTTTCGCAACTTGTACATACCTGTTATTTGACCGTTCGACTCTTCGTTCCTTACAGATTCGAAGAAACAAACAACTTCCTTCTCCCATCGACGACACCGAGATCTACGAGCCTGCTACCAAAGTCCTTCAGTCGTAATATCAACTCGTGCGCGGAAAGTCGTTTCGAAATCGCTCTCCTCCCGATTTAACTCGCGATCGCGGGGCTGAAATTGTCAACTCTCAGGAATCGCGACTGATCGGCCAATTGATCGGTCTCGATCGACAACTCGGTGGATGGCGTAGTGTATTTTGACAGCGGCGTCTTCACGAAGGATCGACGGCGTTGAACTCGTTAACCGTGGCACGGCGCGGCGTGGCAACGTGCGTTTTCGAAAGTCATCGTCGCGTCACGGCCAGGGATTACAAAGTTATTCTGCATTAAGTGGCCATTCTACGATCCTCATCCGCCTCTCGCATACCTTATTAGGACTGATTACACCATAACGGCCGTCAACTCAATTTTCTCCCCCGAGGCCACTTCGTCACTTCGAAATTCTGACGAGTCGGCGAGAAGAAGTAAGAGTGGCTAACGAAGAGAGAACGGCGTTTTCGAATGAGAGGTGTGAAACGCGTGTCTGAACGCACAGTGTTGTCCATGGTGGATGTTCCACTTCACTCCCGTGTACGCTGGATGCCGGATTATCGAGGCTAACCGTTTAACCGATTATCCGGACGTCGTTTGTCTGAATGCTGGGGAAATGTATAGGAGGTTGGCGCGTGCGACGAGGAGCTGGTGCTTCGTTTCAAAAGGTAGGACCTTTGTGCAAACTTTTCCTTTGCCGTGTGTAGAAATCGTTGCATGCTCTCGAATATTTGTTCGATACATTTTGCCTGATCTTTGGAATACGTTGTATCTACCGTTAGAAGAGTAGTGGAGTATTAGAGTATCTTTTTAATATTACCAGAAGCGTTTCTCCCCGTTTCAAATTTTGCGATGTAGATCGTTCGAGAAGCGCTCGAACTTTTAAGGACGTTCAAACATTAACAGAATTTGGAATTTAAAACGAAAAAAGAGAGAGAGAGAGAGAGAGAGGTAATAACGCGATCAGTGAACGTGAGTTTATGAATATTCAAACATAAAAATATTCATAAATTAAATGACGTTCATCTATAACAAACAACGAGTAATTACAGTGTGAATAATTGCAATAAAAGGGAAACGAATAATTATACAGAAATTGAACTCTCAAAGGGATCGTTACAATTACAAAACGCGTTCAATGTAACACTCACAGTGTAAAACGCTTTGGCTCTCTTTTATTCGCGAAGCTCCCGCCGCGGTGCAGGTCCATCGAGACCGCATTAATCTTCGCTGAATAACAAGTTTTTGCGCGGCTTAAACGTATAACAATTCCCTGCTAGTGCTCTTGAAAAAGCTCCGCGAAAAATTTACAATGCCTCGCTGTTCGAGCGATTCGATCGAGACCAAGGAGAGGAATTAATCAACGTTGTTGAATTAAGACGAGCAAATGGTAAAAGGGCAGAGGCAAGAAAGAAAAGAATAACAGGAGAGAACTACTGTTTAATTTCACCAAAGGATTTTCATTCGTTCTGAAATGTGGGCAAACAGCGTTCCCATAAATACCGTTTCGACGTTCTCACCGTTTGCAGCTGTTTAAAAATGATTTTTAACCCTCGGTTCGATGTGGTCAATAGTGTATTTCCTTTTCAAACGCAACAGCAAATTTTTCTGCTGTCTTCTGTTTACGTTTTTACTGTTATTAGCGAATATTCATGACGGATCCGTACTTTCAAAATGAACAAAATTTAGAAAAAATATAGAACCTAACGTGTTTTTACATATTTATATATTTTTAAGTATATTTTACACGTTATGTATTATATTGTATTATATGTAATTATATATGTATATAATTATATATATATATGTATATTGTATCATATTATATTATATGTAATATTATATATTTTTACATTTTGACTGTTTTATACACTTTACAGTCCAGGCTTTCGCCGCACTTTATAAATACATAAAAATCCGCAGTTTATTATTTTCCTTCTTAAACGAGAGTGAAGAAAATGGCTCATCAAAATTTCGAGTTTCTGTTCGACCAGTCTTGGATTTTACTTCGACTCACGTCGCCGATTACTCTCTTACGCGTACGTGTGTAAATCAGTTCGATCAGTCTGAGCCGTTCCGTTTTATCAACGTGTATTTATTAACCTTTTCGCGATTCGATTCCTTTTCCCTCATTGGATCAGAGATATCTGTTGATAATTTTTCTCCATCGGCAAACGGTCGCGTGAATATTTGAATATTTCGCCGAGGGTTGATTGAAATTCGCCCCGTATTTTCCCGCGGAAATAATTAAGCATTCGTTAATATTTCGGCGTAAAATCGACCACCATAATTTGTTAATATCCCCCTCGCGCATTTTAATATTTCCGTGGCGCAACGATTGGCCAGGTGATTAATACCGGATACCGCCGGCGAGTATATTCGATCGAAACGAAAGGACCATCCGGCCGCCTGGATTTTCCTGCAAATATTCACGTCGAATTTTGTTGGCTCGCGAGTAGGAGGCAATTGCAATTTGGTTATTTCGTGCCGCGAAATAAATATATCGATCGGTCCAGTCGTCGACGTGTTTCGCTCATTACGATTTATTAATACTTTCCTTGTTATCGGTGGCGGCCATATATAATGTTATACGTTCTATACACAGTGAAGAACTCGCGAATGCACGCTCTCTCGTTCATAAACGTTGGAGCACACCTACTCGCGCACAGCGAGATAAATCTTAGAAATTATTAACGATATTTAAATTGTACTTGTTGGAAGGAGGAGAGAAGTACAAGTTTCCCATACGGAAAAGTTTGTTATTAAGAATGAATTTGTAGCTCGTAGCTTGGGCTCTTCAAAAATTGAAATTGCGCAAGAATTGATTACGAGATGAACGAACTGTAGAATCTAGATAAATTTCTCTAAATTTTATACTTTTCATTTATTTTCATTTCATTTCATTTCATTGGTTTTTCATTTATTATTTTCATATGTTTCACAACAGATCAATCATTCTCTTGATAATTTGACCCACGAAATCAAAAGATATTCTCATGCTTATGTTCGCGTAAATGTACCTGCGTTTTACCTATGTGCATGCGTGTACCTGTACACATACGTGTGCGTACGTCTCGTTCCAAGAGACCGCAAATACAGGGAAGGGTTAATAAAGATGACGACGTTTAATTACTATTGACAGGGAAGATGACCTGTATAACGCCACGTTGATCGAGAGCGCCGAATATCGCGAGGGTTTATTCTACCAAATCGTTTTTTTCACCGAGACACCGCTGATTTGTAGCTTCTCCAGCGAATAATCGTTTCTCAGATATATTCAAACGTCTTTGACATTTGAAATGAAAATGTTGGATGGAATTTTGGACGATGAATCGCGCGACGTTGACGGGAAGGGAGGACTTCGGGAAACGTTTGTTGTAATTCGCCCTTCGAAAGACGAATTTCATCGAAAACTTTCCCCGTCTCTTAGAATTTTCAACAAAACGAGAGACCAATAAGACGACCACGGCGATCGTCCCAGTCGTACTCGATGCTGAAACGATTAAATGAAAAACAAGTAGAGGAAGGAAGGCGAGACGAAACAAAAGGAGATGGGAGCAAGGAATGGGGAGCAGAGAGAGTGGCTGAAGGAAAAACGGTGACGACGCTTAATTCGCAGAAAGGCCACTTATTAGCCGGTAGACGCCTTCCATCCGAGAGAGCACTCGTGAACGTCGCGACTATCGCTCCAATTGTCGAAGACAAAGGGGGCGTAAAGGGCGAGCGGGCTGTTAGAGGTAAAGGGCGCACGGTCGATGCTCTCCGAATAAAACGGACCATTTGGCAAGTGCGAGAGGGTAAGGGCGAGAGAGCGAAGGGTAAATATGCAAGAGCGTCCGTGGGCCGAGGCAACCGGGTGAACACGCGCAACAGAGACGCGCATAGATAAATAAAGCGGGTTGGAAGAGGAGAGACGTAGCCAGAGACGCGAAACGACGGAACTAACTTCGAGAAGCTAGCTTTCTGGCTGCTGCCGCAGTTGTGTTATTACAGGCAACCCTGACTTCACTCTCTCTCCCCCTATCTCCCTCTCTTTGTCTCTTTCGCTTACGTCGAAATATGTATTAGCGCCAGCGTTGTTAGATTCTTTGAAATTTCGCCGTACGTTCTCGTACACGAAGCGCACCTTCGGTCATAAGTATTCGAGGTTCGTTCTAGCGGAGATTCTAAAATTATTTTAAAAAAAACTATTGTCTAGCTTGAAACTATTGTCTGCGTAAGTGCAGCTACAGATTGTGGGATTTCACAAGTTTAGAAGAATTTCGCGAGTTCTTGGTTATACAAGGAGAATGAAAATTGAAATAATTGGTTATAGAAACCCGCGACATTTCATGTGAACATCATGAGAGTGCACTCATAAGTATCGCGATGCTTACGTTCGAGGTTCGTTCTGAGGAAGATTCTAAAATTATTTAAAAAAATTATTGTCTAGCTTGGAACTATTGTCTGCGTAAGCAAATTGTGTAGCTAGAGATTGTAGAATTTCACAAGTTTAAAAGAATTTCAGGAATCTTGGCTGCGTGACAACAATAAAAATCGGAACAACTTGTTATAGAGACCCGTGACGTTTCCTAATAAATATCACGATAAATATAATTTTATAATAACTCTTTTAACTCAAAAAAAAAAAAAGGAAAAATAGTTTTCTCAAACTCTTGCGTCGTCGCGTCTTCCTAAGAGAATTCGAATCATTATTGTCAGATTTCGTATAAAATCGAAATACCTATACCTACGAACGTAACTACAGATAGATAGAGAGAGAGAGAGAGAGAGAGAGAGAGAGAGAGAGAGAGAGAAAGAAATAGGGACGGATAAGAAGTCGAGAGGGTTGAAATTTGATAATTTAAACGATCGTTATTAAATTTCGTATAAAATCAGGGGAGTGTCTTAATATCTTACGAACGCGTAGGGCAGAGAGAAAGAGATGGAAAAGAGGTTGAGAGGGTTGAGCCAAAAGCTAGCGACGTTGAGGGTGGCTGCCGAGGAAATTTCCTTCGATTCCGACGGAAGTGGTGGCTGGCTGGCTGGCTAATTTATTATCGGTGGATTGCGTGCGCAGCCGGGTTCCAATTATATCTCGACACAACGGCGAGGAGGCAGAAGCCTTTGGAAACCTTATAAATACGAAATTTCGAGCGCAGTCCTCGCAGAGCCGAGGAGGGAGGGGAGGGTTGCGGATAGGGGAAAGGATCGGTGACGGTATTTCGTGAAAATTCCGGCTTAAAATTAACAATCGGGTATTTCGCGAGGGTGCACCGATGTAAAGTATACAACGACGACGATAACGACGATAACGACGATAACGACGACGACGACGACGACGACGACGAGGGCACGGAAATTCTTAACGTGCCGTCGTAAGACACGTATCGTTTCAATATCGCGAAATCCATCGACCGGATTTTCATTGATTCGGTCTGCTACGATGTTCGTTCGATAATTAAATTTCCTTGGGAATTATCGAATACGGATAATAAAGTACGACGGGGAGGCACTCGGCGTGCCTCCGAGGAAATAAACTTAGCCGCGGGCTAACACGAGCAGAAAGGGGGAGCGTGCAGCTTTAAAAAAATTCCGAGGCATCCGATACGATATTAATCGGACGCTTTCGGCGTTCATTCTTTGTCGTCGTTTTGTCGAAGTAAATTTATTCCTCGTATTTGTCCCAATTCTCCCCAGGAAGTTTTTATGAAAAAAAAAAAAAAAAACGGGGCGTTCCACTCGAACCGAATCGATCATTTCCCCGCGACATCGACGTCAGAGATCTCAAACTGAGAACTTTTTTTTTTTCTTTCCATTGAGAAAGCGAAGTACGTCGTTCGATTAAAATATAGGGGCGTTTTGAGTCTTCGAACAATACTGGAATTTTCTGTCGTACTTGCACTTACCGTTTCCTCCTCTCCGAGTTTCCAGTTAGAAATATAAAGATTCCCTCTTGCATTATAAAAGAAATGATTCACGAGTTGATGAATTAAACCTTCGAGATTTTTATTTCTTTCTCCCTGCTCGTCTGAATGTACGTGAATGTAAAAGTAACGAGGCTACTACTCTGGAACGATTCTTCGTGGTGGCCAGAAACCTTCAGTTCGGTCCACTGAAGAAACAGAAGTGTTCAATTACCGGATATATGGATCGATGGAATAAATTCGAGTTAAACGGCGCGGTAACCAGTCGATGAACCAGCGATGAACCAAACGAAACGAAATTCCATTTCGGCAACGAGACGAGAACCGAGGCGGTATATATAGTATATATGCAGGAAGAGAGGAAAAAGAGCGAGAGTCGATGACGGTAGAATCGGTGAATCCACTCGAGGAGGATCCTTGTGAAGTGAATGGAAGCCGAAAAGCCGGGTGGCGCGCAGACCCCCATAACCCATGTCTAATCCGAGTTCGTCTCGGCCGCTCACGGGGCATCTCTCACGGAGTTTGTGCTTTTGCCTGTTCGTAGCAGGACCAGACGGAGATTCCAGTCAGTGGCAGATCGCTGGCACAGTCAGTTTCCACGACAGGGATCGGCCATCTAAATCGTACGTTTTTCCTTTCGGAGATCTGCGCGTAATGGCCGATCCACGCTGCCGATCGAACAGCTGCTCTTTGACGACACGTTCAACTCTCGTCTTTTCTTCCCTTCCCTCTGTCGTATTTTTCAATCTAGTTTGTATCAGCCTGATTACGAAATCCGTTTCTCTACTTTCTGGAAATCTGGGAATTCGCGTATTTGGCAATTTCGAAATTTGGAAGATCGCGTGTTCAACCTGTTTGCATCATTAGCGTATACATGCGTTCAATTTTCAATGAACAGTCTGAGCAGTTATATTATTTTCAAAAAGACAAAGACAGTTCACGTCTTGGAGAAAAATTGACGAAATTATCGAAGATAATACAAAAAAAAAAAAAGAAAAACTAAAAATTCCAAAGAATGCTCGTTATTGCCATCAAGACAACTTTACTAGACAACATTTACTAGTACGTTAGTATGTTCGCGTTTAATTACAAAATAAGTTCACAGTCCAGTGCTGTGAATATTGCATACATTACTGTACAATACTCAGAAGTCAAACTCGACAATACGGCCAGTACAGCCACGAGTAAGTGCAACGTTGTACACCTCGTTGTGCACGAACAATATGCTTCGAGTAATGAAAATTCCCTCCGAGAGCATGCTGTAAATCTGACGAAAGACGTCCACTTTCTTTCGAAATTATTGCGTTGTCCTAGCCTTCTCGACGCGCGTCGTACTCGATCACACAAAACATGTTACTATCTGTACACGTAACGCAAGAGATTAGACTAGTTGTGTCCCTGCCGGATAATATCACGGTGCAGGCCGTCGCTATTTGTTCTTGGGAGTGTTTCTCGCGGCTGTTCGCAGGCCTGGCTGGTCTTGTTTCCCCGGTGTGGCCGAGATTCCGTGTTTCATCGCGTCTCGTCACGTCGCGGGGGGGTTTTAATTATTCCACGGGAACGGGAACAAGCGGCAACTGCTAACGAGATGGTCCGATAACGCAAATTAGATGGCATGCCAGATCGCTTATTAAAGGACAGGCTTATTAGAAAGCCTCGTTTTCTCCTTTTTCCTTCTTCTGCCTCCTCTTTTCTTCTTCTTCTTTCATTTACTGTTCGTCGAGAGAAGAAAAAAAGACGAGAGAGAGAGAGAGAAGAAAATTGCGGATAGAAAACGTGCGGCGGAATACATTTTTGTCGGGTTATTTCGAGGAGGGAACAAACCTCGTTACGGCGAAGGGTCGAGGGACTCGTCGATACGTTTTCCATCGGGAAATGCGCGGCGCCCGTAATGAAATCGAGAACTCGATTAAACATCGCCCGAACCTGACGCAAGTACCTTACTCCGAGCATATTCCTCCGAGCGTCCGCATCCGCCGAACTAACCGACTAGCCGGTAAAGGAAATTTTACGAGCCTTTTAGGAAATTCACGCTGGCGGTAGGGAACGCGGAAGAGGCCAGCGTGCCTACGCTCGTTTTCTGATAAGCCCGTGGTTTGGAATTTATAATCGTTGCCCGTTGACAGTGTCGGTTTGTTGTACCAACGCCCTTCGCGAAAGAAGCAAGGATACTGTCAAGAGAGTTTGAAACAACGATAGAATAGCTGTGTAAAACGTTTCGTTCTTTGCGGGAGAATATTCATCCGAAGGATGTTCCTTCTTTATAAAATGCTTCTGATCTCCAGTTATTATTTATACAGGGGGACGTTACGATGTTGTAATTTGTAATTATGATAGATGTAATTAAACAACCCTCGTTTGTCAACTACAGTTGAAAAGATACACACCTGAACGTGAAGATTCGGGCATGTGGACTTTCGAGTACATTTTGTAAAATACTGTTACATCCGTTTGAAAATAAAATTAGAAATTAAAGAAGACGATTTCTCTGTATTTCTGGACGCTTTCGATTTATCATTTACGTTCGATCAACAGCTTGAAGAACAAGGTTGAACGTCTGATGAGAAAATTCGAACGTGTTATTAAAAACAATATTACACTTTCGAGTATATTTCACAAAATACTGTTACATCAGTTTGAAAATAAAATTAGAAATTAAAAGAGACAATTTCTCTGTATTTTTGGACGCTTTCGATTTATTATTTACGTTCGATCAACAGCTTGAAAAACAAGGTTGAACGTCTGATGAGAAAATTCGAACGTGTTATTAAAAACAATATTACACTTTCGAGTATATTTCACAAAATACTGTTACATCAGTTTGAAAATAAAATTAGAAATTAAAAGAGACGATTTCTCTGTATTTTTGGACGCTTTCGATTTATTATTTACGTTCGATCAACAGCTTGAAGAACAAGGTTGAACGTCTGATGAGAAAATTCGAACGTGTTATTAAAAACAATATTACACTTTCGAGTATATTTCACAAAATACTGTTACATCAGCTTGAAAATAAAATTAGAAATTAAAGGAGACGATTTCTCTGTATTTTTGGACGCTTTCTCTGTATTTTTGGACGCTTTCTCTGTATTTTTGGACGCTTTCGATTTATTATTTACGTTCGATCAACAGCTTGAAAAACAAGGTTGAATGTCTGATGAGAAAATTCGAACATGTTATTAAAAACAATATTACATTTTCGAGTATATTTCACAAAATACCGTTACATCCGTTTGAAAATAAAATTAGGAATTAAAAAAGACGATTTCTCTGCGTTTTTGGACAATTTCGAGTATTTACGTTCGATCGACAGCTTTCTTCCACGGGGGGTTGAAAACTCGAGTCTCGCGTCACGTCGCGCTTGAAAAGATCAGGAACAAAATGTTTACCGATCTACGTTTACGGAGCTCGAGCGATGTTTGCCCGTGCTCTCCGGCCGATTTTCAAATTTCACCTCGGTGTATGGATCTACGGAGATTTTATTCTCTTCCGTCGAAGAGAGGGAGGCACGCAGCTTTCGCTCGATGGTGCTCGGTCATTCTGTGGGAAAAACGTGCAACGATTCGTCAAGGATCGCAGGGACGCACGTGTTCAGATCCGTGACCAATTTAACCGGATACCATGGCCTAGGTCGGAGGAGCCTCTACGAAACAAGCGCGTTTTGCTACCGCTGGTAGCGAGAAGGAAGGAACGTCAGTTGCACGCACGCATCTGGATCATTGTGATCCAGGTCTCTTCTGTGGAGGTGGACGTGGAAATCGCTTCGAAATTCGGGCACCGTGACAGCGGCCCGGAGCATCCACGGGGCACAGGACTGTGCATCGCGGATGTCTTCAGATGCTGAATCATTTGCCGAGAGAAAGGTCCTTTTCTGTTTCGAGCGGCGATACTGTGAAACTTTCCATGATTTTTCTGGAAATTGAATGTTTTATCTTTCAAGCTGGTATTTTTTTAATTTCAATGGGGTAAGCGGTGTAAAGTAAAAATAATATTAATAATATTAATAGATACACTTTTGTTGCGTTTTCTTGTTAACATTGATATTTTGAGAGACTTCCAAGCTACGAATTTTTAAACATGTACATACGTGAATTTCCAACTCTCTAACTTTCCAATCGGCGAGATTTGGAAGTTTCAATGTTAATGGAAAATTTGTGTCAAAATATATCGTGCAGCGGATGTGTGAATATACCTTTTTTTCTCGAAAAATTGTAAAAATCCAAATGCACGTAGAAGCGTTAAAAAATTTTCTTCGTGACTAAATCCACCATGGTCTTAAAGTTTGAAATTTTCTCTTTCTCAGAATCTCTCAAAATTTGCTATACGATCTTCTTTCGGTATTTTATTAAATTTAGAACGTGTCGACGAAATGTTGAGATTTCTTGAATTTTTGTCGTTTAACTCTAATATTGAACGTTCAATAAATGGTACAAAAAGGAATCCTACAACAAATTTTAAGAAATCGTTGCAGAGGAAAGACTTCAATCTTCAAAATGACAGTGGATCTGGTCTCGAGAAAAATTTTTTAACGTTTTTGCATATGTTTGGATTTTTACAATTTTCCTTTCGCTATACGACGTAAAATCATTTTCGAAAAAAAAAAGAACCAAACTCGCGATCATGAAAGTAGAAGGGTTCGCTGGTTTCAAAATAAAACCAAAGCGTAGCCTAATTTTTTCTTTTGCCAAGTTGTATCAATTTAAATTGCCATTGCCATAGTTATGCTCTTCGCTGTACATAAAAAGTTTCTGCAATTTGAAAATCGCATGTATGAAAAAGGAGAAAAACGATGCTCTCTTCCCTGTTGTGTGCATGGAATTTCTGCCATAAACGCGTCGTAGAACGATCCCAGTTGAACAATGTTTTCGGCGAATTCGTAGCCGCGGCGCGACTCGAATCGTCCATACGTCATAATTATACGAAGTCCTGGGACAGGACCACCCGGACAGACGACCCACCCCTATCCATTAGGCTCTATTAAATCAAAAGCAACGACCGGAGGAACCAGGAGGGGCCGGGTGGTTATCGAGTGGAGTCTTTGGCTCGTGGTCCCGGGACCGCGAGCGATCTATCGGAACCTTTGGCGAAAATAATTGAAAGTTGCTTGCACAGGGGAGGGGGGAGGGGGAAGTTTTCTCACGACTGTGTGATTTATCGTGATTCACGCGGACAAGAGGCGACTCGGGCCGGACGATTGTTTCTACTTTGTCTATCCCTGTGGCTTTATCGAGATCTGATGGTTAAACGATAGGTCTCTTCAGAGATTGTAGGTTTGCGCGGGAAATGAATTGTTAGGTGCAAGAGCGGTGTAATTGCGGTTAGAGTAGCTTCAACGTGTAATTCGTGAAAGAAATATTCCATTAGAGAAAGATAGAGAGAGAATGAGAGAAAGAGACGAAATTTTATCCGTAATCCCTTCTTTGTGTGAACTGGTCGTTTCGTCAAGCTTTCCAACACTCGGCAACTTGAAAATTGAACACGTTTCTGATTTCATAAATATTCTAACTTTTTTGCGCTGTTTTAAATTTTGTCAGTGTAATCGCGAGTTTTTAAAAATTTTATCCGTATAGTGCCCAAGTGCATCACGATGACGACGTGAAATCTCAAAATGTTTCGTAAAAATTTCCTTGCGCACTCGGAGAACGTTTTATTCTATTATTTTATTACCAACTATTTTATATTGTTATTAACTATTATTATATATATATAATATATCTTGTTTTATTAGCAACTATTTTATATTGTTACTAACCATTATTATATATATAATATATATATCTTATATTATTACTATTATTATATATATATGATATATATTTTATTTTATTACTAACTATTTTATATTATTACTAACTATTATTTTATATATATATAATATATATATATATATATTATTTTATTATCAACCATTTCATATTGTTACTAATATCATTTTATTACCAAACTCTGGAAATGTTGCGTATCTATACAGGGTTTTCAAGAAATTGCACAAAACATCACAGATGAGACAGAAATTAGAAAAATTCCACGATCGTGGAGAACTCTCCTAAGCTCTCCATTCGCCTAATAATTCAAGTAGTTCAACGTTCACCTCCATCGAACAACAATCCGGCAACTGTCGAAACGTTATTCCGCGAGATTGTTCCGGATGGGGAAAGCGTCGCGGCGATTGCGCCTCTTTTGACGGGTCGGTGGGGAAAGAGGGGGAACGAGGGGGAACGAGAGAGTCACCGGTGCGTCTCACGTGGCGCTCGTGGAACCTGTTAATAATTCCCGGCGCAGATTCGTCGGGACATTATATTCCGGATTCGTTTCAGCCGGCGCGGCGTCTTAATTAAATCGCCCGCCGTGAACCGACTCGCGCGATTTTTCATAAACCATGGGATACACGAGGCGCGACACTCACCCCCGTGCCAGCATGGGGGGAGGGGAGAGAAACACGTAGCAACAGCTTCGTTATAAGGAGACGCGTTCTACAGCTGCCTCGTTCAATCGCGGAGAGCTGCTCTCTTTTGTTTCCGCCGCTTGAAAAAGTTCCTTTGCAGGAGAGCGAGCGTTTCCTGCTAGTCTTGATGCGTTTCCTCGCACGGCGACGTAAATGATTTCCAATACGTGTTCGTCCGTTTCATCGATGGCTTCGAACGTAGGAGCAACACATCGCATAATGTGGAAATAAATTTTTAGATTGTTGAGTTTTGGATCTTCTGGGTCTCATTAACAAAACTTTGTTGGGGATCATACATAGTTTATTTTTTTTTTTTTTTTATCAATGTAACTTGCATCATTTGTGAGGATATTAGAACAGTTTTTATGGTGAAACAGTACATAGGAGTACATAGGAGGACACCGAGAAAAACGCTTGTTTTTTAGAGTTTATCAATATCTGGTTTGATACAGGTAATAAGCGAAGAGTATTTTCAAAATGCTCGGCTAAGATATTCGTTATTTTTCGTATGGGGAAAAATCTGCACATCACGAAGATTCAGGGTCGGAATTATTCAAATAATAAAATTCTTGCTCAATTATTCCAATTTTATTACACAATTTTATTTTATACAGCGCGGGCTGCGGATTGGACACGCCTCGCGCGGAGCGGAACGTTTATCGGAGAATATAAACATAATTCCGGTGTTGATCCGTTGGCGAACTGTCGAATTCGAAAGCGGAAATTCCGGCTCGTCGTAATTTCGTCGATAACCACCGATTTTGTCCAATTTCTCGCCCGAGCGGCGAATTTAGGTTCGACGACTCCGTTTCTTTGCGTCGGAGCACCCGGCGCAAAGAAATACGCGAGATGCCGTGACGTCGGAGAATTTCAACGGGAAATTTTGTATAAAGAAGTGATGGAGTATTCCTCTCAGAAACTGTGAATCTTTCATTAGATTCCGAGCACCTTCCTTATTAAAGGGTTGAAACTTTCTAGTAAACTCGACTGTGTATAAGAAGGTACGGAGGCGGCTGCTTCCTCCCTCCCTCTTCCTGAAACTTCCTCTTCCTGTTGCAAAACAAAAAGTACACAAGAAGCCTCCCCCTACCCACCCACCCTCCTCCACCTCCTCCCCCTCGAGTTACTTTAGCATTTTACACTTCTGCGAGCATACAACGCGAACGTTTCGCATCGGGGAGAATTAGTATCGGGAAGTTCGTCGATATCCTTCACCCCTCCCTCTCTCTCTCTTTCTCCTTCGTTCCACTCCCACCCCTCGGCGAGTTTCCGTTTCGTCTTCGTGACTGCACGAGACGAGATCAACAGTTGTGAAAACGCGAGAACGGCCGATGGAAAATCCGTGCAACGGGGAACGTGCCAGGTTTACCTGAGCCACCTGATTAGAAGTGAACGACCGTCTCTACCCGTGTGTACAAAACGGGTAGCTGCTGGCACGTTGATCGCGTTCTATGGGTGCCAAGTCGCGCCAACTCGCAGGTAAAATTAGCGTGAACGAGCTCTCTCCGCACCGCCGCTGCTGGCACGTTCACTGAAAAGCCGAGTTTCGTTCCACCCGGATATCGACTAGTCCAGATTAAACATACCGGCTCGCGCTCGTCGTTGTTCTTAATTTCTTGAGGGGACACGATCTTGTTAGCCGTAGCAAATTATCCCCCCCTCCTCGTTTGGTTCGTTTCTCGTAGAAATTCAGCCGATATCGTCGATCCAGAGGAACGATCCTGTTATCCTGTAACGAGAGAATTCTCGTAAATTTTCTTTTCTCTGTACCTTTTTCTTTTCTTTTTTTTTTTTCTTTTTCTTTTTTTTTTTTTTTTGTGCAGTCTTGACATCGATGTCATTAACGCTTAGGTGATTATTACACGGTACTTATATTTTGTAATATAATGGTTTACGTTGGTTATATATTGGAGCGTTCTCTTCAGATGATTTTGGAAAGTCAGAACAGTGATGGGATCAATCCCAACGATCATTCAAAGTTTCTGTTCAATTCTCGTAAATCGTTTGCGATGTTTTCGCGGTGATTTGATATCTTTCTTGGATACTTTTCTTTCGTTATTTAATTTTTCGAGTGATCCGTTGTTTCGACTCTGAAATCGAATCTTTAATCCGTGTCGGTTTATCGCGACGAACGGAAAGTTGCAGTTGTTCCTCGTTATTTATTTCCATCGTACAGCTGCCTGATAATGAATTATAATGTGCATTTCGCGCGAGCTCTGGGAAATTATATTCTACCGATTTCGCGAAGGGAAATCTGCCGATATTTTTATTCGCACCGGTGCGTAGCTTGTTAATCGGGACGGTGTCGAGAAAACACGCACGGTTTATTATTATTATATACAACGGCATTGTGAATGCAAGTAGACTGCGGGGAATTTATACGTTCGCTAATCTCGTTAATAATAATGTCTGCCAAAGGGAATAATGTTTATTATAACGCGTGCATTTCCAATAGTATATTGTATCGCACGTTGTAAAAGCGCGGCAATATATTGTTGGTGTAAAAATAATAGGCGTGCGGTTCTCGAAAATTAAGGGGGTAGAGACAATGTTTCACCAGTAATTGGATATATATTTTCGAGTGATATGTTTTGTACTGTTGCAACGTGCTCGATGCCTCAATGTCCTTGATCAATCCTATTTTTCCGAGGGAATAACTTAACTGGTATTGTCACGTATGAGGGAACAGGGTATGCATTAACGATTCAAAGGATCGGATGCGCTATTGTGAATGGTCGAGTGAATGATAGATGAAGTGTCACGTGAGAAGGGCGGCGGCCGTGATCGGTTAAATCTAGAGAAGAAATCGCAGGGATGATCGAACGATTCTTTGAATGCAACAAGTAGGACAGCGATGTGGCAGGGGACGAAATAAGAAACTCTTTTTGATCTTTGATTTTTTTTCAGATTTCTCATTAAATCTCTGATTACCAGGGATCGAGATAAACAAGTTCGTTTAAAAAATTATGCTCGAACTTGAGTGTTTAAAGAAAAAATATATTTTTGTGGAATTTTTGTAGAAGGTAGTCTCACACTTGGGGATATGTTTGAACAGCGTTCTCACGAAACAGATACTTTCGAATCTGTACGATAAAAGTTCGATGGAAACAAATTAATTTAGAACATTTTATATTCGAGTTTTATGTCATAGTCATCGAATAGTATTTAATTTGCTGCAAACGTTGTTAGAAGTCAGTCAGTTGGTACGAGTCGTCGTAAAGTATTTTGGCCAAGGACGAATCGACAATGATATGTTACATAAGCGCGGCAAAAAGGATCTACAGCCAGTTATTGCAACGTTTTCTAAATCGATAAGTTACAAGAAAGTGGAAGTCTCGTCTTGTTCGAATAAAAGTTGTGTAAAATTGTATAGTATAATTTTTAATCATACCCTTGCACCGTAACGACGTTGAGAACTTTTTTAATATTGATGGACAAACTGCCCGTTCCTCCGGCAGAGGAGCTTTTATTTTTACATTTCGCAAGATCCCTTCTTTCTGGAACTTTTGTTTTTAAGAGCATTTGTTTATCCGACTTGTAACGTAAGAATATTCTTAATAAGGTTCTAGGATTCTTAACGGAGCGTCTTATGATCCACGGTTAAAAGTCGCGAAAGTTTTTCGATCCCCGCTCTTCATTTACTTGATAAAATGTATCTTTTTTCACGCGGTAAATTGCAACACTATTTACGCGGTGCTTTTTATGCGCGATCTGAATTTACGTGGCCAGAAAATTGACTGTCGTAGATGTTGATCGAAACGTTCAACGAGCCTTAAAATTTCAACAAGATTCAAAGAAATGTTGCAGCAAAACGTCAGCAAATTTACGAAAACTTGGCCAACTTCTCGATAAGTTTGGGAACAAATTATCCGAAAAAAATTGGCATTGGCAATGAAAATGAACTCGAACTTGCAAATATTTCAAGGGACAAGGAGAATGAGTTTTGTGCCGATTAAAAAGAAAAAGATTGATCGTTTTAAATTACATTATTATCATTATTATTCACTATATCTCTATAATTTGTACCAGCTGTTTCTCTCTTTCAATATTTCGTTTTCTTTCGCACTGACGGATTTTCATTCGCGTAAATAGAGGAACGCAGTGTACGCAGTAACTAAAATTTTCGAGCGGTTGAATTCGAAGCTCAGATATCAGATTCTTCGGGTTCTCATCCGTCCGAGAGGCAGAACTCCGAGAACTCTGGCCGCGTCTAATCCAATTAAAGTACTCGCCTCATAAATAAACTTCTAAGCTCGTCGACTAATCACCGTTGCCACCGTTAACCGGCGGAAGTTAACTCAATCCGGGGGAGGGGGAAAAGTCCTTGGGAACAAAAGCAAGAAGAAAGCACATAATACACCCCCGGACGAAAGGGGTCTCTCTCACTCTATGGCTAAAGAGAGAAAGAAAGAAAGAGAGAGAGAGAGAGAGTATACAAATGCGCCCGTCCAAGTATTTAATTGCAGGGGAAGAAGTTTCCTGGGGAAATCGCGAAGGCGAGCGCCCGTAAATCAGCGGATCAACCGCTTGGTTTCCGCGGGCACCACCGCTCCCTACCACCATTATCCCCCGTTCTAAGAAATATTTATCCGAACGGCCGCGCGCAGCCAACCAACGATCCGTCGACAGTAAATCGATGCGGCAGTTAGGCATTCCACGTCAGACCGATCGCTCGTTCGTTTCCGCCGCTAAACGCCAGTTCCGCTGTCAAATAAAAGCCTACACTGTCGGCCAAAACTTTCGATTCGCGCACGGCCCTCTGCACCGTATGTACGGAAATTCTGGAAATTCAATTGAAGCGAATTGACCGATAATCACGCGATACACGGCGATTTCTCTGTCTGCCTGATGACGTCGAAGATGTGTACTTTGTTGCACAGGACTCGTGAGTCGGCAGGAGATTAAACAGTTCGATCGAGATCTCGAGAGACACAAGACAGTTATTTTAAACGGTGGATTTTTGACAAAATTGAAAACACAAGGCATAAAAGGCCTCATCTTTTCTTCAATTTAATCTCTACACTATTTTTATAATACATTATTAAATTTATTAAATTTCATGTATTTCGCGTGTTATTTGAAATATTTCTGCACCTCAAAATTTACACACGTGTAAATGTCCACTTTATTTTTTATTCTAATAAATAGCGATTGTAGCTGCGTCACATCTTTCAATATGCAATAAGCGTCCGTATGCAAACTTTTGACCGACAGTGTATATTTCCAAGCGGTTTCGCGCACCCGTCGATCGAACCGATCGAGTCGATCCATTCTCGCCAAGCAATTACTAGCCGCTGGTCGTTCGCTTGCTTTTCCAACTTTGTGTGCTGTACTTCGTGCGGTACTCCGCGGCCTGAACGATCCCGTTGTCTGGCGTTGAATAAAGAAAGGCGGACCGATCTGAAAAACTCGAAGGTCGACTAACGGCGGATAAGCGAGACAAATCGTGGCCCGGCCACGACCAGGATATTGGGAAGCGTGACGATTAACGCGATGCCGACGCGACCAGGCCCTTTGCCAACAATCCGGCGGGGAGCGGCCAGCTAGCAGTTAAACACGCGTGAAGTCCCTTGGATCCCGCGACGACAAAAGGACCAAGGAACCTTCCTTCCGACGCGTTCGTCGTCTAAGGGAAACCTCGCTGATTGAACTCGAAAATAAACGAAGCTCGTGGAAATTTGGATTTTCTGCCGAATATCTTCCCTAAGAGTTTTCTCGGTGATCCGCAGCGGTTTCGAACGGTGTTGAAAACGTTTCGCTCTGGGATAAATTACACGGTGGAAGGAAATGGGTTTTGTCTTTTGGTTGGAAATGATTTCCCCTGGAATTTCGGCACAAATAACAACGACCGTTCAAACTCACAGAATTGAAGCATCGATAAAAAATAATCGGTAAAAAAGATTCTTCCAGAAATTTCCAAGATAAGGAAGAATGTTCAGATAACTAGCAATTGATTCTCTGAGATAATTTCTAAAAGAAATTCGATTCACGCGAAATTTTTAATTAACGGCGGTTTCCTACGTAAGCGAACAGTCAGCCGTGAAACGTTAAAATATACTATACGTAATATCTTCTCGACATGGATTGGAACGTGGTTCTCAGATGCGTTTTCCAGTTGGGTCGCGGTGGTTTTTCCGCCGGGTCTAATCTAATTTCTCTCTCGCGAGAGAGCGTTTATAACAGGTTCCTCAAACGTTGCGCGCCGCGACGTTTTAATGGAAACGTCAGGTTTAGTCTGCGTGGTGGAGGATTCTCGGTTGCAAGAACCGGAAGCAAACCAGCGAACGGGGCGCGTTGCTAATGGGTCGCGCGCCGCCGCGACTCGGCGTTCTTATCGCGTTCGATTTTTCGCGAAACGAGCAAGAACGTTCTCGGATCAAAGAAACAGAGGCAGGACGACAAAAGTGGAGACGGTTGACGGGGCGACGAGCAAAATGAAATTGATGGCGGAAACGTCGCGTTTCCGGTCTGCTTTCGGGTCGATGGCGTAGGTCCACGTGGAACAGAGGGGCGTTCTCTCTGTCGTTGACGAGACAAAATGGATCCAGATGAAGATTTTTCAATATATATATATCTTTTTTGTTTGTTTTCTGATACGCTTCTACTTTTAGCCTACAAACTACTCTTTCTCGCCTAATTTTCTTGATTTCCTACTTATTTATATTAATTACCTTAAATTTAGTGACTATTTTTGTTTCATTACTGTACTGTCTTTTTCTATCTCCGCTTTTAATAGGATTGGGTATTCCACGCTTTCCGCCCTAACCTCCTTTTTTCCTGTTTCCTCTGATTTTTCAATATACACAGCAACACTTTGTTATAATTTTCACGTACATTTTTGACAATAAATTTTTACATGTTTTGAATATAGGTAAATTTCAAATACACAGAAGCGTTTGTAGTTCATACTGTTTATTAATAATCTCATGCAGAATTTATGATAGACGATCTAAGATGGTAGAGACTTGCTTTGTGATAATTGCTTCTGATTCAGTGACGATTTTAATAATCGTTAATGATGTTGAACGTATAGTTGTCGAAGTTTTTAAACGCGACTGTATTTAATGGTAATAAAATGAGCCCAGATGAATTTTTCAAATATACAGTAACACTTAGAGTTTTAACATAAATTTTTACACGTGTTGAATATAGGTAAATTTTAGATATATATAAGCGTTTGTAATTTATATTGTTCATCAATAATCTCATATAGAATTTAATGTCACGATTTAAGGTGGTAATACTGCGTGACATAATTACCAATCCGGTGACGACTTTAATAATCATTAAACACATAGCTATCGAGTTTCAAACGCTCTGACTCTATTTAATAGCAATAGAAATGGAAATTTGTCGGAGGTACGGTAAGCTTCAGATATTAATTTATTATATTAGACAAAGTAACGTTCGCGTTCCGAAACTCCGTTCCGTATTCGTGCATTGTGCGTGCAAACTGTGTGGGCAAGGAGTCGCATAATCCTACGAGACGCAAAAACAAACCGGCTTAAGGGGAACGTCGTGGCCGCGAGTCCTCGCATAATTTAATTAAAAGTTCATTTACGAATTACACGGTAAGTCGGGAGTTAAATCATCCGCGCAGGCGTATCGTATGCACTGGCCTGTTCGTCGGCGCTTTTCAGCTGATTTATTTCGTAGCAAACGAGCAGAAAAGAAGCTAGCTAGATTAAAAAAGGTGGCTGAGTTATGGTCTGTTGAAAATCGATTGACTACCGAAAGCTAACAGATTAACAGAGAACCCACCGTTACGATTCTTGTTCTTTCGCACTTTGCGGCTCCCACCCCTTTCTCTTGCGAATTTTTTTTTTTTTTTTTTTTGCTACGGGAAACGGAAACATCCTGCGTAATTCAAAATATTGTAAATTCTCCAATGTAAATTGTTCACCGTGAAATATTGAAAATAAATTTCGATCGGAGAAGAGTACTCGCGGATTCTACTTTCAGATAGCAAATTATTAATTCAAACGAGCGTAGGAAATTTTATAACTACCCCTACCCGTAGCTTTAGCCAGGGAAAGATGGGACATCACGTCAGCCGACCATTAGTGTGTTAATACGAAGGACAGGTAGTAATAACAGCGGAGAAATGAGTTTCTGTTATTCCGATTGACGTCAGCCGCATTATACAAATGCAATATCCCGGCACAAAATTTCCACCATTATTTCCTGATCACGACCACTCTGGTTCGAACTATGAAGCATCACACCAATATCACATTTGACAAACTACATCCATATTAATAGTTCTCCGCTATTCCCATCACTTTGGAAATCTTACCAATATCTAACGTTCAGTTACATATTGATAAGAATCTATTGAAATCTTTAATTGTAGAAAATTCTATAAAGGTACCTACGTCAAACTTGCGTTTAACGCGTTTAATCTTTTATTCGACTTGCTGTTGAATTCTATTAGTAAAAATACTCGATATTCCTTTCAAAATTCGTTCCTTTTCGTTATCAAACCGCAGTTCACTCGAGATTCTTCACGTCTCTGAGCAAACTTCGCGACAATTTCGCCGTGATAGATCGTAACGTATTCATTGGAACACGTGCAACGAATGGTCATTGAGTCGACACGCGCGGCAGAACCGAACCGCGGAAAAAAGGGGATGAACGAAATGGTAAAACGAAACAACGGAAACAACGGAATTCCATTGGCGATTAACGCATATCGTGTTTCGAGAGGTTTCCTTGTACGTACGAGGCCGTGCCCGCGTCTAAAAATCGAGGGAACCGGCGAAGAAAGCATCGTAAGAACCGCGTAAAAACGCGTGACGTCCCAGCGATCTACCTATGCCGCAGGGGACCACCCGCACGCAACCTGTACGCCACTTTCTTTTCTTTGCCTCCCACCTTCTCCTCCCATTTTTCCTCCTTCTTCCCCTCCACCCTTCTTTCCTCCTTTTTATTCGCCTTCTCCTTCACGTCTACACTTCGTCTCGCTTCGTCTCGTCTTCTTCTTCTTCTTCTTCTTCTTCCTCTTCTTCTTTTTCTTCTTCTTCTTCTTCTTTTGCTGCTGATGTTGAAGTTGTTTCTGCGTTGTGTGTCCGCGAAAAAATGTTTACACACGATTTGAAAATATTCAATGAAGGTTTTGCAATGATAAAGGAGGGATTCCGCCTCGTGAAAAGTGAAATTTACTTTGATTTTCAATTCTCCAGATTTATCGAATTTCATATGCAAGTTTTCTGAAATTTCCTCTATTTCGAGAAATATGCTGTTGGATTCCGTGTAATGGAGTCAACACGCTTAATAATTTTGAAGAGTTTATTCGTTGTTCGTGGTCGTGTATGATGTAGGATGATATAGAATGATATAGAATGTTCTGTGATCTTCTAGTCTGTCTCTCTCTACTGTGGTATTCTATTCTGTCTAACTTTACTGTAGTATTCTAACTCTCTACTGTAAAACATGTCCTTATATATATTTGGTTATCATCGTCAAGTGGAAGGGGAAGGAGCATGAATGACCAAGTATTGGATCTTGCCCTTATGACTAACTATTCACAGTCCACTTTTATGTGGACTGTTTCTAGCTCGTTGTCATTATTAGCATAGATCCAATATTGTCCAACAATGCCAAAACTCGCAGTCCATTGATAGTAATTTATACGAAATTCAAAGTATGTATCATAACATGGAAGAAGCTTCGACTCTTTGAAATTACGCCAATAAAAAAAAGGGTATCCAGTTGGAATCGCAATCTCTTTCAAACAATCTCCTTTACAGAGCAGGGATTATCAAAAATTCGCCCGATGGACCCTTCCTTCGGCACGAGTTCTCTTGCTTCTCTTCATCCTCCCCTTCCTCCACTTTTTCTTCCCTCAAGTTCTCGTTCGTCTTTTCTCTTCCTCTTTGCTCTCACGTAGTCTCTCTCTCTCTCTCTCTCTCTCTCTCCATCTCTGATCGGCCCCAGTCCCCCTTTTGCGGATTTACGAGTTGACCAGACTTTACAAATGGCCACGGTGTTCTTTTCTGGGGCAACGTGTCGCACGTGGTTCCTCCTTTTTCGAGGGAGTCGTGTTTCCACGACGACTGTCTGTTACCGCGCGCGCGAACGAACAAGATAATAGAAAATGGGTAGAGTAAAGAATATATCGCCTCGTAAAGCAGCATGAGAGAGAGATATATAAGAGAAGGGGGAGGGGGACTTGTGTCTTTTTTTTTTTCGGCTGTTCGCTCGATATCCGGAGATACGATCGATGTAAGCTCCGTTGGAATTGACTCGAGATGATTTTTCGTTTGTTCGTCGATTTCTTTTTTTCATCTGCCTGATAAAAAAAAGAAAAATAAAAAAAAACGCGACTTGAATCACACGATCATCTCGCATCGTCTATCGAAACTTTGAAGAAAACGTGCAGTTTATCGGATCGTTTGTAGTTTGTTCTAGCGATGAATCGATTGCAACGAAACGTCAGAAATTGTCAGAAAATGAGTACAGGTCAGAGTAAATAATATATATCAACAGATATGAAATATTTTCGTTACAAAAAGCAGATAATACTTAGACAATCTTGATACATCCACATTTTCGACAATTTTATTTCGTCTAAAGTCGTAGTCACATTCAGCACTTTAAAAATATCGAATGATTTATTTACGATAATTATCAGCCGCCAGATTTTGGACTGGGGAAATCGACGGTTCAAAGTTCTCGGAGCAAATACCGAATAAATGTTAATTCGCAAATCGTTCATGCGTTAGTTTCGCTATTAACTTTGGCTCGTGTGTTTGCCTCGCTTTTGCTTCATGCGGAATATTATATAATGTTTTTGTTCGGCGATTATTATTATTATTATTGTTGTTGCTGTTTGTAACGTAGTTTGACGTTTTAATGACGAAATGGGTACGATAATTACGTAGAATAATTGATATCTCCTTACGAAAATTGGCGTTATTATCTGTAATGTAATTGGGCCCATTTTAATAGGTATCTATATGATTGTTATTACGATCTGTATTATATTTAGATACTGTAACGACAATTACACACATAGTAGTCTGAATTATTTATTCACCGTTCTAGCCGCCATTTAGTTATGAATCGTTTCGTTTTAATTAATTCAAGAGTATCTCGTTTCGTCATTATCAACGGCGTTTATAATAGGCAAAATAGGAAAATGCAAATTAAAATTACTTAATTCGAGTCTAATTTAATGATCTGGCGATCATCAGTGATTCGCACTAATTGAGGATTCCGATATTCCGCAACTTTCTCTCTGCGTCTGGGAAATAATATTTCGATAATTAAATTCAAATTTCGAATCTTTTACAAACACTGAACAATTAGATCGTTAATTTTAAACAAAATATTCATTGAGATTAATATTCATTTGCAGTGGTAATATAACAATTCCATTACTTTTATTCCACGAATGTTTGAAGCAAGTGTCAACTTCTTTCCAACATCGTGAGATTAATTTAGATACAATTATTAAGATGTGATTAACGCAACGAAGCAATGACTGATTTACAGTTTCACTCGTGCGATTTCGCTTCGCCTTGTAAACTTTCGACGAATTGCCCAAAGAGTTGTTCCTTGTTTAAAAAGAAGAAAGCATATTTGAACACCTGCCTCTTAACTACGAGAGTACCAAATCTTTTTAAGAGCTGAGTCTAAACGTGCAATTTCCATCAATCATGCTCCTGTGGTTTTCGCTGCGATCATTAGAGAGAGAGAGAGAGAGAGAGAGAGAGAGAAGCACGTCTGCGTTTCACCTGCCGATTTTCATCACGTGTCATCGACACTCGAAAACCAGATAACTAGATTCTAACGTAACGGAACCTCGAGTAGAAATTTTGTCACCAACTAGATTTTTACTTTTCAACATACGATGAAAGAAAGCCAGAGCAGAGACTTTGCTTCGAAATATTACAAGTATTTTATTTCGAATGTTTCCCATCGCGAACACGATAAATGCTACTTTGAGTGTAAGGTATGACTTTTCCTTATCCTTAAATTTCGCCGAGAAGTGTAAACGACGGGGAGGCAGTGCTTAGAAGAAGTATTTTCGATGCCGATTTCGATCGTTGTAATTCCGTGGAACTTTCATTTCACGCCCGGGCCAACAAATGTCCCATGGCAGCAGCTGTTTTTGACAAATCTGGCAATCATATTTTATCCGCCGATGGCGGAACTTCACCGGCCCGAGCCATCGGCGCTGTTCCACCGTTTCTCGACCAAGCGCGGCGAGTTTCCGCGATTTTTTCCTTCGTCGTCGTGTCGTTTCGAACGCGCGCGTGCCAAGAGAGAAAGAGAAAGAGACGTGATCGCCTCGTTTAACGAGGAGACAGACGGTGCTGAGAGCTAAAGCGTCGATACCGAGACCACAAGCCACGGGGTCCACGAAACACGTTAAACACGGCAAAGTTATACAACTTGTCAGAGAGGCAAAAAAGAGTAACCAAGGTCCAATATTTCCTGCATGTTCGTCATGCAGCGGAGAGACAGTTCAGACTGAGTTGCACTAACAGGTTGTAGAAGTTGTACAACACGACAAAACATCGTTACGTAATTTGTTTCGTTGCATGGCGCGGACCTGATTCGAGTCGAGTGTTCTTCAGCTCGAGCTTCTCCAACAATTGATCAACCGATTTTTCAAAATACGAAGAACGACTCGCGTACCTGCTGTCGAAAATATAACGAGTTTCGCGAAGGTTATACTTCTTCCTTGAATTTCTTAATTAGGTTGAAAAGGGTTGCGAATGACGGTACTCTCTCGTTCTTCTTGTTCGAGTCACAATGTTCCATTACGTCGCCAGTACGGGTATTAATTTGCTCTTCGAGATTGATATCGGAGAGAGAACGTAACCACGTTGTAATATTTGACGAAAGATAAAAATTGTAATTTAGGATTTTTTCGGCAAAGTTTGCAAGTTCTCTCTCCAAATGATATCTCGCAGTAACGAAATTCCATGTCATTAATTTAATTAACCATACATCATCGGCCTGGCTTCCAAATTTCACGTTGTTCCTTCTCGCAGCCCATCATTTCTTCTCAATTTTTGTCCACTTAATCGTAACTCGTTTAATTCACCGTTCCGTCTCCTTCCAGTCCACTTTTGCACGCCAAGAAAATCCCAAGATTGATTGCGAGACCGCAGGAACGTGATACATCGTCTTTTTAACCTGAATTGCATAATCACGTTAATTATGTGATTATGCGCGCGCGCGCAACGAGACTGTACACACGCTTCTAGCATTAAAACGAAACCCTTGGAGTACAGCGGCCTTAATAGATAACATTATACTTAAGTGCATTCTGGCGATCCATCCGGGTGGTCCATCCCTCCACCGGTTGATTTCGTTCCTCGTTGACGAGAGTAAAGAGATGGTTCCTCGAGTGGTTCTTTGTTAAGGTTTACACGAACATCAGCGTGATAAATTCCGATTACACAACCATCTTCAAAGGTACCACCGAAAAGGACCAAAGAAAAAGAAGAGAAAGAGAGGGAGAGAGAGACAGAGAGAATTCGATTTTGATAATCGCGCGTATTCAGCATCTTTCGCGACAGATCGCGACAGATCTCGTGCATCGTACGAGAAATTCAAATAAAATCCGCCCGAAATATATTATTGTCAAATGGAATAAGAATTCTTAGGAAAATGTTCAGGCATCATTTATGGAACGAGATGGAACGTGAAAATTGCCACAAAGGCGCCGCGGTCTAATTACAAACGAGCGTTTGCACATTTATTCGCCGGGGATTTGCCCGAGGATCGGCGTGATAAATTTCGATTGCGCGGTCGCGACAGCCACTTTGCCTCTCTTGTTAAACTTTGAAAGAGAAGAGAGGAGGGAAAGGAGAGAAAGGAGACGAGAGGAGAAAGGGTTAAAGCTTCCGGCACGGTGGCACACAGGCTGGTCGCGGTGACCGGAATAATTAGGATCAACGAAAAGAAAATATCTAAGCGCGTCACGTAACCTGCCGTTTCGAAAGAGGTGGGCCGCCCTCTTTGGTGGAAATGTATTCACAACGGTGGGGTGGTCCGAGCGTGCGGTAAGAGTCAAAAGACATTACCACAAAAGGCCGCGGAAACGGTCCCCGTCGGGGAAAGGGGGCGAACAGAGAAACCCCCGGTCCTTCCGCTCACAATTAGGAAGCCCGGATTAGTATAACGAGTTTTCCTGCCGTTTACGTCCGAGATGCGTCGCCACGAGACTTCTAAATGCCCCTGGGCCGGAAAAAAGGCCGCGTTAAGCTTGCACGTAGCCGCGACCCTCTTTCGCTCGAAATCAAGAAGACACTATCCTCCAGCTTGATCTCTCGCGCCAGAACGAAATTTCTTCTCGTGGTTCGTAAAAGCGAATCTTCTTACCGGAGTGGATATTTTTACACGGCGGATATTTTGGCACAATTTGTTGAACGTTTCGCGGAGAAGTTCTTCTCTCAGAGACGAAACGTTGAGAAACGTTTTTTTGAAAATGAAATGAAATGACTAACAGGGATCGAGTTTATTCCGGGATAGTAAGTAAAATCTCTATGGTAGGTGTAAAGAAATCAAATTCGTTCGTTATCGTTTTACTTCTTTTCTTTTAACTGGTGTTTGTGAAATGTTACTCGAATTTTCTCTCGTGCCTCGTGGAATGCTTTTCCCGGAATTATTCCCGAGTATTTTTGTTTGTCATTTCTCGGACTGTTTGCCCGTTCTACGTAAGATAAATTTCAAACTTTAATTAAACTGAAAGATAATATTTCCTGCTCGCCGTTTTATCCATATTATCCAAACGAATATAAAGTATTTTATACCCTCTTGGGAAAAACGAGAAAATTTTCTTTCAACAACGAGATTAACAACACACTTGTTTCTACGAATACGCTGTACGCTCGAGCATCAGAGAACGAAGCTGCGAGAAAGAAAGGAAAATTCGAACCAATTGCCATATTCGACGTCCGCGAAATATTCAACTCTCTCCGTCAGAGGCCGAGAGAACACCTTCCTCTTGAAAATACCCGGCCGTCCAAGCTGAAACGTAAAGAACAAGGTAAAGGAACGAGGTTTCCGCGTAAACTCGCTTGACCTGGCGGGCGTGCAAGACCCCCAGACAAGTGTCCCCAATTTTTATCGACACCCCTCGTGTCGTGTGTTGCGCTCTCAGCAACACACGGCACGGACAAAGAGAGAAACACGCCACGAACTTTACACATACACCTCGTACATCGTTGAATCTCCGTAGAATCTACACTTCCGAGCTGGCTCTTAACTCGCATTGTTCCACCACGCGCAAAAGACGTAATGACCGGACGTGGTGCTCACGAAGAACGCCTAATATTAGTGTTTCGACCGGGATAATACGTACAATGTCCGTGGCAAAGTACAACGTTGCGAGGCGTCGCGTTTCCCCATAACAGTCGCGTCCCGTTGAAATTGATCGGTTCGTCGAATCGTAGGACTTTCATTTTCAGGACGTTGAACAGGCTACACGCCGTCACTGGGCGAAACGCGAACGGTATGGAAGGATCGTGGGCAGGGATATAATGATCACGGGCGGCGTTTTGTACCGTTGCACACGCTGCAAGGGAAGATGTCGATCGTCCGAGCATTCCTCTTTCTTCTCCTCGTTCATGTTCCAACTTCTTTTATTCGGCGTCGATTCAATTATTTCGAGAGTTATAACTTGAACGTTGATCGTGTAGTTTATCACTGGCGGCGATATTGTCAAAATTTAGAATTGCACGAATTGTATCCAAAGCGCAATTTTCTGTAAAAATCTTAAAGCTTAACCAGATGGCAAAAACTTTTATTTATTACACATAATTCGCTCGCGTCTCACCAGAATTGTACCTACCTACTGTAAAAAAAGATTCTGGAAGAAAATTTTGATTCCATTTCAACGATCAGAAACTCACACGCTCAACGACGAATTTTCAAATCAAGTAGAATACCGCGGAAAATTTCTCTCCGTCACGAAAAGACACTGTGACCTGTGCAATTTTACACTTTGAAATCTTCTAAATAGTTACTAATGTGGTAGTTATGTGTAGACAACTATGACACAGCCTAATATCCGTAACACGACAGTATACTGTGTCGAATGTTGCTGAACCGTGTAGAATCGTGTTATAATATATTGTAATTTGTCATTACTGATTACACTGTTGCATAAATGTTCAACTGGATCACGAAACTATTATTTTACGCCTTTAATACGTATTATTTTACAGACTACCAAATTTTACACTTTGAAATTTTCTATAAATGTTCAACTGAACCATGAAACTATTTTTTTACGCCTTTAATACGTATTATTTTACAAACTACCAAACTTTACCATCACGATCCTCTCGCGTCTCTCAATTGTTTCTGGCTACTGTAAAAAAGATTCTGAAAAAGAATTTCGTTAACAAAAAGGCACCGTGCCTCGTGCAATTTTACACTTTGAAATTTTCTATAAATGTTCAACTGAACCATGAAACTATTTTTTTACGCCTTTAATACGTATTATTTTACAAACTACCAAACTTTACCATCACGATCCTCTCGCGTCTCTCAATTGTTTCTGGCTACTGTAAAAAAGATTCTGAAAAAGAATTTCGTTAACAAAAAGGCACCGTGCCTCGTGCAATTTTACACTTTGAAATTTTCTATAAATGTTCAACTGGATCATAAAATTTTCACTTTACGCCTTCGATACGTGTTTGCATTATCCTACGAATTATCAAACTTCGTCGTCCGCTTGGAAGAAGGATTCAGAAAATTTTGATTCCAACTGGACGATCAGATACTGAACGGTCAACAACGTCGTCACCGCGTGAAGTAAACAGTAGAGCAGAAACACGGACAAGGGACGTAATAGCAAGGGGTGGCGTTTTATACGGTGCACACGCTGCAAGGGAAGATGCTGATCGCCTAACCATTTTCTTCCTCCTCCTCCTCCTCCTCTCCTTCTTCTTCTTCTTCTTCTTTCTCGGTCGACGTTGTCTCTTCCTCTCCGTCCAGGCAACTTTCAGCGGTGGAGGCCATAACAGCAATTTCCACCAAGGTTTTTTTTTTTTTTCTTTTACCAGCGGAGACCAACCACGACGGTCGACATTGCCTACGGTAGCCGCCGTAGGAGATGGTCGCATGAAAATGTAAGCCGGATCCGGACTGAACGGCAACAGAGGGGAGAAAAAGGGGACTTTGGTCGGTCGCGGAAGAGCCAGCACGCGCATCGACGCGTATCGACGAGCCGGAAAAACCGCGGCAATCTCGCGGATTGTTCGCCTGCCAGCGCCTGCTCGAGTCACCCTCGCGAACGATATCTGACGCGACGGAGGTTTCCTGCTGCTTTTTGTTTTCGCAATTCCTTCTTACACCGACTCTGCCCTCGTCTTTGAAACGACGTGATGTTTGAAGAGTGCTCGGACGTGTCGGCGAGTACGGTTGCGGTGAAAATCTCGTACGAAGGAACATGACAATCAACAGAATGGAATTATTCGTCTTTCGGGAAATTAAGTTCGAGTACGTTTGTTAAAGGTGCACAGTGCGGGGCGAGTTTCAGCGATCTTTTTCCGGAATCACAGATAATACGTTTCGATGATGTCGGAAAAATTGGTAAAATACTCTTGGTCGGGGGAGAGGGAAGTATTAATAACGCGAGCGTTTTACTGATTGGAAAGCAGGGAAAGGGAGAAGGCGCGGTATAATGCTGAATAAATTTGTGTTCTTACAACGTGTTTACATTCATAATTACGGCGCGATGATTTGCGCATTTGCGAGAAATTTTAATTGGCGGGAATAACGGCGGTAGCAATACGCGAAAATACGCGGAGTATCGCGGGGCAGGGCAATTCTTGCGATATTTAAACGCGAAACAAATCGTGTTGTCGCACGGGCTCGAGTGAATATCTGCGGATCATTTGCAATACTCCTCGAGTAAAGAACAGAAGCGTCTCTTTTCAAAGCGTAATCGTGAAATGTATCGATTCACGAACTCTCGTTCTCTGCTTCGTCACTTTCTTCTTTGCTCTTCCAACTTTTGCTAAACTTTCGGACGGTGAGAGAGAGAGAGAATAGAAAAAAGTCGAAAGACTCGGGTAAATCGTGGGGCCAGACGGCTCCTGTTAAAAATGGCCGGCGCGAGAGTGCACAGACCGTGCAATGGTAACCGGGGTGGTGGAATATCGTACACGGCAAATACGAAAGAATGGCAGGGGCCTCGCTAAAAGGGCGAACGCATCTCGGTGAGGAGGGGAGGTTAGCAGAGTCGTTAGGTGCTCCGGGCCACGGCCGCCATATTTTATTACTTAAACGGCATGCCGGGTAGGTTGTTTGTTGGTTAAACAAGGAATTAATGCCGCGGTAATCTGTCATTATGGATACTCGTGCAGGAGAACCCCGTGGTTGCATGCTGTTCTCCTCTTCGATCCTCTTCCTTCTTCTTTTCTCTCTCTCTCTCTCTCTTTTTCTTGTTAACCCACTGTGTTTCGCCCTGTTTCGCATAATTTCCAATTGGCTCCTTCGCAAACGAGAAGGATAAAAGAGCAAAGCAAATGAGAAGAAGAAGAAACAAAAAGGGCAGAGAGAAAGAGAGAGAGAGAGAGAGAAAGTATGCAAAAGGAAAGAGAAGACGAAGAGAGGGAACCAGGTGGTCGAAGAGGCCAAGGGAGAGAAAGAGAGAGACAGAGAGAGAGAGAGAGGATCGAGAGCTGATGTTGCACACCACGTCGACCGGTTGATACGCGTACGAAGTGTGTCATTCGAGCGCGACGCCATCGGCGATCCATCATCGAAAATGCCAGCGAATGAATAATGGACGAATCAATGTTGCTCGTTCCGGCCCGAACTACGGCCGCCGGACTTTTCGACCGTCTACGAACGAGTCGCCCCGGCATTGCGTATCATACGAGCTTCCGCGAACTTTCCGATCGATCTCGATGCGGATGCTGACGGAAATTGCTGCCTCTTTAACCGTGAATTTTTACGTCGACGTTGCCTCGTTTTCCACAAATTCTGGATATCTCTCTCTCTCTTTCTGCTTTCTTCCGATATTTCGCTTCGTAAGAAATTTTCACTCGAATTTTGAAACGCGACAGCGTTTCTCGTACTTTGGAAAATACTTTGGGGATTTTAATGAACGATAATCTTGGCGAGACTCACGTTTCAGAACGTCTAGATTTGGAATCTTCGAGTTAATCGCGAGATTAAGAAACGAATAATCAGACGAGAAAGAAATGTAGCTGTTGATCAACGTTAGTCGATCACGCTAGATCGGCGGCTAGCTAGAGCGACGAAAGTAGCAATTTTCCAAGCAAACGCACTTCCACGATCTACTGCTGTTTCTACCGATCTCTCGCAGACAAGAAATTTTAGCTCGAATTTCGAGTGGTGGACGATCAACAATGTTCGTAATTAGAAATACTTTTGTTGCTGAGGGATGTCGCCACTTTATAGTTTTCTGTTTCTGTTTTTTACTGTTGTTCCGTTGTGGCGGTACTATCGGGGTGTCTTTCCTGTTGCTATGCCACTCCACGTGGTCACTCGCATTTCTTGTCTGGACCGAACAACTTCTGAAGACGTTCCACGTATAATCTCGAAATAAATATATATTTGTACTCACTGTTAACTGGACGCGTGTTTATTCCACTATAACCTAATTCCATCAACTTTCACTAACTTTGTGAACGACTAACCTTAATGAAAATCGTTTCAGAACGTCCAGATTTAAAATTTACTAATAACAAGAATTGGATGTTAATCGCCAGATTAAGAAATGAATAATCAGACGAGAGAAACATAACGAGAGAGAGAGAGGAATGTAGTCATCGATCAAATCGTTAATTCCATCAAATCACGGCAAATCGGCGACTAGTTGGAGCGATGGAAGTAGCAATTTTCCAAGCAAACGCGCTTCGAGTAGTCCGCGGCAACAACGCCGCACACTATCCGGGAATTGAATAACACGAAGAGGCTCTCGGTTATATATGGAATGGATAGCCGATTATTATCGCGATATAGCATCCGTCGAGAAGTCTGGTAATTGGCGGGAGGAAGCGTAATCGCGGCGTTAACACCGCTTTCGACAAATACCCCGGCCACGGTTTCTATCGTGGCTTTCAACGAGATCGATCCAAACTCCCTCTCCTTCCCTCCCTCCCTCTCTCTCTCTCTCTCTCTCTCTCTCTCGTAGCGCGTAATCCTGAAATTTGTGATTCATTCAGCCTGCTGTTGCTGCCCGATCGTTTCATTATTCATCCAGCCCTTTGTGGAATCGCTTCGCTCTGGCTGGCTACCGACGATCTCGATAATTCTCGGGTGCCAGGTTATTGCTATGGTGTTTGATTGGCACGTAAGAACGCACGAAAGTTTCATCCTTGCACCACGACGGGGTAAAGTGAAACACTTTAGAAACGAGCCGCGATCACGATGTTTAGGATTCCATAAGTACGTACATATGTCTCGAGGTGGCTAAGTGGCAGGCGTGAGTGTGTTTACGTGTACGGAAAACGAGGGCGGGGGGTTGACGTTTTAAGGAGAATGACGCGTGTTAAGAGAGAGAGAGAGAGAGAGAGAGAGAGAGCGACTCTCCCAAGGGAGAAAACCACTAGGGAGGATTTCTAGCCTTCCTGGCGCATTAGGCACCTCGTAAGTGCTTGGAAAGAATTATCTTCGCTTATGTGTCGGGGCCCGTTGATCTGGAAAACTCTGCTCCTCCGTTTGTCGGACAGCTGAAAGTTCCTGTTCAAGTCGCGCTTTTGTTTAACACGTTATTTTTCACGATATGCCCACGCCATTTCGTTACATTACATTTGCTTCTGACGTTTGTGTTACAATTTCTACAACAGTAGAGAAACTGTAATTACGTATGAAGAAAAGTGTTTAGAGTTTGAAGATGCATTACAGAGCTTATGAATTTAATTTTGCGGTATTATTTTGACAAACACACATAGGTTGTATGCTCTTACGTAATAATTTTTAACGACGTCAAAATCAATTTGAAATAACGCATTTCCTTCGAAGTGGTTTTTAGTGTTGTCGTTTATGTTACAATAATACTAAACAACAATAAATAATATTAAATAGTATGTTATTATGTATAATGTTATTAAAATGTCGATACCTGACGTTTTATTACAAACTTTTTAAAAATTCTTCATTTTACAATGAAAATAACTTGAACGAAAAGTTCGCTATGGGATTATTATTATACGTGTTAATTGAAACTCGATAATAACCCACGTGACGCCATTTTCGAAAACGAATCCAAAATTTAAAACCCAAAACCGAGAAATAAAAATACCAACTGTCTAGAGCCTCGAACTTGCTGTAGCTCTCAAATATTAACACCGAAATAAAATATCCAGGAAACAGAGTCGATCGATTCGAACGCCGAGCAACGCGTCGTTGATCTATATTTGTCGATCGTCGGCAGGCGTCACGTGCGCCGTCGAGCGCCGGGGCGGAGGAAAAGGTCAGGCCGTTAGCCAGAGTGTGGATCGAAGTGTTGGAAATTGATTAAGACGCTCGTTAACGAGCCTTCCCGGCGATGTTTAGAAACGTTTCAACGGGGCAACGAACAACAAAGCGAAACGGCCAGCCACTGTCCATTGGCGTGGAACCGGGAGGACGTGGTGGCTGGTTGGAAACGTCACCAGAAATAATCGACGTTCTCGTCGAGGCCCGAAGGCGATCGGTATCGGATCGATCGGGATCGGGCCGGGCTAATTGCACCGTGCAAGCAGCCACGCCGCACGGCTGCCCCCTAAATGCAGGAAATAATGCATTTCGTGAGCCAGTCGATCGGTCATCTTATTACCCGGGCGAGACGATGAGTAGGTATGACGAAGGTGGCTGGATCATCGGGACCAGACAATTTAATTGTTCCAACTTAAATGGAGAGCAGCTGCCTCCTGGTGGCCTAACAAGCTGGTAATAACCTGGCTGCTAAGGTCGTCCCTCTCCTTTGTCCGAGCCCTTAACCCCTTGCGCGGACCATAACGAGTGACCGAACCGTATACAATAATTCGTCGCCTTCTTTCTGAACTCATCGCTACATATATCGCCATCACTGGATAGAAATGATTGAAGAGTAATAAATTTATCGTTGGCTTTGCCTATTTTGTTTTACTTATTACAACATGTTACGCTATAACATATAATGTATAATACGTTATAACATAATCCACGTTATGCCTAATATTGCCTACATTCTAGTCAAATACATTGACATTTAGTGTGTTTGTTGTTATATTATATTACGGATTAAAGCTGTATTAAATTTTAAACGAAATAAAATTTTCTACAGTGTCAGAAAACGACGTTACTTATAGGTATCGTTAACCACTTGCGCTGGCAACTGGTTCGCGGACCATAACGAGTGACCGAACCGTATACAATAATTCGTTGCTTTCTTTTCCTTTCGAACTCGTCGATACTGGATAGAAATTACTAAGAAGTAACAAACTTATCATTTGTTTGGCTTGGGATACATTTAATTATTTTTTTGTACTTGAAACTGAGAAAATGTTGCAATTTGGGACAAAAACGACGTCCTGCTTCGGGCTTCTTCGTCGTTGCTCGATTACAGAACTTGTACGCGTTTCCAAGAATTTTTCAACGCCTCGAGGTTAATTTTATGCATACAGAACATGTATAACTATACAATTTATACAATTGTACACTTGTGCAATTCGACGTTCATTCAAAAGCGCTGCAGTTTTATCTTAACTGATGGAATTAGGTTTTAGTGGAATAAACACGCGTCCAGTTAACAGTGAGAAAAATATATATTTATTTCGAGACTATACGTGGAACGTCTTTAGAAGTTGTTCGGTCCAGACAAGAAATGCGAGTGACCACGTGGAGTGGCATAGCAACAGGGAAGATAGTACCGCCACAGCGGAACAACAGTAAAAAACAGAAACAGTAAAATACAAAGTGGCGACATCCCTGAGCTCGTTAAGGTCAGCAATCGTTGACCACCAACATTAACCAACATTTCTCAAGCTGTACAATAAATTCCAAGAGTCCACGTAGAACGTATCACTTTTAATTTCAGGTAAATAGACGAAGGTATACGAGTCATTGTGTAATATCTAGAGTTGCAAGAACTCGTGCAAATTGCAAAATTACCGAGCTACAACTTTTTGAAAATCATTCGCGGATCGACAGAAAAATTCGATCACCCCCGTTTACAACCCCTCGTGTCGAAAAGAAATGTTTAACGGATTAAGAGACTGCAAAGAATATATAGAATTATACAATTGGACGTTTGTTCAAAAGCGCTGCAGTTCGATAGTTCGAGGTAGAATTGACTTTCGTTTTTACTTACTCCGACTGTCATTTATAGTCTTCAGGTAGCACCCGTGTTCCTTTTAGGGATCTCTCGCAGTTCCTAGAAGGTCCGAGGAGATCCTTTGCGTTTGTGTGTATGTGCCTGTTTTATGTTTTTCCTTTAACGTGAATTTTATCGTACTACCGATTTTCTTTATGCATGAGAATTTATAATTTACGCTTGATATCTTTGAGCGGAAATGAGGCTGCATAATATAGTAGGTGTAAAAGTCGGTATATCTAATAAATAATAAGTAATAAATTTTCAAAGCAGTTAACTTGAACGTGACAGTCGAACTTGATCGTAAATGGTTGGAAATTATTTTTAAAGACTTTGAGATTATCGCGTACAGTCGTGTATAAAGGAGAAAGGAAGAAATCTAAAATATTTAGATACTTTGTTAATCAATTAATAAATTAACAAGTTTGAAAGGAATTTTGAATTGAACAACTCGCAACTATCGCTGAAAAGGCAAGTTTGTCTCGCGGAACATTCGATGAAGTACAGATTGAAAATTCCAAATAAAGTGGAGGGGGTAGCAACGTGACCTTGAGCAGGAGACACTCCGAGTCGCACTGTAGCGCCTAACCGTGACTTCCACGACTCTGGCTGGGATTTACAAACGGGAGGGATCCGCTCCATCCGTAAACCAGCAGGTGCTTCCGTGATGGCAGCGCGTCGTTCAAAGCGAAGAAAAAGGAGAGAGAGAGAGAGAGAGAGAGAGAGAGAGAAAAGGAGAGGAACTCCACTAGCAGGCATCGTCCCTCTTTTCCTAATTCCGTCTTAATCACGAGGATCGTTCGCCTAGACCCCGACCAACAGCTAAAGAGGACGCGCGAGCGTTCGAGTCAGGTTCTTCTCTACGAGTCAGCAATCGACCGTTCACGCGTACAAAGTCACGCGGACAAGAGGAGGAAGAGGATAATCCTCTTGGATTCCATCGGACGCGGCGTCCGTCGTTTCGTCGACGAACGAGAACAATTCGGAGCATTAGAACAGCGTAGAAACGCGTTGCGTAAGATTTACGCTGGACCTGAGAGTCGCTCGTCCTGAAAACGCTGAGCGTGAGATTTCTACAGCCGTCCCGTTATTGGCATTAATCCTCTCGAGACGTCTTCTTCTTTATGTTTTTCCAGCGAGTCATATGGTTGTGCTCAACGTGTCGATCTTTATCGCGATATGAAATTTATTCCAACTGCTCTCGCGGTTTCTTTGGTATCGTGACAAGCGCTTGTTGGATTACTAAAAATTTAATCTCCAAAATTTTAACTCGCTGGAAATTTAATTTTAGTTGGATTACTAGAAATTTTAGTTGCATCACTAAGAATTTAATTTTCATTTTGCACATTCTAGATAGAGATAATCGAAAATGAAATTTCATATAAAGGATTGCAAAATGAAAGTTGAACGTTGACAAAAATTCAATATACGAATAAACATTGAAAACGAAAGTGATATAAAGTTGATATAAAGGATTACGAAATCAAGTGGTGGAAGCTTAAATTATCTAACCAACAGTTAAGTGTTGAAACTTTTCAAACGAAGTTGAGTAGGTTTCAAACGGAATTGTATGAAGTACAATCCCAAAAAAAAATGAAAATCCAAGAAAAGCGTAAAGAATATTCCAACACTTTCTCCGTTTTGTCCCAACGAACGCAACGAGTTTTATTAACAGAGGAAAGCGTCATTGCGATGTTCCTCTCCTCTCAAACGATTCAAAAACACGTTAACAAGATAAGAAAAGGAACAGAATTGAAGAGAGAGAGAGAGAGAGAGAGAGGAAGAAAGTGCAGAGAAATATTTATCGGCCGAGATTCGAGAGCGGCACATGTACAAGATCGCTTAAATTTATAATCGTCGATCAGCTATCTAATCGATAATCAGCCGGGCAAGCCGGTTCGGCTCTCAAAGAATCGGCCGGTTCCGAAAGAGACGGTACGAGGAGGCGAATGCACGCGCGGCTGCGAAACCGTATCGACGCGATATGTACCTTTTCGCGGAATAATACGAATTATATGGGCACTGGCGGGTGGGGGGAGGGTGGACGGCGGAGCTCGCGGTGCCTCGCCGCGAAGAATAATGTAAAATAAGTTTACGAACGGGTAATGGCCCTTTACTTTGCTTTGCCATCCTTTGAGATAAGAATCTTCGTGAGCGGCGAATCGCGTTCCGATGCACTCTCCGAAAGCTCGCGTCGAGAGAAGCCCGCAATTATCCGACAGAGAGATCGATGCCTGTTTCCTTCTTCGTTTCTCTCTCTCTCTCTCTCTCTCTGTCTCTCGGTCTTTCGTTTCCTTCTTTTCGTTCGCTCAAAGAAGAGAGGGATTTCTTTCGTTGTTTTCTGCCAGGCAAACGCGTACACACGCGTACAGGCTTTATGAATCGTACACGATGTTGGAGGAAACGCGTCTCGCTTGTCGTTGGTCTTCGAAATTGCAGGTACACGGGGAAATAAGTCGAAACGTACACGCCAATTTGTCAATTTCGTTAGTAGGGATTGTTTTTCAAATTGCCGATTTCCTTTGTTTATGTTGATCGATGCTTGATCAACTTTGTCGATTCACGTTAGTATCCTTACGCGCGAGTTTGTCTAACAAAGAAACATTTCGAGCGATTTAGAGCGTCATCGACATCGAGGTTATTAGTATCGGAGTGTTCTCTTCTCTCAGGGTAGTGGTGGAATTAATCCTGTCGAATCTTCTCTGTCACTCAAAGTTTCTGCATTCGCACAGAATATGTTGAGCTCTGACAGATTTTGTCTTCTCAATCGGATGTTCATTAGGGTTAGTTTTGTCAGCCCTATCCTCAGTCGAGCCAGTGTAATCTTCCTAAATCTCGTGCAGCGTCAAGTGACAAATTCAACGGACCGATCGACAAAACTCGTGCTGATACCATTTGTAAGAATCGTCCGACGCAACATGGCACTTCCTCGGGGGTTGGAAGCGCAGAGTAGTAGGCGTGGGGAGTTTCTCCGCGTAGACTCCTCGGTCCGATACTCGCAGGGAGTGTGAGAGGCTCGTATATAATAATACAGGTCGTGATCGTTTCCCCGGGCAACATTAATAGTACTTATCTCCCGTACGGCGCACACTATACGTGGTAATTATCGTCCAATCTCGAAAGGACCACCGGGTCTCTACGATATAACTCTTGGATGGTTTGCTACTTGAAGGCGTGCGTGTTCGTTTCTCGATGAATCCCCCCCGACTCTCTTCTCTCTCTCTTCCTTCGCCTCGTATTTTTCTCGTTTGCTCGCACGTTCCTCCTCCTCCTCATCCTCCTCATCCTCCTCCTCCTCCTCCTCCTCCTCCGCAAAACTCCGGAGACTCGGTGGGACGAAACCGACGAAACCGAGCGAGATTTAAATTTAATTTAACGCTTTCAGGTACCACGGTCACGGTAACGAGCCACTGACAGCCGATTATAATAATCATCGTAGGAGCGAAGCGCGTCTCGTCCGGGGGATGCACGCGTTGCTCGCAGCCATCGAGCGGGGAACAGAGCTGTAAAGCCGGTAGATTAACCCGTCAACGCGGGTTTGGCCCTCTCCCCCCCTCCCCTACGCCCGCTCGCGCGGTTCAATCCCTCCGATACGGTTGTAATTTAAACGGGAAGACTTTCGGGACGGGAATCGGGGCCGAGTAACAGGGATAATTAAACGTACACTCGTCCCCGGTAATTGATATTTCGAGCAGATACCGAAAACGCTTCCGCTGCCCCGCCGAAGCGTTCCTCCTTGTCGAAGATCCAATCGTTCGATAAGTTTCTTCTTTATTTCGGTTTCGGTTTCGGGTGTGTTGTTTTCTCGTTTTTTTTTTTTCTTTTCTTCCCTTTTCCCTCTTCTTCTTTCTCTCTGTTTTGTTTCGGTCTTGAGGAGAGCGCAGATAGATAATCTGAGAGATGATCATCGTTAAAAAACAGCACCACCGTTCTCAGTGGTACACGGGAGGAATTAAGAGTCCTCCTCCCGAATCGCGGCACTACCCGCCGATTGTTCGGTAATTGGACAGACGAAATATCGTTTTCGTTCGTTTATTCTTTTTACTCTTCTTTTTTCTTTTTTTCTTTTTCTTTTTTCTTCTCTGTGCAGTAAAGTCGCATCGACATCGAGGTCATTAGCGGCTTAGGCACTTATATTTTATGGTATCGATTTTTGTCCATTAGCGACTAGGTGGGTACTTATGTGGTATTTACATTTCGTGGTATATAGATCTGTGTCCATCGAGTACCAAACTGTTCTCTTCACATGATTTTGGAAAGTGAGGGCAAAGATGGTTTCTTCTCTGCCACGCAAAATTTGTGCATTCATATAGTGTTGAGCTGTGACTGATTTTCGACATCTATGGCAGAAAGGGTCAGTTTTCTCGATTAGATGTTCACCAGAACATTTTTCTTCCTTCTTTGGTTAGTTCGCTAGGGGAGTAGACACTTACTACCAAGTAACAATAATAAAATAATTACTCTCAGGTAGTTGATTTAATAATAACAATAATAATAATCGTCACTACCAGTTGTGGATCTTTGTTCGATTTGATGTTTGTACTCACACTTCCATTCCTCCTTAACACTAGAACTACCAAAATGGCCAAAATAACCAATTGATAAAAGATTTTTATAAAAGAAATTTACTATATTGTGCATCTTTGTTTGTTGTCCACAGTCGGTTTCATTCATCCTTTGGACGTTGGTTCTCATACATAGTGTACAAGTTCTCGATAGGAGTCTCTGACTCGCTTAAATAGCGAGAACAATGCCTCATTGGCAGTCAAATTCTGCATTCAAATTTCGTTTCCAACGATGCCCATTTTTCATTCTTTCGTAGCTATTATATTTACTTGCCGCAAAGAACTTGGATATCCAGCGTTGCGCAGTTTTCCTGGAACAGCGTTATACCTCCGAAACCTTGAGCGAACAAACCGACAGTTTGCGGGAGAGCGAAGATTCGCATTACGCGAAACGAAATGGTCGTTATTCTCTGTTCAAGGAATAACGAGGTCCTGATGGACGAAGGCTAGAGGAAAAAATTAGTTCCGTAAACTTTCATTGTGACCGGGCGGTGAAAATTCTCGTAACCTTCACGGTGCCTGCCAATGGCCAATGGTAAGAGTTACAGCGTCACTTTAAAGCAGTGTGATCATAGCGGTGATGGCTGGCCTGTGCTTGTTTAGGACGAAAGTCTGCCGAGCAAACTGTCGACCAGCAACGGGCCAGCAGCGTCTTCTTTAAAAGTCGTTGAAAATTACTGACCAATCGTCTGTTTGGTCAGCGCGCGACGCGGCAAGGGGGACAGAATTTTACCGAAAAACGCCGAAGGTCGCCGTAAAGTGCCATAATGGACGAGCTTGGACATCATCATCCTGCCACGGTTCGACTAAACGGTCCGTTTGTGTTTAACAGTGAAATACGACCGGTCATGGCAGCGCCGAATGTAATGAAATGGTAATAACTAGCGCGGTAAATATCGTTCGGAGACGGTGTATGTATTTAGAAAGTAGTGAATGATTGAATGGGTCTGGTCGTAGATCGTTGAAGAATGTTTCCTCCCTCTTTCCTCTGTCTTTCTTCGTCGTTTTCTTTTCTTAGATGGGACAGAGCGGTGTTCCTGTTGGACATTTCCTTTCTCAGCGTAATAAACTCGTTCGCCTCTTGGCGTTTCGTTCTCGAGACTGTTGGAGAACGTTGTAGAAAAATTCGGTGTACAATGTACAGGGTGAGCAGGGAAAAGAGTTTGTAACTTCTAGGATAGATAATACTCCGAGAAATTAATAATTTCGATACGATGTGGATATATAACGTGTAGTATGGATGAATGTTTCTTACGATTGCAAATAGAAAGGAAACAAATATTTCGAGCGTAATATGAAACTGAAAATGTAATACACTTAAAATATCAAAGGAATCGTTTATTGTTAGACGAGGGGTATGAATATTTGAAAATTAACACGTATATATTTTAATTAAATAAATAGTAAATGAAAATTAATACAAATATGATGACTCAAGTTTATTGAAATATTCGCCGTTTACTGTTTTAACATTGGAATGTTGATCGTTTCGACGTGAGAAAGTTGTTTTCTTCTGTCTTTACAGGCAAATCACGTATATTTCAAAGAACTGTGGAAATACACATGCTATGTGTGTGTAATTTCTCGACAAAAAGGGTAACTTTCAAAGTTACTCGAAAGAATAATCAATTAACGAAACATCTGTTGTCAGCGACAGATTGTTTCCAGGTTTTTTTAAAGTTTAATTTTGCTCTTCTTCCATTATTCTTTAAATTTTATAATACAACGGAAGTGAAAGTAGCACTTTCTTTGGCATAGCGGGTAATGAGGGGAATATTCTTCCCTTTTTATCAGGATATTTGAGGAACAGATTACCCCAATATCTCTTTCTCAAATATTTGAGGTAGCATTTGAGGTCGGCCGAGAAAAGATTAGACGAACTTCCGATCATAGAATGTATCTTCATCTTCTTCTCCTTTTCTTTCGCATTGTTAATTTCGAACGTCTAGACACTTCGACCGACAAATTGCCCAAAATTGTACCCGAGTCGACCGACACACGTACCTTTCCGCCGGAAAATGTAAATCACGAATTGCACTCGTCTCGAATCGCGCTCGGGTCTCGTTACAACGTATCGCAATTTATAGTTGCATTTGCGCTTACAGATAATATCGACGAATGAAAATGCTGCATTAATATGTTTTTCGCAGTGCAATTTCACTAATCTCTGCCCCTCCTCCCTCCCATCCCCGACAATTAAAAGAACGCTCGCAGAAATTTCCGAAAATTCGCGGGGAGAGAAAATTATCCCCCCGTGCTCGATGAGCCACGGGTATTTTTATTAAATCTTTCTTTCTCTCTCTCTCTCTCTCTCTCTCTCTCTCGCACGCACACGCGAATATTGTCGTGTTTTCGATAAAATCGGGAGAAGTGCAACACATAAATTTGCATTTTAAAACGTTGCTCGCCGAGGCCGAAACAGGGGACTAATATCAACATTATATTGAATTTACCGTACGAACGAATTCAGTTCGTTATAACATGATAAAATTCCTTCTCGGTTAATTCGTTTCGGGCAACGCCCGAATGTATTGTTACGATGCTCTTTAACAATAGCCGAGTCTCGCGAAACATTTCCATAACACAGTGACCGAAATTCACCCCGCGGGAGGGAGAGAAAAATATGTACCTTCGCAGGTTCGAAGGTTTTCGTTGAACACGAGAGTTATACGATGGAATAAATTCTCGAATTTGCGTTTCGAAATGATTTTCCACGTGCCTCTCTCTCTCTCTTTCTCTCTGTCTCTCTCGAATTATTATTATTATACCGCAGCTGGAAAACTGCTGGAAAAATAACGCTGCGCGTGCGGTAGAGTTGCGTTGCGAAATATTTTATTTCCCGCGAGTACGATCGTATTTCTAGTTGCAAATATAGATACACGTGTATGTGATAAAAATAAAAAACAGAAATGAAAAAAAAAATGGAAATTACAGCAGTTATACTGCTGAAAGTAAATCGTTGCCTGTTTATTTTCGAAATCGAAGTTCACCGGTTCGCGGGTTTAACTGCTTTGCCCACGGTGTGTAGATATTACTCGAAATTAAAAGCGATTTTTTTTTTGTCGACATACGAGTCGCCGAGGCAATTTTTATTACTAGCTGGGAAATATCTGCGAATTGATATTTGCGGATTGATATCGTGGACGTTCGCGCGAGTAATATCAGGAAATTTAATGGGACGAAAGTACGAGATAATGTATCAATATAACGTTTCATAAATCGAAGTACTATTTGGTAATATTTGTTGCAATGTATTTCTGAGGGTAAACTATTTTTTAAATAATTTTACTTGATTTTAGTTAGGTTAGCAAAAATATTAATGTAAATAAACAAATGGAACTATCTATCAACACTAAAACAATCGTATGAAAATACATTTATACATCGTTCATACGAGTCATCATCATTTAAATGATGATTAAGATAAATAAATTCGTACAATTATGTTTCTGTCCAAATAGAAATTAATATCAATTTTGACAAGAATATTCCTTTAAGCGTTTTAATGTAAAAAAGTCACATTCTTGTAGCGTTGAAATAACAAAAATTGCACGATTACTTATAAAACTTCTGTAACGATAATTCTAACAAATATCCTGCCGGAAAATTAATTAATTAATAATATTTATAGTACTCTAAAACTTTTGTACTGTACTGAACTCCTTCGTTCTTCTTAGGTTCTCTGCATTCTTTTCGACACAGCAGTCAAACATTGACAGATTAATCGATCTCGTTGTTACTATATTTTCATCTCTTTTATTACTCTGTATTAAAGAAATTCTTCCTATATGATAAAGAAAAACGAATAGATAAATATTCGAACGTATTTTATTTAACTGGCGTAGCTTAAAAAACGGTCAAACTCAGAGCAGAAGCAAAATGGACGCTGTCGTTCTGAAAACGATGCGGTATGAATAGAGTCGCGAGAGAGCGAGGGACGATCGTGCTGTCAGCGCGACTTCTCGCCGAGGAAGGTTGCTTAACGAGCGCAACGTACCAGGGTATTTATCGAGTTCCCATTAATAGCGGAGGCACATACCGCGGTGTAGTCGGTTGTGCTCGAGTGGAGGCCACTTAAGAGAGAAGCGTAGGAGCAAGGTGCAAGGATACACGAAAGACGACGACGATCGCCGGCAGCTGTTGACGCTCGGGAGGAGGACGTTGCTCGCTGGGATCTTCTGGCTGCTGAGAAGCGTTAACGACAAGCCTAGTAACACGCCAGGCGACACAAGAGCTGCTGCAACGGGGAGAGAAGGGTTGGTTACCAGAGCGATCCACTTGGAGGGCTCGAAAACTTTCAGGCGGTTTCGATGGAAAGTTGACTCGTTAAATATGGAACCCGGAAGACACGCCATCGTGCCTCGAAAGAAGCGACGCGCCTTCTCTGTTCTTGCACGGTGCTCGCGACACGCTGGTGATGACGGGAAGATAAAAATTTCCGGATCGGAAGGCGGCGAGCGTTTGTTCCTTGGTTCCTTGGGACGATTTTGGGACCTTTTAATACTTGATACGATTAAGGCGTAAACGGTGTTCATCAAAGACATTGAAATCCAAAAAATAGAGAAACTTTATAGTAGAATCGGACCTGTACGGACTTTCATTTGTATATTTTACGAAAAATTATTTAAATCCTTCAAAATACAATGTTTCACGTTCGAAAAGTATGTAACAGAGATTATTAATTGGTCATTCCGACCACTTTGGTAGTTCTAGTGTTAATCGTGAATTAACACTGCGAAATATCTATAAGTAATTGTTGTTTTCTGATACTGTGCGAAATTTTATTTCATCTAAGAGTTTCAATAAGTGAACAATATATTTAACTAGAATATAAGTTGTGTTATAATAAATTAAATTATTGTCACTAGATGGCAATGTTTCGTTCCTGGTTGAAATGATTTTGTATAATTTAATCGTGGACGAGCAGTATTCTTTTGCGTTCTTTCTCAGAAATTGGGAAATATTATGGGGATACCCGTAGGTAACGTCGTTTTTCGATACTGTGCAAAATCTCATCTCATTTAAGAGTTAATACAGTTTCAATCTATAATATAATTTGACGATAAGCACACTGAATGTCAATATATTTGATTAAAGTATAAGTTGTGTTGTAACAAGTTAAATTATTGTTACTAGATGGCAATGTTTATTAAATTTGAAGAAAACTTGAAGACGTCACTATCTAATACTTCTTTGAGCGAAATGTGAAAAAGTTCCACGCGTGATTCTTCAATCAAATTCAATTTAATTAAACGAAACATTCTTTTTCGTTTGCGCTGAATTGAATGCAAGATTGAGATGGGAGGAATTCAAGGAGCGGAGGGAGATTGAAAAGGGCGGTGTTGAAAGATAAAGAAGGGTTGGCGTTATATTTTATCACGCTGTACTTTATTGAACAGTAATTTCTCTATTCTCTTGGAGAATAACATATCGAAAATAAAGTGACCCGAGGATGAAAGACGATGCGAGGCCAAAGCAGCGAAAATAATTTTTTAATGCCTTCTGTTTGAAACTCGAGTCACAAGTGACGCAGACTTCCGTACCCGTTGATCAGGATATATTATCTATCGTTCTTGGCCAAACTGATGGAATCAGGTTATAGTGGAAAAACACGCGTGTCCAGTAAACAGCGAGAAAAATATATATTTATTAAGAGACTTTATGTGGAACGTCCTTTACACGTTGTTCGGTCCAAAGAAGAAATGCGAGTGACCACGTGGAGTGGCATAGCAACAGGGAAGACACAGCGGAACAACAGAAAAAATCGGAAACAATAAAAAATAAGTGGCTTGTTTCTAAATGTTGACCACCGACACAAACTATCAAAATATTACACCTACGTATATATATAATTTAGGTTACGTACGACAATTTCTTCTTGCTGTTCCTGGTCGTTGGGCATCCAAGCCTTATCCCACGGAGAAAAAAAAGAAAAAAAAAGAAAAAAAAAAAGAAACTGGAATAACGTCGCATCGCCAGGCATTAACCTCTTAGCAGCACGTGCTGCGCTATCGTACCGTAGTACGTACAATAGAAAAGAATTCCAATAGAGAACTGGGACGGGAGAGAGGGGATGGAAGAATGGCTAGATGGTTTTCTAGTATCGGGCAGTCGGGTTGTCGGTTTTTAATGGCAGCTGAACCACTCCCACGGGCCGCGGGTGTACCTGAAATATCGATCTAGACGCGGAACATCTTGAATTCTGGTTAGAACCCAGGTAGAAGTGTACCGTGTACCACCGATTTCCGAGCAGCGAGGAGAACGATAAGACTTCCTTCTTCTCTCCTTTCTTCGCCTCTCTCCTTTCCATCGCCTTTAGATAGTCGCCCGGCCTCGGTACCGGTGGTTGCGGCGCATCAACATCTCCCGTCGGTCAGCCTCCTCTTGCATGCTCGCTCCTCGAGTGGGCCAATGTGAACGGGGCTTTGTGATGGCATAACGAGCGTGGAGTGCCTCTCCCGTGCCCCGTGTAATCTGGTCTTCGGGTAATTGTACGTTATACGTCCGGAGAGAGAAAGAGAGAGAGCGAGAGGGGGGAGTTTGCGAAAAATCGCGGCTCATTCGGGCGCACGGGCAAAAGTCCTTCTCCGCCGATGTTGGAAGAGAGAGAGAGAGAGAGAGAGAGAGAGAGAGAGAGAGAGAGAGAGAGAGAGAGAGAAGAAGATGGGAGAGGCATCGCAGGAAGAAAAGCTGCGAGGAAGAAGACAACTACGAAGGGAGACGATAAAGAAGAAGAAGAAGAGAGAGGGAGAAGCAAGAGTGGAAGAGGAGTGGAAACGAAGAGGGGGGGGAGGAAGGAGAGGAGAGTGTGTGAGAATGCTATCAGCGAGCTCTTCTCGACCCGGGGACCACACCGCGAGACCACCGTGCGTGCCTTCGCCTCTCTTCGCCAATATATCCGCGATCAAACATCGAAGCGAGTGGGTAAATACGTGAGTTACTACGATCGAACCAATTTTCTTACTGTCCGGGCCCCGGCTCAAATTGGAACAGTTACCGGGAACGTCACGTCGAGCCGTTCCTCCTCCTCCTCCTCCTCCCCCGCACACGGGTGAAGGGCAGAGGGAGATTTCCAGTCATCCCAGAAACGCCGGAGAACAAACGACGCTCGCTGGAGAACACGAACACGCTTTGCGGAGACGGATCGATATCGCTGTATACGATGCAAGCTTGAAAATTCACGAGGGGGAAAATTTCATCCTGGCTTGGCTGCTATCCGACGATTACCGATGCGCTGGATGTGCTCGTCGGCTCTCTGTGATTTCGCTCTCTCGCGCGAGGATGATCGGTCGAAGGGTGAAACAGGTCTGGAGTTAGGCGATACGGATCTGTAAATATCGAAGGGGGGTTGCCTCGGTCTGTTTGGTCTGACGAGATTTTTATTTTCAAATATTTGTCTCTACCAAAGGAGGAGGAGGAGGAGGAGGGGGGGGGGATGGTGATAAAGTTTCGTTCGACTTTTTCTCTCGACTCTTCTTGACTCGATTCGGTCGACAAACGTTTCTTAGGAAACTTTAGAGACTGAATTACACGCGGTGCATAAGTTATTCGTTCTCTAGACAGTTCGTTTCGAACGGAACTCCAGTTTATTTTTGTTGTTCGGGTACGTACGCAAGTTCCGTTGGGAATGTTCGGGATTAAATGTCGCGGGAGGTAACTGCACGCGTGAAATATCGGGGATCGTGCCATTTTCACCCTTAGCCCTCTCCCCCCTATAAATCGTAATAATTCGCAGAGCGGAACGACTCTGTAATACCAAGAGTAAACGTGGAATTCTTCCGAGTTAAGTTCAGCTTCTCCTCTGGTTAGGCCTCGCGCAATGCTAATCTTCGAACGTGACGGCAGGAAGAAACCGCAGGAAATCGTGGAACTTCTCGAGAGCCGGAGTCTGATTACCAGTCGACGAGAATTATTTCCAGGACTTTTGGAAAAATGTCTACGGTGACTCTGATTGATATTCCAACGTTAACGCAATGACTGCGCATGTTGTAATAATTTTTGCAAAGAGAAACTTGGAAACTAGTTTCGAAGCTTGAGAACGCATTTCTTTTCAGAACACGTCGTTCATTTTATTCCAAGATGTTTTCAGTGAGTGAAAATACAATACGTTTTTTTTTTTCTCGAGAATGCTATCAACTGTAGCTAAAAACGTTGGAAAATTTTATTCTACGATAGATTTGAAGGTTGAAGCATTTTCTTTATTATTAGCAGTACTTATATTTTCTGTTTTAACGATCTCCGAAAATTTGATGTACAATTTTTCTTTTTTTCTTTGCCATTTTATTATACTTTGACTATTGGACTCAAATGACGAAAATTCAAAAAATTATCTAACATTCAAAGTTCAATAAATCTTGTAGCAAGTCCGGGAAAAGATTTTTTCAATGTTTCACATACTTTGATAGTTTATAGCATTTTTGAGCAACAAAAATATCTTCATCTGTTATATAATGTAAAAACATCGAATAAAATGGACGAATTTCGAAACTAGATATTTCATGCTTTAAAAGGAGCCCGAGTTTACAATTATATTTTGTTTTTTTTTCACAAAATTGTAACAATTTCGATACTTAGTCTCCGAATATTAACAAAAATCAGTGTACATTGTTCCTAAAGACGGATTTTAAAAGTAGATACTTTTATTTTGCCTTTAAAACGAGTCTGCGATCATTCCTTTTTACAAAATTGTAACAATTTCGATACTTGGTCTCCGAATATTAACAAAAATCACTGTACATTGTTCCTAAAGACGGATTTTGAAAGTAGATACTTTTATTTTACCTTTAAAACGAGTCTGCGATCATTCCTTTTTACAAAATTGTAACAATTTCGATACTTGGTCTCCGAATATTAACAAAAATCACTGTACATTGTTCCTAAAGACGGATTTTAAAAGTAGATACTTTTATTTTGCCTTTAAAACGAGTCTGCGATCATTCCTTTTTACAAAATTGTAACAATTTCGATAAATTATACGATCCTCGATCCTTCGTATCTCTCAATCACTGTTCGCGTAGTTTAAACAGCGAAAGTTCCCGAAAGTCCCATTGATTGGCAGATCACTCGGACGACAGTCGATTTTCATCCCTTTCGTCCGAGGGATCTCGAAGCAGAGCCAAAATCGAAGAGTCGGTCTCGTTAGCAGAGGCGCGGCAGAGGATCGATCTGAGCGCTCGATATACGTCGGCAACAAAGAGGCCCGGTTAATAAAACACACCGTTAGGCAGGAAACATAAACGTCCCTTTTACCCGCGCGTCGATCTAGCAACGTCGTAATAAGCATCGGGTTCTCCTCTCTCTCGGCCTCTTTCTCCCTGGTGGGACACTCTCGTTCCCCGGCGAGGGAACCCAGCTCTTCGTCCAATTACTGATTAACGATCTCGCCTCCAGTAGAAAATCATTATAAAAATTCGAGGAATGCCACTTAACCCCGAGGGCGCGTAGCGCGACCACCGGCGCAACCCTTCTTTGCTCTCCTCTCCTCTCCTCTCTCCTCGGTCCGATCCGATCCATCCTCGTTCCGTTGTCTCAACGATGATCCCGACCTACGACCCCTCGTGGCAAAACGAAATTTACACGCCGCTTTCGATCGACGATCCACCAGGCACCCATAAAGCGATAAATCGCGACGAAGCCACGTACACCAGGTTGGCACAGTCCTGCGATCGCGTACACGGCGTGGCTTTCGTTTAATGATGGCGACGTGGAACGAAGAGAAACCAGCGCGAGGAGAAACGCCTGTGGAGAAACGTCCAGCCAGAAACGTGTCTTTGGTTAACCGGAATGCATCCGAGGCTTTATCCCTCTTGGTCCAGGGCGGAACAGCGGACTCGATGAGACCAGGGGTGGCGTTCTCCGTTCGGCCCGTTCGATTCAACCGCAGATGGAAACGCGTCGGTGATAAATTATTCGAAGGCGCGAACTATCATACTTTACGCCCGGGCACGCTCCACCCTCATTCCGCGAATGAAGCTTCCCGAGTTATTCTTCTCCTTTTGCTTTCTCTTCTTTCACTTGGTGACTTTCTCAGCGGTCATTGTTTCTCAGACCAGCTTTCGCCGAGCTTCTATTCCACTCGACCGTTCCAATAAATTATCGACCTTTCTAAATTTGGTAAATTCAGCATTGAATTAATTCGACGTGCCACGTGTCGTTTCACATTTCTGAATGCGACAGTTGTGTCCTTCTGAGATTCTTTATTTCATTTGACCGTTTGATTAATTTGACGTTTTAAAAGCAAATTCGTATCTTATTCGATCCGGTAAGTCAATTGAGAGAAGGAAGATCTCGATGTGTGCTGCTAACAATAACTGGTCCGTGTTTCCTCCCGAGAAAGAGCTGAAGTTATTTTTGTGATAGCGGCTACCATAGATAATTAAATATTGTGGAATGAATATACATGATGTTTGTATATTCGGAAGGACGAGTGTGGCGAGAGTGTACATATAATTGTGATTTGAGTGTTTGATATATTTTATAACAGAAGAAACAACGAATGAGAGAGATGTATGCGAGAACAATTGAGAGCGAGCATGGTGAAAACAGTTGTGATCGGGAAGATCCTCAGACGCGAAGCATGAGTCACGAGATAGAGAATCGATGAGAGTTGAACATTACATGTATTTCATAATTTATGTTAAATCTATCAATAATCAGTGTGTTTGTCATTCGATCCGCTAACAATTTTTTTCTTTTTTTTTTTATTAACTCACCGTAGCGTAATCCGACGAATCTCGTCGTGGCCATTTTACTTGATCTTCGACTCTCTTTGTGTTGTTTCAAATTTTTCTTTGAGAAAAATACCATGTCTTTCGTCTACGTATAGTTACGAGTCTTCGAAACGAAGCTAGCTCATCGACGTTCATCTAGTCCGTTGTGTAGAATTAAAAAAAAAAAAAAAAGAAACTCCGCTATCTTCGTGCAAAAGAGAGCGACTGGGTATTTCCCGACCCATCGGCGGATCTCTATTCATCACCACGATATCCTGTTTTAGAATTTAAACGTGGTATCGCGCCGCGAATGAAAAAACGTGACCGCGCGAGCTGCATGAAAGTTGGCGCGAAAGTGTAATTACAGAATCACGAGCGATAGCGGACGTATTGAACGCATCAGGAATGCGCCACGGCATACTAAATAACTCGCACGGCCGATCAAAGTGTCAAAACCGATGATCGGGACCCGATCGCCAACACTTGTGAAATCTTAAACAACTCACGCAGCCGCGAAACCGTTCGAACGGCCTGCGCTCTCGATCATTTCAAAAAGATTCCAATTACCATATAATGGAGACGAACAAATATGGCGTGCGTAAATCTTGTTTTGTTCGCCGAACAAATATTATAAATATTGTAAATACTTGCATTTCGAGAATTCTCTGCGTTGCTCTGCAATCTTTTTTATTTCCTTTTTTTTTTTGTATACAGTTAATAGTTAATATATAGTAATATACTTATTAACATAATATATAGTTAATATAGATAATAGTCAATATATAGTCATATTGTATATAGTTATATAGTTAATTATATTATTATTTTATTATTAATATTTTACTATTTATAATGATTTACATTCAGTTTTTCAGTAACTATCTTATATCATAAGCGATGGAATTTATTAATTTGGGGCAGTGGAATATTAGTTCTTAAGGGTTTTGGTTTTAATATCGTCTGAATTGAATTTCTGATTCTATAGACACTTGTTTACTGTTCACTAGCTTTATTCTTTGTGCAACTTTCTTCGTTCACACGCGTACATACATACATATACTCCTCTCATACTTTGACACGCTTAACATGCACGCGTATACGGCAGTTATATCATAACAATAAGAATTAAAATTTACATCTTCGCTGGTATTAAACATCCCAATGACACGGTGTCTCGGACGACAGAAAATCAACAAAAATTTAAAGACTCGTTCGTCTCGCAACTTGTGCTTGGGCCTCTCGAGGGATGGCGGAGAGCCAGCAATTTTCACCGAATTCGAGCAAATTTCTCCCTTCCCCCTTTTAAATCATTCGTGATTCGCGGTCGTAAAGCCGTTCACTTCAAGTTCGTATCGCCTTGAAAATGGCGATTCGAGAGTTAACGTTCGTTAACCCGCTGGGTAAAAATGACCAAGAGTCTTTCGACAGGGCGATCGACTTTCCATTCAGACTCGTCGTCAGACCGATGGTTGGTCAAACACGAGTCCCAGTAGCCCCCCTCTCTCTCTCTCTCTTTCTCTCTCTCTCTTTCTGTGCGTACACTACCACCACCAGGTATTCAGAAGCGGCGGGAGCAATTTTATATACCCGGGAATTATATACGAAAATTTCATCGTTCGCGAGAGGTATTCGCGAAGCACGCGTGCAGCCAGGCGGCAAATTAACCAGCGCCCATAAAAACCGGTTCGATATCCTGCCCCTGCGGAGACCTTACTCCGAAACAAAGTTGGACAGCAGAGAAAGAGAGAGAGAGAGAGAGAGGGGGGGGGGCAGGGCCAGGGCCGATTCCGGGCTTGTGCACGTACGATTGCAAATCAACGCTCGCCGCGCGGATCCTGCGGCGCGAGCGTTTTCCGCGCACGTACAACACGCGTTTCCTTTTACGTGGCTCGTCGCGTCGCTTCGTTCGCGTTCCACACGCCGGTGCAAACACGCGCGAACCTTCTTAGCAACCCTTGCCCGCCTATACAGGGTGTTCTGTATCGTAGTCCAATAGTAGTTTGATCGTCAGCTGTTGCGACTGTCACCTTGCAATCGCATTGTTTTTAATTTTTATTCGTAGATCTCCTATTTTTTTCTTTCTCCCTTTTTAAACTTCAAAGTTAAGCCCTCTATTTTTTTCACGGCTATAAGGAAATTTGTGCAACGTGAAATCAACAGATATCAACATCTGTAGATACAGATTAACGATGAACTCGTCAGTTTTCAACGATTTTGTTACAACGAATCACATCAAAGTTTTGTGATTTTCAAGCAACAATGTTTAATGAGTTGCAACGTTCGTATTTGCGTGTGTGAAAGCTCAAACTGCAGTCTGTACTTGCCGTAGACGTGAATTGTTGCGTTTCGAAACATTTTATTTCTGGAACCACCTCGCACCCTCGTCTAACGATGATTTATCACTGAATTCAATTCATCGTCACTGTCAATAATATTCATGCATCATCGGGTAAATATCATTGGACGAAATTCGTCCGAGTCAGACTCTAATGAAGAATCTTCGGATCTATTATCTGCTTCTTGTTCTTGTTGCTTCTATTTTACTTGTTATTTCTTTTTATTATCCTTGTCATTACACAATTCTTATTATACGCAATTTTGCTACCCTCATTGCTTTCGTTTTCACATAATTTATATACTCACATTTTAGGCCTCTGATGTATAAAACTTAAAAGGCAAAGAAAGCATGAGCGTTATCGCAAGTACGGCTGGGTTTGAAAGGGTATAAATTAATCGTAGTTATTGAAATTTTCAAAGGCTGAGAGCAAACTACGACGGCCACGTGTCGAAATTGATTTCCCTTTGCGTAAATTCCTCGTGACGCGAGTGAAATTTCGTGATTAAAAAAATTGGTTAAATTAGCGGAATTAATGTAGAGTAAATGATATTCGGAATTTTTAGCGAAAATGAGTCCGAAAAAAAAAAAAGAAGAAATGGAAAAAGAAACACAGAATCAAATTTTTTCGTTTGAAGCTTTGTTCCCGAGGAAATCGAAGTTGAAAGTTTGTCGACCGCGCGTGTACCTAATTCTCGGCGAAACGTATTCGAATTCCATCCCTCTGGGAATGGGGAGCTTTTAAATGTTTGCTCGTGCGTAAAATTTTATTTATATCACCGACTGATGTTTAAACGTACGATAAATTTTTCCGACCGATTAATCCCGCAATTGCGAGCGAACGTGTCTTATCCAATTAAGAACTCGTAACAAATGCGTAGAATATATTAAAAATAAATTTCCTGCGTTAGGTAAAATTCACAGAATTACAAATTCGTGTATACTCCCGTGACACTTTTATTTTATTTTCGATATTTAGTATTTATCGTAGATACAATCTTTCAATTGCACGAGTATTTTATAGTACAATTTTTAATGTATTAATACTTTGTAGATTCCTTGAAGTATCATTTAATTTTCTCAATGTATTAACCGTTAACGATCCAGAAGTATTTCAAGATTACTTGTACCGTAAAGAGAAAGAACGAAAAATAACGGCAATAAAATAATATATGTATACATATATCGAGATAAGTATATAAATATAATATAGATATAATACGAATAATAACATAGACGTAACAAGCGGAGAAAAATTCACAGAAAGAACTTGACGTAACACTTAACAACAATGACAATGATAACAATAATGATTCCTAAACTATTATTTAGTTTTATTAATATTTTATCAATAATTTAACAGTGTTTACAAAACACTCGTCTCGTCAGATTTTTGAGCTCCGATTTATCTTATAAATATCCATCGAGCTTGGCTGTAGATACTCAATTTTCTCAATTTTCTCCGAGAAAGGTCAGAACGCGATCGTCGTCCGACAATTGTCCACTCGCGTTTGTCGCACGCTCCAACTCTCGTTCGTTCTTCCCGTAGAATCACCCCGCGAGCACGTTGGTGGTTACGTGGACACCCTGTATACGTTGCACGCAACTACATACATACGTACATACGTACATACGTACGTACGTATGCAGGCTGGTGGAACCGGCGCGCCAATCTTAATACCGTCATTTTTCGGATTCACCGATAATTCTGGGCAGATAGTCTCACGGAGATAAGGCGAGAGCCTCCACGCAGGTGCCTCGCGGCTGGCTCTCCGCGCCGGAGGGGTTGGGGGTGGCAGGACACGGACTTCTCGTCCGCTGTTGCACGAGCACAAGAATCGCTGCTTGCGAATAAAATGGAGATAGATAGATAGAGAGAAAAAGAGAGAATAAGAGTAAGAGAGAGTGAGAGAGAGAGAGAGAGAGAGGTTAAGGTGAATCGGAAGGGAAGACAACAAGCAGCAGCGTATAGTCCGTATCCCTTTGTTCGACGCGTGGCAAGATAAATTCAGCTAATAAATGACCGGGGGCTATTTACCGTGGCGGTAGCGCCTCGTTATCCGGCTCACGGCCGTATATATACGCTCGCACACAGTCTCGCCGTGTTTTGCAGCATTTTGAGCACGGCTCAGTATCGGTAAGAGGCCGATAAATCTTGGAGCTTGACTCCTCCGGGCTCGCTCGCTCTGCCTGCGTTTCGTTCTCTCCCTCCTTCCCACAGTCATCTCTCCCTGCTCTCCCTGAGATGCTCTCCGTCTCCACTTCATCTTTACCCTTTACCCGCTGTGTCTCTCTTTCCTTTTTCTTCTTCTTCTTCTTCTTCTTCTTCTTTCGTGTGTAATCTCTCGACTAACTGAGACTGCACTAACGGTTATGGGCATTCTGACACTTCATGCTCGATAATGTATTTGTCCAAGTACTTTTTTCTTCTTCTTCTTCTTCTTCGAAGGACAGCAATTTCTAAATTCGATACATTCGCCAGAGGATTGTAGCGTGAAAAATTGGTAGGTTGTTGAGGAGAATTAGGGACAAGCATTCAAAATTAACAATTTCTAAGAAAATGTGTTTTTGGAAGAGTCCAAGTTTTTGGAGGACAGTAATTTTTAAATTCGATACATTTGTCAAAGAATTGTAGTGTAGAAAATTGATAGGTTGTTGAGCAGAATTAAGGACAATCTAAAATTAGTAATCTCGAAGAAAATGTGCTTTTTGGAAAAATCCAAGTGTCCTTTTGGAAAAATCCAAGTGTCCTTTTGGAGGACAGAAATTTTTAAATTCGATACATTTGTCAGAGAATTGTCGCAAAGAAAATTGATAGGTTGTTGAGAACAATTAAGGACAAGCATCCAAAATTAATAATTTCTAAGAAAATGTGTTTTTGGAAGAGTCCAAGTTTTTGGAGGACAGCAATTTTTAATTTGTCAGAGTACTGTAGCGTGGAAAATTGATAGATTGTTGAGGAGAATTAAGGACAATCTAAAATTAGTAATCTCGAAGAAAATGTGCTTTTTGGAAAAATCCAAGTGTCCTTTTGGAGGACAGAAATTTTTAAATTCGATACATTTGTCAGAGAATTGTCGCAAAGAAAATTGATAGGTTGTTGAGGAGAATTAAGGACAAGCATCCAAAATTAATAATTTTTAAGAAAATGTGTTTTTGGAAGAGTCTGCCTTAACTTTGATGTTCAATGTTCGATAAAGTGGCACAGCCACATTTTTCAAAGGAAAATCTCAATCTTCAAGGTTAAGATAGAAAAAAATTCTTCGGCAATTTTGATGGTTCGAATAAAACAAGGCCAACTGTCGTTCGCGATTTTGTTTCACAAAGTTTATAATTTCATACCAAGAGGTTACAATTGCAATCTTCATGCAAGAGGTAATCGAATTCAATTTCTCATCGAATCCGCGAATGGACCATCGTCCACCTCGTCCACGTACATACGTGTATATGAGACCACTCGCGAAGAATCGTGCTATAATGGAGAATATCGGCGCACGGAGCGTCGTGTACAGGTTCCTCCAGCTAGTGGTCATCCAAAGTATACACACACACACACACACACACACACACACGTGCAATGTGGAAGTAAAGAGAAGAGTACTGTTATGTCCCGTACTTACGAGGGCGGGTGGGTCCTCGTCGTGAGGACTAACCTGCTATCGCAGGATCAGCGTCCGTCTTAATTATCGCCCTCAGTATCCTCCTCACACACACACACACACACACACACACGCAAATACACATACTCCAGTACGTGTAATACTCACGTCCTTCTCTCGTTGCTTCTCAGGCAATGCCTCGATACAAGCGACTGCTTACTCTCCGAGCTCTCAGAATCGTTTCGTTCGCGTCGCGTCGACGATCTCACGGTGGGTTCTTCTGCCTCCCCCTACGAAGAGGAGGGAGCTCTCCTACGAACGCGACTCGCGAGAAACCAGGTAGGACAATATCAGCGGGCCGCGAGATGCATCAGCTTGTTGCCGTGGAGCCGTGACAGGGCGAGGCGGATGGAATTCGGAAAAATCGGCGCGGAACATCGCGCGGGGAGGAAACTGGGGAGGCGAGTCGCAGGAGGTGGCGTTGCGGCGTGTCGCGCGTGTGTGCGGCAAGGACTCGAGATAAAGCGCGAGGCTCGCGCTTCTTCTTCTTCTTCTTCCAGGGAGGAAGGACAACAACGGTTCTTATCTCGTGTTTATGATCCGTTGCCAGCGCGTTTCGATAAAACCGACCGCGCGGCCCGAATGGGAATCGCCTCGCGTTTCCTTGGTCGTGTCCTGTCCGAGATAGGGGGCACCGACTGTCCGCAAATTTGCTCGGTGATAACCGTCGCCGCTATGATAAAACTTGGAGCCCTGGAGAGGGCAGAGTTTTCGTTAGTTCTGCCCTGACGAGGAACGTTTACCATCGCTCTCGTCGTCCTTGCACACGTACGTACATGTACAGGGTCAATCACGTAACCTACACATCTGAAATAACTTTTAAACCATGCCAATGAAAATTGTTTAATATAAAAATTGTACGGTTTGAAGAAACATGGCTTGTCAATTTTTTTTCATGTGTCGAGAGATTTCGAAATTTTCAAGTTCGTTTTTGTCTTTTTTTTTCTTTTTTTTTAATTGTACCGTATATTCATCGTAAAGAATATTAAATTTCGAGTGAGAAAGTGTTTCAGCCACGTTAGTGAGTAGAGTTTGTATTTGTACTGTTATCCCGGTATGCGATGATACAAGTATTACCATTTGTATCATAGATTTTCCCACGACGACGATAAATTCATAGTTTTGTGAAAACGATTGAAAAGGCAATTTTGCACACTGGCGCAAAAATTTATAATTGGCACTGCATTTTTCCATGTTACCTGCATTTTTCGCAAATGCACAGAAAATCCCCGGTCTGTTCCTTTTCCTTTCTTTAAAACTGCTGACGATCGTAATGAACGTAGGTACAGGTTTGGCGTTGCACGATATGACGTAACAGTATAATATCTGAACAAATGCTTGTTGTTAGAGCAAAAACTGTAATAATGAGGAGCAATTGTTCGTTGAAATAATTCGCATAATTTGGAACAATTCACGTAAACTGGGCCTCTTAGTGCTTCGTGCGAAAGTTTATAAAATAGGCGAGAAAATTATTTTTCTGGTGATTGAAAGTACGTATGGTTAACTCCTGATTATATACTATACTTGTCCCAGCATGACGGTTGATAATTTTAAAATAGTTGCGACAGATTTGAAGATTGAGGCCTATTAGGAGATTGATTTGATTACTAAATATACGATTTGATCGTTAAATATGACAGTTTATTTTATTATTTTATCATTCCTTGTTGTGACATCTTGTAATAGCTCCCTGCACTATTCCTTACGTTAATTTTATTACATTTTCTCAATATTTTTACATCTGTTACCGACACACTCGAGCAAAACGTCCATTGAACACGATCGAGCGAGTTGGATTTCGAAGTTTTGCAACGATGCCCCCCCCCCCACCTCCCCCTCCTCCCAATCTCGATGGAACAATTTCCGATATAAACGTTGAGAAAAGAGGGTGGCACAGTGGAGTGGCATAGTAATCCAGTGAAATAGCGCAGCACCTGCCCATTAACCGGTCCCATTCGCAATCGGAGAATTCCTGCGTTTAGGTAATTCGAGCCGCACAACAGAGTCTGCGGCTTAAATATCCCGTGTCAGGCGGTTTGAACTGGCCATTCCCGGGACCGCGAACCGCCGCAAGTATTTATCCAAATTACACGACGACCGTGCCGGAATGTAGCCCCCGTCTGCGACGATCCTCTCCGCCAGGTTTCCACTCTCGATCGTTTTATCGCGCAAGACGACGCGAGCCAGAGTCTCGCGAAGTTAACTGAAACAAGTCGTGGAAATCTTTCGCTTCATTTCATTTTATTTCTATTTTATTTTATTTTATTTATTGAGATTTCATTGGTATCGTGACGAAGTGGACGACGTATCACGAGCGTCTGTTCACGCAATTAGAAAAATGGAACTCGACAGACTTTTATGGCGAACGTCGTGCACATTTTGCATTTTTTAGTTGCCTACATTTTCTGTTCCGTGAGAAAGTATATCATTTTGTAGATTTTCTTTGAAATTTCTCTAAAATAATATATTTTTAGTTACCTACGTGTCCTCATGTTGCACGACATTATGTAAATCTTTTGAAACTACATACACTTCTCTGAAATAAGATTTTTAGAAACTATCCAAATTTTCGCAGTCTGAAGTGAGACACAACTCGAACATTCAATGGGATCATTTCTAACCATTTTTGACCAGTATTTCATCGTTTAATTTCATTCTTGCAACTATGGTAACTAAGTACTAAAAGTTTCTATCATTATGCTATCATTATTTCCATTTCTCTGTGAAGAAATGTTCCTCCTCTCAATTTATATAAGACTCTCCAAATCAAGTCTACTTACTTACAATGCCAATGAAATTTCAAAGTGTTTTGCATAATGAAAAAAATTTCGTCCAGCAAGTGGCCAAATTTCGAACGCTTCCGCGACCGTGGAAAATAAACGATTGTTGAGGGAGAACGAGCGAGACAGAGAGAGAGAGAGAGAGAGAGAGAGAGAGAAAGAGAGAGCCGTCTGGATCGTTTTAATAATTCACGCGGGAACCGATACGAGGCGCGGAAAATAAAGATGTAGGCCCGGGACGGCCATTTTTCCTCGTTAATTGAAGGAAGCAAGCCCTTTTGCTTGGTAGATCACGATAAGCTTGCAGATCCACCAACCAAACAACGGCAAACCGAGGGCCTCCGGTTTGCGGTGGAGAAGCGAACGCTTCTTCGTTCGCCTTCCTTCACCGTGTACAGGTTGCTTCCTGTCTGGTAACCATTTCTCTTTCCACCGTCTACGAATGCACATGCACATCCTCGTGCATTGTGCACACAGTAATGACGAAGAACGGCCGAAGAAAATTATCTATTATCCTCCTCGGTAGTGGAAGAGGAGAAAAAGAGAGAAAGAGAGCCGAATGATGTACTTCTGACCAGTTTGAGTTGGTCAATGGCAACTTGAAGCAGAGACCGAATCGGTATTACGGATACCGGTAAAATACCGGTATTTTTAGGTTGTTATTCGATTACGTTTGATGAAACCGAAATGGTGCGAATATCGGTACGATGCTATCAAAACGATGTTAGGTAGATGTATTTCGGTATAATACCGGTATAATAAAATATTAATATATCAGAAAAGGAAAAGGAGACAGTGATTAAATGTTTTCATAAAGCTGCCGATAGTAAATTTGACGACGCTTATACACGTATCCTTTATTATTTCTAACACTAACTCATCGTTGTATCTGCATACAATATCAGCCACGATACTCTTACTTAATTTTAAAAGATGACCGATTTCTCGATACGTTTTTCCTTTCTCTCGGTGAAAAATGACTAATTGTCGTACGTCGATAAATCGAAAGAGGAGTTAAAACAACGATTAATCGTAGAATGGAAGAATATTTCGCTAAATTACTTGAAAACAATGACTGGAAATATGCCTGAGCGTCTGCGATATATTGCTGAAGTTAAGGGCTGACCTAACAAAATATTAATTATTATTTATATTAACAATTTTCAGGTTCAAATATTGTAGTTCTTCAAATGTCTTAATATTTTTGCCACGCTACATTTCGACATAGTTCAATTTATTGTTTGATATTAGGAAAAGTATGAGCAACAAAAAAATAAAATTTACGTTACTATAAACTATAACGAATGTTCTATTATATTATTAAAAAATTAGTCCAAATTTACTATTACAAACAATCGAAATCCACAACAATATTTTGAATAGCACGATGTCCGAATGTTAGTAAGAGTCACTGTACGTAGAAAATGGAAAATGTGTTTTCGTCAATAAAGCGGTACCGTACCGGTATATATTTCTGTATTTTTACCGTTGTGGACATCAAATACCGATAAAATACGTATGAAAATAGCGGTATGACCTTCTTGTACCGATATTAAAACCGATTTTCCAAACAGCGGTTATTAATTACGATAATATGGGAGGAAATACCGGTATAATACCTAAACCTCAAAATATTTCGGTTTTCAGTCTCTGACTTGAAGAATTGATACGGTGGTCCCTTTCGTCCAGAGTCCCTTCTTTCTCAAAATGTAATCTGATCGATGATCGAACATTCTGACTAATATGGAATGAGAAGAATGTTAATCATTATTAGTAATCACTGATCAAATCGAAATCATTGCAACCAAAGGTATATTAATTGATTTTAATTGTGATTCTATCAGCCAAATATAAAATGGTAACATAGGTATAATAAAATAGCTTAATCACTTGAAAGTTAATGGGGATTGTTGATTTATTTAAACGATTGATTGATCAATGATTACGATTATCGTGCGTTTTCTATCGAAAATTTTGCAAACTCAAACATCTCTATGAACATTGAAAAATTTTTTTCCGAGTTAAACTCACTACGTTCTTCTCCGAAGATCGAAGTTTCCTCTTCACAACTTTTGATTTTTCAAAATTGTACGATTCTCTTTCACGAAGTTACAAGAGTTTAAAATATGGACAATTTGTCACAGTATTTTCACACTCGATGAAAAATTGTCGACAATTTAAAGTGCCGTAACTTCGTGAAAGGAGATCGTAGAACAATCTTCCTCGGGCTCATTTTAAAGCGCGAAGTTTCTATTTTCACAGCATTGAGTTTGAATTTCCTCCCTCGATATTCTTACGTTACCCTGAAAGGAAATAAAGGATGGAAATAAAGATACCTTTCCACCCGAAAATTTCGCAAATTCAACCTTCTGGAAAATTTTTTTCCAAACCAAATTCATTGTCGTTTTGAAGATTGGAGTCTCCCATTTGCAACGATTCTTCGAAATTTGTTGCACGATTGTTCTATTTCTTTTTCTTTTTTTTTTTCTTTTTTACAAGAGTATCGGCAATTTTTCACCTTTTCAAGTACTAAAAATAATTCCAGATAGCCAGCTGCATCGATATCGCAACCACGAGATCTCTAAACACTGTAGAATGACATTTGTTGGAGTCAGATTGGTACACCTGAGAAACACGTGAGATAACTGTACCGTAGTTATCGACGGTAATCGGTATCAGAAAAGTAGTTTGGATAGTGTAGCCACGCGTAGCCGTTTCTCGTTAAAATTAGATCGAGTCTCGAGGTAGTTAATAGGAAACGATACTGGGCGAAACGTGCAAGGTTCCACCGCGGAATTTGCGACGTAATTGGCGATTCATTGGCGGAACGTGCCCCGCCAAAAATCCAGACTCCAGTCTAGAACTAGACGATTGAATCGTATGATTTTTCCATCTTCGCTTCATCAAAATTCAAATTCACTTGCCGCTTGTTAATCGAGCAATTGAACGGTCCCCTTTCGGGCTTCCTTAATGGCCCCTTCGCTCAATTAATCTCCGTTTCTAATCACCGTCCCAATTATTCCCACGCAGCTCCAAGAATCAATCTCAGCCGCCACGTATTCTACGTGGAATTTCCCCTTGCCGCGTTTACGTCTTGCAAACACCGTCGTTAAACTCTGTCGTCACAGCTACCTCCCCCTCCCGGAAAATCTACGGAGAATCTCAAAACACAATTCGGCTCGTAGTTTGCGGAAACACGAAGCAGGGACAAACGTGGCGGGACAAAGATCGGGACGTCGAAAGAGGCGAAACAGATGTTGGCAATTTGAATCGTTGGCTGGTTCCCTTTGATCGGTGATAATCCGCGATTCGTACGCGTAGTCGCGTGCTCGGATCGACGGATGAGAGGAGCAGACAATGACGCGAAAGCAGCCGATGACAAAAGCTTGGCGCCTAACCTTCGTGTCGTGGTATCACCGACCACCAGCGAAGAGAAGCCAGTCCAATTAACAATTGGGCTCGCTCGCTCGTCGAATTGGCCCGCAATTAGGCCGATCAATTCGTTTCGTTGAGTCGTGCTCCGTTAAAATTTCGTTTCCTTACTAAGGGGAATATAGGTGGGTGGTTAACACCTTGTGCTGAAGCTGTCGAGTTTATACTCGTCGTTCAGCAAAAAAATTCGCTATTTATTGCAAAATTTAGGTGAAAGAAATTATATATATATATATTTGCAATTTCAGTACATTTCAGAATTGCTTCTAAATATCTTTAATCGTTTTAATTTTAATCAAATATTTGATTTTAAATTCAAGTCCTTTTCTCCACGTTTTTGAATTTATAACAGTTTCTTTTTATAGCATAATTTTCAAAAAATAAAATGTTAAGTTCTGTAAATACCAATAAAATTAAAAATGTTTCAAAGAAACATCAACAAAATTTATCATTTTGTTACAACGTTTGACTCAATCTTGCAACAAGTGTAATACTGTGTTTTCGTCGAGTATACTCGTCATCGCCTAGAAATAATTAAGCACACCAATACACATTCTCAAAACAAAAGAAAATGCTTACGGGGTTAAGGAATTGTCCTTTTAATGAGAGAAGCGATTCGCGAGATCTTCAGTATCGTTTGACCATTGTTTCAACCGTAAAATCTTGATCGTTCGCCAATATCAGTATTTCTGACAGTGAGAAAGAGAAGTTGATGGAAGTCGTATGATCAATCAAGTCTGAACGTACGTTCGTGTTGCCAACATTGTTTCGCACGTGTACGTGAAACTAGATCTGTAAGTGATTATTGATTTACCGAGGAATTTGAAGGTGCGGACGCGTTTTATTCGAAAAAAATCTTTTTTATTGTAAAAGTTATTTTTAGAATAAACGTACCGGTAGTAGGTGCGCGGTGAAGAGCATAACTGTATCAATAACAACGAGAAATTCTTCTCGAAAATGATTTTACATGATAGAGCGATAGATGGTTTCCCCCCTCGAAATTCAAACATTGGAAAAATGTTTTTCATGAGTAGATCCACTATGGTCCTGAAGATTAAAATTTTCCTTTTACAAAGAGTCCTTAATATTCGCTATATGATTTCCTTTTTACCATTTTGAAACGTTATATTTACGAAATAAAAATTTCTTTCAGTTCTCTTGCAAAGACAAATTTGCACCTATTTATCAACAATTTAATACCTGCTTAATACCAAATTATTCTTAAATCATCCAACGCTATTCTGACCTACATTTCACCATAAAATTTCCATAAAATCAGTCGTAAACACTGACGCAAATTTTTCTAAAAAATCCACACAGTGTCTAACTAGTTATCACATTCTACTCTATCGAACAAAGCTCGTGATCAGGACTCTCGATCAACTCGACCATACCGCTAAATACCAAATTATTCTTAAATCATCCGATCCACATTTCACCATAAAGTTTCCATAAAATCAGTCGCAAATATTGACAGAAATTTCTCTAGAAAATCACACAGTGTCTAACTAGTTATCACGTTCTATCGATCAAAGCTCGTGATCAAAACTCTCGATCCCGACCAATTCTTCTCGAGCGGGCAAAGAGAAATCCGACTACTCGTCAGATACATTTCATTCCTCGTCTCGAAGGGGTATGATCAATCGTTCTCTGTAGGAACGAAGAAATTGCGCGGAGGACGCATCTCTCCCGGAAGAGACAGTTATTTGGCACGTTTATCAGCGGATTTCTTCGAACTCGATGTAGTTTAATTCAATCGAAAAGGCTCGGCGGGAGAGAGATGGGTGGGTGGGATCAGGAAACGGGACAGAACACGTGTAGCAGGACACGAACGCCACATAACTCCATCCGAGGTCGAGATATGGGCTTTGGGAGAACTGTCTCGAACTCGTCTCACCGGCGCGGCGTGGCGATTCCGGATAGTCTGGAAAGTTGCGGCATTACGGCGACCATTTTTCCTTTTAGCGAGACCCCCGTTTCTCTCTCTCTCTCTCTCTCTCTCTCTCATTCTCTTGCGCCGGTGGATTAAAACCCGGCCAAACGACCGACCGAAAATGACGAAACTGTCCGGAGGCTCGCGCTTTGTGCAAGCTGCAGCAAGTGTATCCTACGACGGGACAGATTACGCGGACGAGGATTACCGCCCAGATCTTTTGTTTCCTCTCTCTCTCTCTCTCTCTCTCTCTCTCTCATACTCCTGTTCCTCTCTGTCCTTTTTACGGTTTCGTTTTAAACCAAAACGACTGCTCGATACGAGATTAGTGGAACTTTAATCTCATTGAAGGTTGGTTAATTTGTGACATGGGGGGGAGGGGGGAGGAAAGGGGTAGGACTCGGTTAATTGATTCTTTATTCAGGAGTTTTGGAGTTTAGGGAGTTTTGATTCTGTTGAAATTGCACCAGGTTCACCGTTTGTGAGGGAATTGCAATCGTGGAAGGAAATTGAATTTGAGACTCGGCTTTATTGAGACTTAGTAAGGAGCGTAATTGCGGGGATTTTTTCCCCGGGTACGAAATGACGAAGTTAACGAGTGAAAAGTAAAAGTAATGGGTTGCAGGTAGAAAACGTTGAAAGTAACGCGAAGATGTATATTTTCTGTTTGAATTTGTTACATAACATATTTAATATTGAATTTATTTGTATAATAAATTTAACGTAAGTCAAAGGATCATTAATTGGAGAACGATCTGTGAAGAAAGGAATCGATCGTCTTACATTAACAATACGTATTCCCCGAGTCTCTAAAATTTAGAGATACATGCCCTACATCTATTAAAAAACAATTACGCAATTACTTTCTCGCCAGTCAAACAGTTTAACAATCAGCAAAGTGCCAATTGTTAAACACCGAATGTACCAAAACGAAGATTCGACGATCCACCGTCGAGAGAAAGATTTTTATTCGCGCGACGACTATAAAATTCCCATTGAATTCAATGATCCAATGAATTCACACGAATTGCTGTCTATTGGAACAACATCTCGTTCGAATTCAACCTGTCAAACAAAACAGAGTTTACGAAGAATATTTCCACCACGACAAAATGTTCGAGTAATTCAACAGCACGTTCCAGATACATAATTCTCTTCTCCCTACTTTACTTTATCGTACAGTTAGCTGTTCAAAGCGGACAAGCCACCAGATGGACAACTAAATAAAACGTGCAAGTACCACGAGTCGTACGTATGATCGTTCCGAATGGGAAAGTTCCGGCTTTTTTTTCTCTGGGGCCGAATTACATGATTCACGAATGTCGCTCGAAAACGGAAATCCCCTGTCGTCGTCGACGTCGCGGCGCTCGATGAAAGGCGCACGATATCGAATAACTCGAATTTTCCCCGGATGGAATACGCTTTATGATTTACAGCGCGCTTTACGTTGTTGAGGACACGGAAGCTACGTAACTCGCTGCGTCTCTCCTTTGACAAATGAGAATAGAATCGATCAAATAAAATATTAATTAAATAGTTAGAAAATAACTCATCATTTTATATTAATTCTGTTAATTTACGTTATATTTAAGTCGATCAGAAAATTGTGGATTAACCGAATTTCAGTGAAATCTGGATAACACATTTCTAACATTCGCTGTGGATAATGAAATTATTTTAATTACGCGTAAGCATTTCGTAATGCAATTTTTAATATACGTATGATGCTATTTAACTTTTTCAATTTTGATGTAAGTGTAATTTAATATATAACATTTGTCCAGAGATTTTTGAGCAGGGGTAGGTTAAGGTTTAACCACTTGCGCTGGCAACCGATTGCGGACCATAACGAGTGTCCGTATACAAATAATTCGTCGCTTTCTTTTTGATATGCGGCGGATATCAAAATTATCGAGAGGTAACAAATTTATTATTTGTTTTGCCTGGATTATACTTAAATGTACTTAAAACTGAGGAAATGTTGCAATTTTGGGACAAAAGAAATTCTCGACGTACGTGACACGTTCTCTAAATCTTCCCCGTGACTCAACCTCTGTCGAAACAACACGTTTCGCGTCAACTGCAGTCAACAATAAGTCAGTGTAAATTTCACGATTGCTATAAATAATCGGGACTTATTTACACGGTTGTCAACAGTGGTCTGAAGGGAATACTCTCGAGCGTGAAATGATATTGAATGTAATGAAATAACCGTGAACACTGGCACCACCGTCGTACCGGTGAAGAAAAGCGAAACAAAGAGAGAAAGAGAAAGAAAGAGAGAGGCAGTAGAGTATGTGCTTCCGTCACGGGTCACGAAAATATGCTAATTTCATTCTGGCCAACGATTCAACCAGTTTAACACGCGATTGCTAATTTTCTTCGTCTATTTCTTCGTCTCCTTTTTTCCTTTCTCACCGTTCTCAACGATCGTGACATGCTAATGGAGAGGACATTCTGGAGGGAAACTCGTAACATTGCGTTTTATCAGCAACTGTTTTGTCGATCAGATTCATTTTCATCGTCGCGTCGTGAATAGAAATATGGGTGGACTTGTGACAATGATCGTGCAGGAGAAAGGTCAACGATGATTGACTCTGCAATGATACGTTTGTATCTTCTATGTGAGCTAGTAGCACACTGATTCTGGTTATCATATCGTAAAACAATAAAAATAATAAAAGCAAAACAGTCTAGAAAGACTTTTCGAACACTTGGACTTTTTTTTAATCTCAAAATTAGATACTCCGAGGTAACTAAATTTTTTGCGCCAAAATAGTGTGCTATTCTACGGGTTGATCGGTCGATTATAAAGTTACTTACGACATAAGGTATTTTACATATTTTTTTTTAATTATATATTACGTAAATTCAACGCAAGACATTAATATTAATACCTATATGTCTGTTACTAGGATGAGAGGAGAGGAAACAAAGGAAGAGACTCCGGAAGGGGAATGAAGAGAGGGTCGGTCGGAAATAAGAATGCAAATCCGTCAGCTGCCACGGTCCCATTTGGGAATCGTGAAAAGAAATTTGTATCAACGAACGGAACTTCAAACCTCAGAAGAAATATCGCATCGTCGATGACCTACAATATCAGAGTCCTTCTCTCCTTCTCCAACGACGAAAGTAATTAAACAACAAATTAAAAACAAAGACACCCGCTTCCATCAAAAATTCCAAATACCCACTGTTGGCGCAAGAATGTTCAACATTCCTCAACACTGAGTGAGTCATATAACTGACGATATATTCTCTAGTTCTTGTCTTTTCTTCTTTTCGTGTTCTTTCGACAATTTTCGAAAATATGTTTACCAAATCAAGGACTTTGAGGCACCCGCGTGTGTCAAGCCTGTTTTTCGATATTATCGAAGGCACCTTCAATGTTCCAAAAAACGTCTGGAACGGTTGGCGTTGTCGGGTAAATGTGATTGGCTGGGACGAACTAGTACCAATTCGTACAAAACAGGCAACCAAGCGTTAGAATCTCTCAGAATTTCAGTTTGCAGTCAACCAATGAAGATGGGATGTCAAAGGTTTTCATCAAAGTGTGCTGCGAGTTAAAATCTCTGTCGTCACGCGTTTCATGATTTCTGATAGTGCAGAGAGCAAGTTATTTTAGAGTAAAAGTGAGTATCAGAGTAAGATATTGTTACTATTATCATTATTTATTAGAATAAGTTAGTTTGCCTTTTTCTAAGAATCCTTCTTCTACGTTTACTGTTTATAAACGCGTTTCTGTTGTTAAAATAATTCAGTGGCGCGTCGAAGCTCACTTTGGCACGAGGAAAGATTGTCACGTAGGGTGCAAAAGTTCGACCAACCCCCTGATTCGTACAGTTCTATTGCCATTTAGTTAAATTTTCATCCAACGAGTCAAACTCGAGCCACTTAGTGACTCTACTACTATGACAGCCTCACAATCAGAAAATGCTACTCTCGCCAACAACTGTTTCCTCTTGGTACGATTTTCTCTCCCCGATCCGCTCGACTTTCTCCGCGTGTTGAGGACTCAATTTCACTCGCAATTTTTATTTTTTGCTGCACGACGCGCACGCGAAGATCAGCATTGTAGCTCGAAGAAATAGAAGAAACCTGGTGGATCGCCGCGTCGTGTACACACGCAGCTGCATAGCTGCATAGAAGAGGCCCTCGCGGTGCGTGGAAAGCGCCCCGATAAGAATCTCATTGTCGTGGAGGCTTGCTCCACAGTTGTGGAAGAGCCTTTAACAGCGGGGAGGAAGAGGCGCGCCAACCGCATCGAGCAAATTGCAACTCTGTCGAAACTATCGGAGCGAGCGGATCGCTCGGGAGAAGAATGCGCGAACACGATTGTTAAGGGGTCTGGCCTTCAGTTCCCGGGCGCCTTTTCATCGCGTACGCCCCTGTCCCGGTGTAACCTCCACCTCCGCCGCGATGATAACATCTCCTTGGACAAACGCAGCGCCGCGTCGTTTCTTTCTTCTTCTCTCTCCTTTCTATTTATCTCTCGGTTTCCCTCGTCATCCAGGCCTGTCGTCACTGTGTCGCGTTAACCCCGCTTTTTCACCGCGTCTCGCTTCACCTCGTGGCCATTCCCTTCGGCTGGGCTCGTCTCTCCTCCCGGTCTTGTTCCCTTTCCGGTTCTCTGTGTCTAGCGGTTGCCTGGATTTCGCAGGTTGTTCAGCTTTAAATTTACGCGTGTACGTACCGTACGAAACTAGCGTGACTTATTGTTAGCGCAAGTAATACGTGTTCTTCGATGCTCCTTTTGGCGGGAATTTTGAAATTTTATTCAGCCACTTTCGCGGGGGAAAAGAGTTGCAGAGTTAATGAAATTATTTTGTTATTAACTCTCGACTTTGCGCTGATTAATGTTAATTTATTATCCATGATATAATCCATCGGTTACGTAATGAAAGTCGCTTAATTTACGTGCTTCCGGCACCATCAATTTTCAACAATACACTTCAATTATTACTCTTGAACTTGGCTAATTAATACGAACCTTGACGTTCATTTAATTACGTACTATTTAATATCCAATTACTTCCGTCACTATCTACCTACTGATTGTATAATGGTTAGTATACAACTGGTATTGCGACGAAACGAGATCAAAGGTCAGGATTAATAGTACAGAAACTTCATTTCTGGTACACTTTACATTTTTCCAATAATTTCCAAAAATTCTTGCCAACAGTCTATTTTCTTTCCTTTGTCTCACTTCGTTTCCGAGCTCGCTTGAACTTATCTGCTCCATTATCGTTCTAAAATTGTTATAATTTTGTCGAATGAAAAAAGAAAGTCGCGCAGGAATAAACTCGGGCTCGTTTTAAAAGCTTGACATGCACAGATCATTTTGTTCCAAAGTGTTTTTCCATTACGTGGCAAAAATGGCAAAGTGAAGACATCTTTCTTCTTGCTATCGTAATTATCACATAACATTGAAAAACTTTTTCTCACGATTGAAGATCGAACCCTCCTCTTTACAACAATCTCCCAAAATTTTTACGAATTTTTTCTTCGCCAATTTATCGATTATTTATTGAATCGAACTAGGTGAGAATATCACGATTTCTCGAATCTTCGTCATCCAAGCCTAATGTTCAAAGTTCAATAAAATAGCGAAAAAAAGAGAAGGCTTCGACCTTTAAATTCAAAAAATTTTTCGATGTTTTTACATATCACATGTAATAATAATTCGTAACATTTTTTTTTATCAAGAAGAGAAAGCGATGTATAAACATTCTAGAGCAAAATGAACGATGCATTTTTAAAAGAAGGAACTTTAATCTTCAAAATGAGCCCGAGTTTACGATTTTCTCTGGCGAAATTACAAATTTCTGTCTCCGTCTCACTTCGTCTTGCAACCAGTTTGGACCTTTTTCGTATCTTCCTTTCCTTTCTTCGTGCTGCACGACCGTCGAAGGGCCAAATTGTCATCCGATGCCCTGAGAATTCGATTTTCAGTGGAGTTTTGCGGTGACGAGGGTTTCAAATCCCGCTAGGTAGTTCCCCTTCCTACTTGTAAGATTTGAAGGACAAGATCCTCTCTGGATGGATCGAGAGGGAGGGAAAGGTCTCGTGTCACGGTCCCCGGGACCGACAATATTGTGAAACGTCTTGCATCGTGGACTCTGTTCCACGACAGATTCGGATCTTCGGACGAGTCGGCTGGAAATTGGAAAACAGGTACCAGGGATCCAGAATGGACATCGATTCCTACCTCGAGATCCCCTGTACATCGTTCAGGGGTGCGTGATCCTTTGTTGCGACTGCAATATGATCCTTTGTGCGAGACGGCGACGAATACATTCGCGAATTCTTTCGACGTTTAATTCTCTTTCGGGTTGGATACATATCTGACAAAGAGGACAGAATTTCCGTCGAGAAAACGTTACGTTGATTTAGTTATTTTCGTCGAAGAACATTTTTAGTCTTGTTGTTTGTTTCTTCCATGGGGTGGAATATTATTATTAGAGTAATTATTTTTATATATGGAATAGGTATATTATACAGAATAATTATACATATATAATATATTTATAATAATATGTAATATTTTAATTATCATTAGACCGCAGATTTCTATGAAAATTCATATTTTTGACGATATAAAAATTTAGAAGAAGTAGCATATCGCACTATATTTATTTATTTATGTTTATATACATTTGTAATTATTATAATTTCAATACTTTCACATAATTTTTCACGTTGCATGTAATTTCTTTCACTTAGAAATTTCCTACAGACGCGTAAATTACGAAATTTTACGTACGACACAAAGATAGGAAATTGCGAGCTATAGTGAAATTCAACGATACCCTCTCGTTGTAAATGAATAAAAATCCAAGGATAACCAGCGTCGCCCCGATGCAAATTGCCTCTAATAGACACCTTCAACCCTTAACCTCGCCGAAGTAAAAAAAGAAAGGAAAAAAAAATCGCAATTCATCGATCCTCACCGTCGTCCTCGAAAGCTTATTCCACCGAGTTCCTCATACGTGTCCCACTCTTATATAAATATTAGCATACACGTACTTACACACGTAACTCCAACACACTTTGTCAAAACGGAGACGTTATCGCGGGACAGGCTGAATGCATAAAAGATCGGCCGGTTAATCGCATAATCGGGTGTCCGCGGTTTCTCCAACTATATTTTCCTCCCTTTTCTCTTTCGCCTCTCGGTCGATCCTCGAGAACGTGACAGGTTAATCGAAGCGACTTAACCCGTCGTCGTGAAACGACAATGTAATTCACGAAAAATAATTCGCGTAAATTGCAGCTTTCATTGGCGAGAAAAGTAACGGTATCATTGGAAGAACAGACGGGCATAGTGAAGTCAGAAATACGGAGAAGAACTTGTTTTGAATAGATACCTTCCTTATCCGTGAATTTCGATTTTTCCCCAAGTGGATCTATCACTCGAAGAAACCTTCGACGTAGTAGAAAGTTTCTAGAATTCTTCTGAATTTTCTTGGGAGCCAGTAGAAACACAAAAATATCAGTCCACTGGGAAAATAATGTTGGTAATGTTAGAAAATACCAAAATGAAAACACAGAAACAACGTTACAGAGTTTTGATTTAAAAAGAGAGACATTTGCGAAAGTTTTTGAAGAATGGACGAGAGGGAAAAAAGATTGGGAACTAGAAGATACTGGAAGATACGAAAATATTCTCGAGAGTTAAATCGTAATCGTGACAGATACTTCTCAAAAAAAAAAAAAAAAAAAAAAAAAAAGAAAAAAAATAGAGACTGACAGAAGTGAAAATTCTGTTCGCATGCACAAATTCTGCAGTATAATTGCAGCGTTGATGCAACGTAATAAAAATCGGTCGTTCGCCGAAATAAAATTTTTTATTTACAAAGTCACTGCGCACGCTTTTCCAGCAGCGTGTTTATACTTGGCCGCGACGTGTAATTTATTTTTTCATTATTTCGAGATATCGATCGTCGCTGGAGACCAGTATAGAACAATATAGTTGAACATCGGAGGATAATCGTTCGATGGCTAATGAGCGAGGATGTTACGGTGCACTTAGCCGGGGTGAAAGCAAGAGTTCAGCTTCTTTTTTTTTTTCGTAGCCTCCTCCCTTTCGTCGTGACAGGCATTCCAGGAGGAGATCCTTGTCCCTGGACGCTTAAACTTCCGATGAACTCGATAGAGAAGACTTGCAAAGTGTCCCAGCGTTCACACGCGTGTCGTCCGCCTCTTCAGTTATCTTTTTAATTTGTCTACTTTCGAACTGTGTTCGGTCCACGGTTAAATGGGAAATTATTCCACGTACAAAAGTACAATTTCTTTGTTTTGTTTTGTATAATATCAAATATATACATTATTACTATTATTTGAAATTAATCTTCGGATTCATTAAATATCGTATCCAGACATTTTGATTTTTCAAAGCTCGAGCTCAAGTTCACTACTGGCAGTTGGAATTAAAAAAATCTTCCAGTACAGTTCACTTCAAATCTCAGATTCTTACGAACCTTTCTTCTCTTGAAATGCACTTCGCTAGATTTAACCCAGATTTTTCACCGAGAGGAAATTATAAAATTTCCATTTCGCGGACAACAATGAAGCACTAAATCAATCGACGGGGGGAGGGGGGAGGGGAGGGGAGGGGAGGGGAATTCTCCATCAATGCGATTGTTCGACGATCAAACGAAATTCCCTGATCGTCCTGATCGCCCGGCGTTTTCCTCCTCGAAACGATACCGGATCCCGTTGGCAATCGAACGAATCCTCGACCGATTCTCGTGTGAATCGCGAGGCACACGCGATACTTTTCCCTTGTTGAGGGCGACAGGATGAAAAAGAAACGGAAACGGTAGCGAATCTCTATTCTCTAGAAAGAGAGAATTTAGAAAGAGAGAGAAAGCGAGAGGATGGGACGATCGTATAGAGCACACACCGGTCTCGCCAAAAGCGTCTTCAACTTCTCGTTTCTCCGGCTGGTTTCACCGAGCCAAAAGAAACGCTTCACAATGGGACGCGGCTGTCTAACCGGCGACTCGGCCCATTATTTATTAAAGAACCATTCTTTTTATCGGCCGATAGTTTTCTGGCCCTGTCTTTTCACCGACAGACCACCACTCTCTCCCCTCGCCCCTCGCTGGAAAACTTTACAGCGTGGAAAGAGATTGGTTACAACGTCTGTCCAAGGGGAGAGAATTATACGAGGGCACAACCGTGTGTCGCGCGTACAGAAGAGGGAAACGACGAAACGTGGAAAGGCCTCCGAGAAATCTTGTTCGCTCGCGATGGTTATCTTGGTGTGCACGAGGCTTAACCTCCTGCGCTCGAATGACGTGCCACGCACGTCGAGAGCTGTTTCTCCCGAGGTTGCAATTTTTTTTTGGCAGTTTTAAGTACATCCAAGTATAACACAGGGCAAAACAAAGAGTAGGTTTATTGCTTCTCCTCTGAAAAAGAAAGCGACGAGCGATACGGTTCAGTCACTCGTTATGGTCCGCAGTCAGTTGCAAGCGCAAGTGGTTAAAGAGACACGATCCGTTCTCTCTGGCCACGACCAACGTCCAGTGAATCACCAAGCTGTTTGTCAATAGTCACGACTTTAGCTCGACAATGTTTCTGATCCACTGGCGCAATAATTATAGAGCGTGTTGCTGTTGAGCAAGGTGGTTCTGCATATCGATAGGTTACGCTACCGATAGAGTATCAGAAGAATTTCAAAATGTCCCATATGCCGTTTTACTCGAATCCGATATTCTACATCTCACGTGCCACATCCCATATTCATATATAGTCACACATAGTGTTGCATATCCCATAACGATCTATGGATATTCCACGTTTCACAGATCGTATCCCACACTCCACATTCTGCATCCACACACCTCGCATCTTATATTCCACGCCTCGTTGTTCCATTCTCATTGTTCCTGCGCAATATTCTACATCCCGCGTTCCATATTCCACACCGTAAATTGAATTATTACATATCCAATATCCTGTATTCCACATCTCATACGTTCTATATCCCATATTTTGTATTCCACATTCCACATTTGATAATTCACGTCGCACATCTCGTTATCCACGCCATATATCTTGTGTCTCCAACATTTCATATCGTATATCCCACAGAGACAATTTCTGGGCAAGGAATTTCATTTTGTGGGATAAAAACTTTAGGTGTCGAAAAATTAGCTTTGTGAGAAATTCGTGGCCCACCAAATTCATTTTGTGGGGCACGAAATTTCTAACTAGTCCACAAATTGTGTTTGTGGGGCATTTTGTGGACTGTGGAGTAAGTTTGTCAGGATAGAAATTTCTCGAAGCGTCCACAGATTAATTTCTGTACGATAGAAAATTTCGAATTACCGCCCACAAATTACTTTTGTGGGAAATTTATTCGCCTTTTGCTTATGTTAAAGGCAAATATTGAGCGTGGGAAATGGATTTAGGAGTAATATAGGATGTAGAATATCGTATAGAGAAAGTGGGGAAAAATGTTTTACAATAAAGTGTATGATATATGGAATATTAAACTGGATTTGAGAGTTAGCGATGTTAAAAAATGTAATTAATTACAATTAACAAGGCATGTGAAATGTGAAATTTGGAATGAAAACATTAATATTGCTAAAAATGGAAATTTTAAAACAGAAATGTTAATATTGTTAGAATGTGATAAAGGAGAACGTTCTACAAAAAATAAGATAATGAGTATGGTATGTGAGATATAAAAGTAGAATGAAAATTACTGATGTAGAATATGGGAATTTATGATGCAGGATATTAACTAAAATATGGAAACGTGGAACATGCTAGTAGCCAAGAAATTGGAATAAAATACATCTGTTGAAGACACTAAATACGCAATATCAATTAGAGAATATATTCAGAAAAAAAAATTAATACTTACCCTGGTACGAATCCAACAGAAGTATTAAAAATGAATTTCACAAATATTGGTGTTCTCCGACGTAACGACTTGCGTAAATGCTGTTGAAAATTCTTCGACGATACACTTTAGTGAATTTCTGTACCAAAGACTTCCAGTGTCCACTTAATTTCTACCGTGATTAAAAAAAAGAACGACCCGCACAAACGAGTGAACGATATTTGACTTTATCCGATCACGTTTGTTGAGTCGACTAATTAAAGTTAATTACACGGGCGAAAATGAGATAGAGAAAGAAAGAAGGAAGACACTGACGATGGTGAAACAGTTTAAAAGACGAAAGGATCGCGGATTGCCTTTGTCCTCGTTTACCTTCCGATCTCCGCTACTTATTTCCACCGTTGCGAACTCTGTGAAATCGGGCGTCCTCGTAGTTTACGAGCGTAAATGTAGTAATGAAACATCCCGTTCTTTCCGAGTCAGCGACAGTGAAACCCAGCTGCTCAATATGGTCAGCCATCGAACGATTTTCCCTCTGGATTCGTATGAAAAGATCAAACGACGTCGAAGTCACGGCGAACGTTCCCTCTTTGCCAGTAATTCTCTCGTCAATGGGCGGCAAGTTATGAATTTACTATCGATCGCGGCGGGAGAACGATTTAATCAGTCGTGAGGAATCGTCCAAAAAAAAAAAAAAAAAAAAAACGGGATGGAGAACTTTATGACGTGATCTACGTGTGTTCCAAAAATGAAATTTACGTTACCTAGGATTTTTGAAATTTCATTGCCTTAAACTATCGTATTTCACCAAATGATAATGATTAGAGCTCAGATATTTAATTGGAGAAAAGAAATAAATCTCTTTCTCCCGTGAAAATCTGATCATAGACGTCCAAACGAAATATTTCACAATTATCGTAAAATTGAAATAATTAAAAATTTTACGTTGCAAGAGTTTATTATTTCGTATACCTAAGTCTGCAATTTTCTTCCCCCGTGCGCCCACTTCCCATCAGATCTTTTGACGAAAGCTTAACAAGTACATCGACAAGGATCAACGCGTACAAAAGTAACAACGTACGAAAGACTTTTACTTGTTTCATAATTACCCAGGCAGATTAAAGAGCGTGTAACTTAGCAACATAACCCAGATATTTTGTCTCGAGATTCGACCACGTCAAGTCGCTTTTTATCAAGGTGACTAATCGCGAAGCAATTTCGAACAAGTGTATTATTTTATATATTTAAATTGCCTCTGTGTTGTTGCGTACTAGAAGCGGCGCGTAGCGACACCACGACGTTAACAGTATTACCGTGAGGGAAAATGCAAATTACTCGAGGACTCGGGTTCGCGCTGTCGGCCTGCAAGAAAATGTTGCCTCCCCTGCATTAATACACCGTAATGTAACTTCTGTTCCTCGCCGTTGATGCATGCGCGCAATAAATCATCGCGAGTCTTATTCGAACGAGCTCTGGCCACTGGCTCGTTCAACAGGTCTAATTTGCGAAACGTCGTCTCTCTCTCTCTCTTTCTCTCTCTCTCGCGAGCGGTAACCCGCGACGTCCGGCGCAAAGTACACGCTGCGCACCTTGCGTACGCGTCTCTTTTATTTTCCTTTTCTTTCCTTACGTCGAGTGGAAGTGCTCGAGCCTTTTTCAATAATAACGCTTCACCAGCGCGGCGAACCTCGTCCATCCGTGATTGCTTTCACAATTAAAACACACGAGTGACCAGTGTTGTATTTAATCAAGCCGAGGGTCCGGACAATTTGTCCCATCGAAACGATATCTATCAAATAGGCCTCTCGTTAATGTTGTTGCGCGCCATTGTTGCTTACGCGCGAGTTATACAGTAAAAAGAATACAGTATTGGAGAATGACGTCCATTTAGATGAGACGCGTTGACTAATAATAAAAGAAGGTGTTGGTACAATCGATGAAGAGTTTCGCCAACTTCGTGGAAAGGAGATCGTTTTTAAGAAGAAATTTTCAGAGGTCGTCGTGAAGGGGAGACTTTGATCTTCAAGATCGCGGTAGATCTAGTTAACAAAAAAAAAAAAAGAAAACGTTTTCAGTGTCCATGGAGACATTGTTAAGAGAAGAGTTATCTTTATTTATTTATGAAGAAAACGAAATATTGTTTAGTGAAGTGGAAGAATTCTTTAAAATAAGATACAAAAAGATTGTTCTACAATTTTTTCATTTTCTGTTTTACAAAGTCATGGCAGTACAAAGTGTCGACAATTGTTCATATTTTAAACTCTTATAGCGTCGTAAAAAAAAAGAGTTGCTAATTAATAGTTATTAATAAAGAAGCACGCGTTGAAACTCGTACTAGTTTGCCATGCGTTTCGTCTGCGACAGCCTAGTCACGGTGATTTACGTCTGAGCAGGTAGATTCAGTCAGCAGGAGTCAGACGTTGAAGTTATAACAAACGAAGTTCAGCCGTGCGAGTAGGATTAGCTTACAACTAATTGTATGCTTGTATCCCTCGAAATACATACGTTACTAATTACTTTCAATCCCGATCGTCTTAAAAAACATCTTTCTACCAAACACTTTAACAATATTTACAAAAAAAGAAAATATACATATATATTCTCTCTAAAAAGAACAAGACCCAGACGAAAAATTCAATTTTATCCACCGAATTCGTTTCCACCCCCCCGGGTAGTAGCGAATAATGAAATAAAAATTCTCTCGTGGTTCTCGAATTTCCGAACGGCGGTCGGAAAATTGAGGGGGGACATACAGAATGTGGCAAAAGGGATAAGGCGAGAGCGTGTTTCGTCAATCGAGCGAGTTGAAGTCGCGCAGTCGCGCCTTATTATCGCCGGTGAAACGCGTGTGCGCGCGAGCAAGCCACTGGCTGCTGTTGCGTAGGTTTCATTGAATTCTACGCGCGCCATTCATGCGTGTGCTTTCTCTCGCGTACACGCGGCACACGTCGCCCTTCTTCCTCGCCTTTCTCTACTCACCCTAACAGTTGGCGCAGCTCGGGGGAGGGGGGCCGACTGCGTGTATAAATTGGGATATGGAGCGTAACTGTCGAGTGAAACTGGTTCCACGGAATCAATGGGCCTCCCCGATCCCTGCTCTGCCCTGCCACCTTGACGCGTGTCACCTCATCGCGTGGTTAGCGTACTAATGGCGACTCGTGGAATTCCAGTTACACGGGGCTGATTCACCGGCGAAATTTCGCGCGACGCGAGAACCCTGATATTAATTCGACGAAAACGAACGCCCCTCGCTCGAAACGAACTCAATTGTCTGTAGGAATAATTCGCCATTTCTTTTTCTTTTTTTTAGATTTTAATATTTAATCGAAGACGAGAGAAATTTTTATACACTGTGACGCTGTAATAATATTCCACACGTTTCAACTTTGTTATTAATTATTTCTGCTGTCTTGTATTCATTATATTATGGGTTTGGTATTCAAATTATAGCACAGTGTTGTACTAATGTAATTATACAATATAACTGTTGGAGCGCGTAGAGCAGTGGCTTTATAATAATGAATGAGGTAATAATCACTTTGGAATTTGCTTAGGAATAACAATTTTGCTCAGCGGACTCTTATTACAAACATGAACCTTGACAATACGTTCGAGCTGCTTATATAAATAATACATACACATGTCACATACATACTAATTGTACACTGCGATTATAATAGATCTATAAGGTAGATCTAACAATAATATTATAAATTATAATTTTTATTATAAATTAGAAATTACAATAACTGTAATTTAAATAAGTTTGCTCGAAAGCTCGAGGAGACGCTTCGAGTTCAAAAATTTACGCACGTAAATGCGGGTAAATTCGATGATCTTACATCGGCGTGACATTGGTAACTTTTTCTGTTTTTCGAAGAAAAGATCGATATTCATTTACGACGATGAATAATGTTTGAGAGAGTGCACAAAGATACATTTCCTGATCATAATTGTCCATCCGCAAAACAAAAAAAATACAAAGTGCGAAGAGGTGGTCAGAAGTATATTTTTCTTCGCATTACGCGTCATTAAAATTTCCTGCAAACTTCGTAAGAATCCGCCGTAAAAGTCTAAACATTACCGGGTCACACGCCTCGGCGTCTAAATTTATCGGCAAGTCACGTTCTGATAAATCTCGCGAAAGGTTTTCTGCCGCCGGTGTAACTTTCCGGGGCGAATCCTCCGTAGCGGAACCGCAGAGAACCACGGAACGGAAGTCGAAACGGCCCTGAGAGAGCCGTTCCCTCGGCAAATGGCTTTATCAGCTGCGAGAATGGCCGGTGGTTTCGCTCTCGTATTTCGAAATATTTTTCCCCATTAATGGAACTCGCGAAGGAGAAAGAGCCGATAACGCAACACGACTAATCGAGAATCGAAATCTGGATCAGCGTTTAATTAATTCGTGGACGACTGAAGCAAGTTGTGGGAAACTTCAACAGACGTGAAATCTTCTGCTCGGCTACGAAGTACAATCGATCGTTCCATCGAATCGTTTGCGAGATCAAACCTCTATCTGAACTCGGAAGATGGGAACAGATGGATGTAAAAAAAAATTGTTGTTTACGCACGAACCGTGGATTCTTCGCGTTGGTTGGCAAAATGAAATTCGGTCGCTTTAGAATAGTTTTAGGAGCGCGATTAACGAGATGGAATCTCGGTGGAGAATTGTTTTCGGTCGCCCTTCAGATTTTCATGCAAATCCACAGTTCTGGCGATACAATTAACGAAATGGAGCCTCGGCGGGAGATTGTGCTTGGTAAGAAACGACACGCTCCGAATATTTTTTTTTTTCGTACGTTTTCCCGTGTCTTTGCGCGCAATTTTAAAATTCTCTCTGCGGAAGTCCGTAGTTTGACCTACTACTCGGAGCGACGATTAAAATGTACGTTTAAAAAAGATTTATAAAACGATCCTTCGAGATTATTAAGTTTCTTTGAAGTTTCAATATTTTGTGTACGATCGTTTAAATAGTTACCGTGAAAATCGAAAAAGAAAATCACGGTTAACGATCGTTATTTTAGTACGAGCGATCGTTATTTCTCAGATCTCCGATTGAAAATAAAAAAAGAAAAAAAGAAGAAGTGTATAATCGATTGTTTACTCGAACGAAGAGGAAACGCAACCGGGGAATCGAATTTTTTTGCGCTCGTAAGCAATTAAAATTCTGATTATAGAGGATTAATCGGTGGAGGGGGGAGGGGAGAGGCAGGATTGTGAAAACGATCGGTAGCGGTGACCAACGACGAGCAACAAGAGTATTAAAAACACAGGCGAATCGCCTGTAATGGTGGTTTGATCTTTTTGGCAACGCGTTTTCATTGCCTCGTTAAACCGTACCGGGGGCCCTCAAAGAAAAAACGTTAAAAAGCTTGCGCCGTTATATAAAGATAAAAAAAAAATGTTGGTATTTTTATACCAACGACTGGCCAACCTCGCAGTTTTCGAGCTCGTTTGCGAGATATCGGGCGCGATGTGTTAACGACGATGCAGCTAACCGTGAAGATCAACTGATAAGTTCGTCGAGAGACTCGTTCTTTTAATTTGCGTTTGCCAGAATTGAAACTGGAACTACATTGTTGCTTCTCGAGATGGTAACATGTGTCGCTATATTATTTTTATATAATTGATCGAATTATTGAATTTAGTAAAGAGAGAGAGAGAGAGAGAGAGCTTTAAACTACGGAGGTAAATGTAGTTTTAACAAATTTCTAATTTTGGTTAATGGAGATGGAGATGCTTTAACGTTAAGAAAAAACCAATGGCACAATCATGTTCGAAGCGTTAAAAAAAAAAAACAGCAGTGAAGATACATATACATTCAATTCTTAATTGGCACGTACCTAATTGGCAATTAAAACAACATAAACTCGCTCGTCAAATTCTAAAGAACATTAATAAAGAATTTGAGTCTAAAATTACTCGACTATTTGACACTTGAAATTACGACTAGTCTGCAGAGGGAAATGAAAAATGTAGCTTCGGTAATGTGAAATTAATTGACATCGATCGCTCCTCTATAGAAAAAAGAGAAAGGGAAAGAAAGAAAAAACGGGAAACATGGCTTATCATTTCCTTTCCGTGGTAATCTCCAATTGCTGATTTAACGTTTCCCCGCTTCCTGTCCGATCAGTTTAATTGGCCGCGCTTAATTGAAAAGCACACATCAGAGATAAGAACACGCGCGTAATGCGCGTAGGCAGCTAATCTCGGAATAAAGAGGCAATACTAGGGAATATTAGTAACGTGGCAAATGGCGAAACGAATGCATCGTGCGCGCACACACAACGATCGCGATTCATGGATCGCGTTTCCATTCATCCGTGTGATTCGCGTTTTCCCCTCCTTTTGATACGGCTTTGGCATTCACCGCCGCCCCGTTCAGTGGCCGAAGATAAATCGAGCCTCTTAAGAAAAATTGCCCTCCGCTCTATCCTACGAATTTTATCTGGCCTGCCAAGCCATCGATACCAACAGCCACCTATCTTTCTTCTACGTATATACGTACATACGTACGCGCGTACGTTAATATAAACTCAAAGAGTTCGTTAGCGGCTCCATTTTTATCTGGTCGAAGATAAAGCTGGCCGGCTTTCAACAGATCGTGTTAACTACCATTTCCTCTGATACACTTTTAGGAAAAAATGGCTGTCAGAGATATGATTGTAAACCTAAGCGACGCGGGGATAAATTATTATGGATTTCCTTATCTGTTTCCGTCGTTGACAATTCGTCGACCGTTGCGCACGGAAGGTTTCTACGACTAGCAATTTTAACCACTTGCGCTGGCAACTGATTCGCGGACCATAACGAGTGACCGTATACAAATAATTCGTCGCTTTCTTTTTGATATGCGCTGGATAGAAATTATTGAGAAATAATAAATTTATTATTTGTTTCGCCTGGGTGACATTTATTACAATTGTACAAATCGTACAATTGTATATATTTCTTACATATCGTAGCGTCAATAGTAGGTTTAACCCTTTTCGCTGACAACTGATTCGCGGACCATAACGAATGACCGTATACAAATAATTCGTCGCTTTCTTTTTGATATGCGCTGGATAGAAATTATTGAGAAATAATAAATTTATTATTTGTTTCGCCTGGGTGACATTTATTACAATTGTACAAATCGTACAATTGTATATATTTCTTACATATCGTAGCGTCAATAGTAGGTTTAACCCTTTCGCTGGCAATTGATTCGCGGACCATAACGAGTGACCGTACACAATAATTCGTCGCTTTCTTTTCGAACTCGTCGGTATGACATCACTGGATAGAAATGATTGAGAAGCAATTCGACAAATTTATTATTTGTTTCGCCTGGGTTATTACTTGAATATACTTTTAAAACTGAGGAAATATTACAATTTTGGGACAAAGAGAAAAATTCTCGACGTGCGTAGTGCGCCATTCCCAGCGCAAGAGGGTTGAACTTGAACGAAAATCCGAAAGTGGCGACTGCATCGACTGCGCGCGGCCCGGGACTGAATTTAGTGCTGCCTATCAATTACACTTCACGTCGCGATAATTGGATTTAGCAGAGGGCCTCGCCCCGTCTGCCGGGGCAGATCGACGTGCAACAATAAATACACAGGTATTTTCATTATCGAACGTCGACAGCCCGGGCCGCTCGTAAAGTCTTCGCGGCGAAACGAGCCACGATGATTTACTTCGTCTTCTTCTTCTTCTTTTTCTTCTTCTTTTCTTTTTTTTCCTTCTTCTCTTTCTTTTCTACCCTCTCGACGTTCGCAGATGCAACGCGCTTCTTCCCCCTCTCCGTTTGGCTCATTTCCACGCGAAACAACGAAACGAGAGCGATCCACGTGGATAGATCGCCTCCCACGTCTTGTAAATTTGCCTGACAATGCGGATGAGAGAGCGAATATTTCGGATGTATACTGCCGGATGCGAGGAATATACTATACGTACATATGGTCGGGGCAGTGCCACGCCTCGCTTATTCTTTCCTGAAAACCGCTGTCATTCCTCCAGCTGGCTCCAGACCCTTCGATCTGCCTCCGAGACTCGAGCGAGTCGACTTCTCCACCCACAGGGTGGCCTGTATTTCTAATTACAGGCCGCTCTGCATTCTTCCACGGAGATGCAACGACCAACACGGGAACGCTTCCTCGCCCTTGGGCAAACGAAAGAAAACTCGCGAGAGATGAACTTTCATTCATTCGGGCACATCTTCCATTCTTTGGTGGAGGAAGAATCGTCGTGTCGTCGTTAACGGGGCGTTCGTTCGATGATTTTAACGAAACCGTATTGGCATGACGGGCGAAAAGCGTGGTTTGGAGGGAAAGTATGAAATTTTCCAATTGGTGAGAGTTGGCGAGAGATAACGACCACTCGTCGAGATTTATGTTCTTTGAAGTCTGATTACAACGTAGGAGAGTGTTCGAAGTGATGCAGATTTACGTCGCAGATCGCAAGTCGCGATTTTTCCAAATCCACCAACAAATGAAACGTGATTTTTGTAATTTGACCCCACAGATATATCGAATTTCTTTGCGGGGCAATTTGTAACGTAGATTAATACTCGAAAAATCTTTGTAAAGTTAAAAAAAATATTAACGAAGACTAATATCCAATAAAACACTCGTACGCAATTTAAACTGCAACATAAACTACGATTTTTACAAATAAAATATGTTTCTATTAATTTAACTCGTAGTAGAGGAATCAAATTTCTTTGTAACGTAGATTAGTACTGGAAAAATCTTTGTAAAATCCGAAACCAACGGAGACTACGAATCTTCCGCTAAAAACGCTTGCGCGCAATTTAAACTGGAGAATACAAGCCAAGCCCGGGCAGAAACTTTGAGGCGAAAAAAAAATTAAATCGGCGAATCGCTCGATATATCTGACGAAATACCAAAATGCTAAAACATTGAAATTTCCGTCGGCGCAACAACGTCTATGAATACATATTAGGAAAATACGGGAAGCGAAGGTTCGTCAGGTTGGTTTCCAATTCTGAGATACGATCGGATAATTTTAGAAAGCTTTTATCTCCGCCGGGGAGAGATAATACTTGCAGCAGCGAACCGGCGAACCGGCCAACACCGCATAGGACTCGTTTGCATGACTTTATTGCGCGAATCACCGCCGATATTAAATCGCATGAATATTTAAAAATACGTCTACGTCTGTCACGGGCTAAAAGGGGAGGGGGGAGGATCAGCGGAGGAGGTTTGAGGGGAGGGAAGAAAACTTCTGTCCTATTATCATCCACTTTTCCAGCTTCATTAAACGCCGGTTTTAATCGGCCGGCTGAGCTGTCGCAACTTCTGTCGTAGCTTTTGAAACGTAGCCGACCCGGGCTTTTTAATCTTTACTTAAAAACTTCACGCTGACAATATCCCAACCGTTAATTATTCATCGACCTTTAACGCGCCGTGAACCTCCTCGATT